>CM076571.1:285710497-286270011 GCA_034641835.2 Pinus albicaulis | reverse complement strand
TTCCCAGTAGTTAGCACAACTACTAAGATTTGGTGAAAGGGAGGGAGAAGCTACCAAATTGGGAATGTTTATGGTATAATTTGTTACAAGAAGAAATAAAGCAGAAAACGAGAGATGATACTTCATCCAAGTGTGAGGATGAAGAAATTTGTGCCTTGGTTGGAAATGCGAATAAGGGAAAAGTGAAGAAATCCCAATCCAAAGCAGAATCTGGTCAAGGGTGCAAGAAGAAGGACTTGTCCAAAATCAAGTGTTTAAACTATCATGAAATCGTGAACTATGCAATGAAGTGTCCAAAAAGGAGACAAGCAAGAATACCTCGAGAGGAGCGACATGTGAAGCTTTGGCTTCACATTTCAAGCTTGATTTCACTCACATCACATGCATGGAAGGATAGTGATGAGGAGTGTGTGGTACTTGAATTTGGGTGCCTCGTTCCACATAATTGGGAATAAAGATTTTGTTAGTGACTTGGAGGAGAAATATCTCCAGACGCACATCGATATGGGAGATGATGGAAGGTACATTGTGACCAAAATTGGTACAATCACATTTGAGATTGATTTAGGCTCCCCTCTCAAGCTCAAAGATTTCATGTTTGTTCCGAGTCTAAAGAATAATATCGTCTTTGTTGCAGTGTTGCAATACCGTGGTTATGATGTGATCTTCAGCAAAGGGAAAGAATTCTTGAGATACATAGGCACATGAAAAGTGAAGAAGATGAGGGTTCATGTGAAGAACCTATACAAGCTAGATGTGGAAGATTATGTTGCATTAAGCACAAAGGTGGAGAAGGTGCAGATCCAATATTTCAGTGAACTATGGCATAGAATAATTGGCCATTCACATCATCATGCACTGTATATTATGCAAAAAATTACCATAGGCCTCCCTAAAGGAGAACTAGAGAAACCTAATACATGAAAAGGGTGTACCTTGGGGAAGTGCATAAAAGCCTCATTCCATGATCGAGACAACAAAGTGCATGCAATACTTGAAAGGATCCATTATGATGTATGTGGACCTTTCTTGACAACATCCTCTTCTAGAAACAAGTATTATGTTATATTTGTAGATGATTTCTCACGGAAGTGTTGGATCTTCTTCATGTAAAAGAAGGATGAGACATTCTCTAAGTTCGTTGAATTCAAGGAACTAGTAGAGAAATAAAATGACAAGAAGGTGAAGGATCTTAGGAGTGATAATGGAGGTGAGTACGTGTCAAATGAGTTTTAAAATTTCTGTGAAAAAGAAGGTATTTTATGGGAGTTGACAACACCCCACAACCCACAGCAGAAATTTTATGGGAGTTGACAACACCCTACAACCCACAACATAATGGGGTGGTTGAGAGGCAGAACATAAGTATTGTGGGAGTAGTAAGGGAGATCTTACATGACCAAGGCTTACCACTACATTTTTGGGTTGAAGAATGCAACACAATGGTATATTTTCAGAACAGGAGAACTCATCGGATTCTTGCCATGAGTACGTTAGAGGAATATTTCTTGGGGAGAAAGTTGGATGTGTCACACTTTGGGATTTTTGGAGCCTCGGTTTACTTCCTTGTCTCCAAATAATGAAGGAATAAGTTAGAGTTGAAAACAGAGTTCTGGGTATTTGTGGGTTACACAAAAAATCCTTAAAACTACTGTGTGTATTTTCCATCCCTCAGAATGACAACGGTGTGAAGGATGTCAAAATTGATGAGGAGAAGGCAATGAGATGTTCTCTTGACATGGATATTCAGTTGCAATCAAATTAGGAGATTTTAGCTCCAAAGGAAGAACCTCAGGAATTTGTGGAGAAATCACAAGTTGAGGAGAGGAGAGTGGAGACACCTACTCAGGCAGAATCATCCAGAGAAGGAAGGAAAAGAACAAGGGAAATTAACATATCATTGCATGATGCTAGAGATAATATGGGAGAACCCAATTCGTAGTGAGGGCAGAGGAGGTCTCCAGATCAGTAAACTGGCTACATGACTCTAATGATTGAGCTTGTAGAGACACATCCATCCTATTTTTAGGAAGAAGTAGAGAAACTTGTATGGGTTGATTCAATGGTAGATGAATATGATTCCATTGTAAATAAAAATGTTTGGGTAGTGGTCCAAAGACTAGAATATAAAATAGTGGTGGGTTCGAGATGGATATTCAAGTTAAATCATGTATAATATGGAAGAATATAAAAGTATGATGCCATATTTATGTCCAAGGCATTCTCTCAAGTTGAGGGAATTGACTATAAGGATACCTTTGCTCCAATAGCAAGGTACTCATCCATCAATAAATTCAAGCACTAGTTGCATAGATGTGATGGAAGATCCACCAAGTGGATGTAAAGAAAAAATTCCTCAATGGATTTATTGAGGAGGATGTGTACATCAAGCAATCAAAAGTTTTTTAGACCTTTGATCGAGAGTCACATGCATGCAGGCTCAAGTGAGCGATGTATGGACTCAAGCAAGCACCCCGTGCTTGGTACACCAGTATCAAAATATATCTCACCAGATTGAGCTTCACCAAATGTGAAGCAAATGCACATATTTATGATATTGTGGTGAAAGTTAAACTCTCGATTATTGTGTTATATGTCGATGATTTTATTTTAACTAGTGATGAGAAGTGTAGGTTTTAACCCTGTGTAGAAATTATCCGCAAATAAATTCTTAAAACAAGAAAAAATAAAAAATGGAAAGAACATAAAATAAATATACACACATATTTTCCCCTGGATCCCAAAACCGAACTACGAGATTGATTTTTCATTATATTCCTTTCAATGTTAAAATACATACATACATACATATATATATATATATATATATATATATATATGTATACATGTCGAAGAATTCATAAACGCCAATCCATTAACCCTGGATTAGAACATAACAATAGTTACCTTGACTAGATCTACAAAGTACCATGGGCATAAAAGCATCATGCCTGATGGCATGCCTAATTACTAAACCCATATTTCATTCTCCGTGCTCACACTGCATCCAAATAAAATGCCAAATTAAAACTCAGAGTCTGGTAAATTCCAATTTTCTAATCCCAGACTGGACATTTAAACTAATGTGGAAGCTTCTCTTCCAATACTTGGGTTTTAAACTTTATAATAAACCCTCCTCACAGAATTAAAATCAACATTTCAATCCATGCATTATACACCCACTATAATGGTCAACAGGATTTCATTGATCCGAATACTATTCGGACCCACATTTCCTTAAGATATATATATATTGGCCCCATTAACATTCATGCTCTACATGGAGTATCGCTTGACTTAACTCAAGGTGCCCACACATATTAATATACCTATTAATATATCAACTCAGACATAACTAGTCATTGGTCCCACCCTTATATGTATTGACCATATTACTTCACACTTTCATGGAGTTCACTAACCAACCTTATGCATTCCACCTTACAAACCTTGATTTTAATTCAAAACAAACCCCAACAAACATTGGGGCCTGCTTGGTCCCACAACGGTCCTTCCCTTGCAATGAACGACGAATGGATCTGATGGCCCATAACTCATCGCGTTCCAAACTTCAGGTGGACGCTCATCTGACAGTCGTCACACTACGAAAGTGCACGACGTTTATTTCTCAAAACTCACGCGATGAACTGGGTCCCGGCAGTTAACTTACCCTTCGCATCCAATGGCTGAAACGATGTTGCATCTACTTCGGTGATCCAACGGGTATAAACGAATATCAGGTTTTTTTTCCCTCCAAGCTTTAACGCTAAAATAAACCGCGATAAAAGTGGTTTTCGCAAACCACTCCAGGACATGCGTCCTCCAACGAGTGACATCGCATTTTTTTTTACATTCTCCTTACCACTTTTTAATACTGCGAGACTGCTAGTTTATCTCCCCAAAACCCGCTTTCACTGTTCATTCAAGGTTCCGCTCCTCTCTACGCTCAAGGTTCCACACCATTCCATTTAATATGGTTCCTCTGTGTTATAAAATCAATACGCCCTCACTCCTTGTTTACACATAGGTTATCTAGAAAACATTTCTTCTCACAAGGAATAAACACATTGATATTAACTCTTAGTACAGAGGTTTATCACACACTGGTCTTTATATGATTTCTTATTGAAATCCAAGCTCATTCGCACATAAATTAAATCAATAATAGAGGTATATTGTGAAATCGATCACTCTGTGATCGATTCATAGAAATTTACAATCACCACTTAAATCTTTAACACAGAACTTTAGCATGCACTTCTTATATACTCTCTCATAGAGGCGTAAGGCATCTCTCATGCATACCATTCATATATCAAATCCTTAACACAAGATTTTATCCCTAAATAAATTATTCAATGCACATATAATACCAAAACAGGTTCCTTCATATAAATGAATTTACTTGCAGAAATCTCTGGTTCTGGCCAGATCTTCATTTCGACGGCCTTTTACGACACTACTCTCCCTCTCCACCATCTAGCACTATGCAGGTCTGTAGGTTTATCTATTAATTCCTTTGAGGCTTATTTTTATACAAGGAAATAATGAATCGCTTCAGTTCCTCTAACATCTCAACAAAAACTCCTAAATTTCCAGATTTCCTAAATTTAGACGAAGTCCCTAGATCTGTGGAAACTGATTCCAACTCATTTCTACTCTAGATTTTTTCTGAATCTGTCATCTCTTCATATTCCCACTAATCATTTGAGGGCCGTTACAATTCTCTCCACATTTAACTAAAATTAATTAAAACCCATTAAATTCACTACATAAAATCCAACTCTCTTGAAAGCTAGAAACCCCTAAGTCTAACAAAAATGCATGGAATTTGTTTTAGCCCAATGCCCCTGCATCAGACTCCCGAGGTTAAAATGATTCATGATCTCCTAACCATGTGCTTTCATCCTTGTCTTCCTGGATCCCACACTTTGTTCTGTACCTTATCATCCGTTGCAACCTTCTTCTGATGTACTTCTCCAGGCTTACATATCTTGTTCTGTCTTGTTACACTAGCTTCACTTTTACATTCTCTTTCTGTCTTTCTTTTGCTGCTGCTGCTCCTTTGTTTTCTTGCTGCTGTCCTTTTTTGAGACACCTCCTCCATCAATCTTCTTATCAATTCAATTTCCTGATCCAATCTATCTTCTG
Source organism: Pinus albicaulis (assembly GCA_034641835.2). Lineage (NCBI taxonomy): Eukaryota > Viridiplantae > Streptophyta > Pinopsida > Pinales > Pinaceae > Pinus > Pinus albicaulis. The sequence continues at coordinate 286,264,860 of CM076571.1, read as the reverse complement.
ACTGCTGGATACTGCTTCCCCTTGACTGTTGAACTTCTACTTCTGCTTATGCTTGCTAAGTTCCCATTTTTTGAACTCTTACTTGCTCAGCCTTTACTGCTGCTCTCACTCTGGATCTTGCCCTTAATTGCTGAGCCCTAACTCTTATTTCCACCCAATCATCCATGCCCTCTTGTTCTTTGCAACAGTAAAACTCTTCCTAATTGTTATCCATGACAATTTCTTCATTCTCTGACTTCAAAAATTCTATGGACTAGTAATTAAATTGCCAATCTCTATCATCATCTCTTTTCCTCTCCTCTTGGACAAACATTCTTTAGTCCTTCCATCAGTACTTGCAATCGTAAAACAAACAACAAAATTATAAAATATTTGTGTCTCTTCCTCCTCTTCTGGCAACATTTTAATTTGTTGCTCTGCCATTTCATTCTCTTCTCTAAATGTTTTCAGCAAACATTTCAGCCATCTATTTTCAAACATTTCATTAATATGCTACAAACTTGATTCGGCATGTTCTTCTTCTTCTTCCTTGAAAATCTTCAGCAATTGTCTTCCATCTTCTTGATTGATTCTAGAAATCAAATCAAGTCCTTCAAGTACTGTGTCCTCATCTTCTATCAGAATAAAATTATGATTCTCCACTATTGTAGCAGTCCCAAAAGTCTGCCCTACAGTCTGCTCTTTTTCCATCAGACAAATCAACTCCTTCTTGTCATTATCAGTAACAACAAGTTCTTTTACATGAGGCATGATAGCCTCACCTTCCCTCTTCTGCAACAGTTCATATTCCTCCAAGACAACTCTGAAACATGGATTGTCTCCTACCATACCTATCAACACAGCCAAATTATCAGTTTCAGAACCACGAGACCCAATGGCCTCAATTGATGATTCAATCACCAATTCGTTCCTCAGTAATCCTAAGTCTCTTCCAAGACTTGGAAAGTCTTCACTATCTTCATTCCCTTTCATCTTCACATTCTGCAATCCCCAATTTTTGGATTGAGGTTCTTCTTCCTGTATTGAATCCTGGTTGTTCAGCATAATCTCCAATAATCCAATTTCTTCATTCCATGGATTAAACATTTCCACATAATCTTTTTTCCTTCTCTATTTGATTGTCTAATGGTGTAAAATTTTCTCCATCACCAACAAAATATGTATTCAAAAAAAAATTGTTAAGAAAAAAATTATAAGGCCTCAGTGCCTTTGCTTCCTCTGCCAGCATTTCAGTATGCTATCCTAAAATTCCTCCCTTCTCTATCAGCACATCAGTATGTTGATCCAAACTTTCCAAATAATTCTCTGAAGAATTCCCAAGACTGTTAACTAGTCTTCTCTTCACACCATTTGCTCCCATGATCTTTTCCTGTTCACTGTGATGAACTCTACCTTCTGCAATATCTCTTTCATACTCTGAATTCTCCAACAAGTATTCCAACAATGCAATTTCTCTCTAGCATTGCTGAAGCATTTCATCATCATTTACTATCCCTGCATTCACACACAAACTTTTAGTTTGTAGAACAGGAGCTCCAACAGCCTCAACTAGTGTTTCACATATCAGCTCTTCAAAAATATCCTCTCCATCTCCATCCACAAGAATTTCTTCTTGTGCTGCAACAGCTTCAATCCTATATGTGTCACTGCCTCCTTCAATCAAGAGACATTCTCCAACATTGCATTTTTCTTCAGAGTATTCATCTTCTGAGGGATACTTCTTCAGACGTGTGACAACTTCACAAGATTGCTCATCCTCCTTCTCAACAAACTTTAAAGCTTGTTCATATCCCTGTGATGTACCTGCAAACATACACAACTCTTTAGTTTTAAAACTACAAGAATTTTCAGTCTTGGTTGCTTTCTCAAGCACTTCCCTTTGAATAGGTCTACATGTGGAATCTTCAATTTCCATCCTTGACTCAACAAATCTGAGTTCCTCTTCTTCAGCAAGACAAACTTCTTACTGTCTTAAACCTTCACCATGATCGACAAGATCCTTTGCAAACCTCCATCCTTCATTTGGACTCTGTTCTGCTTCACAAACAGAAACTTTTCTTCTCAAATCAGCTGCTCTAAGTCCTGCACATTCCAACTATACATCCATCCTTGGTTCAGGCTTTCTCAGCCTCTCTGCAAACATAAAAAAATCATCATATGTACAGTCATTTGATCTCTTAGTCTCACTTGAAGTTTCAGTCTTCAAGTCCTTCTCCAAATACTCAATCATCCTGAGTAATATTTCTTTTAGCTGAGAATTTATCATTTGCTCTCTCTTCATCTGCAGCCTCTTCCACTTTACTTTCTTCTTCATGAGCCAACCAATTCTCTGGCTTTCATTTATCATCAGTTCCAATTTGTTGAACTGCTCCTAGATCTCAGCTACCTCTTTCTCATACTCTTCATTAGTGAATTTCTTCATCATGCCATTTTCTTTGGCATGTTCCTTCACTCTTCTATTGTGGCCTCTCTTAGAACCTCTGCAATCTCTGCTATGGCCATCAGTAGCCATTTTATCCTTTATGAGTTCCTCACTCATCAGCTCCACCAAGCCTCTGCAACAGAAATCTCTCCTACTGCCATTTACCTCACCAATAATTTCCTCCAGATCTAGGCTTTTGGAAAGTACTGGTCCCTTATTTGCTGGAACCTTCTGAGCACTCTCTTCTACTCTTTCTAGGCTTCACTCTGCAACCTTTCAAGAACACATATGTTCTTCTTTCATCCAACCTCTGTTGGGAATTCTCCAAGTTCTGCCACACTTTCTTCTTCCACCTGCACTGCATCTCTGTACGTTGCAATATTCAAAAAACTTTGTCTTCAACTCCAAATTCTGCAAATCTGAATGCCTTCACTACATACTTAATCAAATCTGCAATTTCTGTTAAACAGAATTAAACTTTAAATTTTCCTCACTGCTTCAGTACATATGCATTTCAAAAATTAAAAATTCAAATGAGCTATTCCAGATCTGATACCACATGATGGCATGCCTACTTACTAAACCCACATTGCACTCTCCATGCTCACATTGCATCCAAATTAAAACTCAGAGTCTGGTCAATTCCAATTTTCTATTCCTAGACTGGCCATTTAAACTAATGTGGAAGCTTCTCTTCCAATACTTGGGTTTTAAACTTTATAATTAACCCTGCTCACGGAATTGAAATCAACATTTCAATCCATGCATTATACACCCACTACAATTGTCAATAGGCTTTCATTAATCCGAATACTATTCGGACACACATTTCCTTAAGATATATATATATTGGCCCCATTAACATTCATGCTCTACATGGAGTATCTCTTGACTTAACTAAAGGTGCCCACACATATTAATATCCCTATTAATATATCAACTCAAAAATAACTAGTCATTGGGACCACCCTTATATGTATTGACCATATTACTTCACACTTTCATGGAGTTCACTAACCAACCTTCTGCATTTAGCCTTACAAACCTTGATTTTAATTCAAAACAAACCCCAAAAAACATTGGGGCCTGCTGGGTGCCACAACGGTCCTTCCCTTGCACTGAAAACTGCATGGATCTAACAACCCACAACTCATCATGTTCCAAACTTTAGTTGGACGCTCATCCGATGGTCGTCGCACTACGAAAGTGCACAACGTTTATTTCTCAAAATTCACACGATGAATTGGGTCTCGGAAGTTAACTTACCCTTCGCATTCAACGGATGAAATGACATTGCATCTACTTTGATGATCCAATGGGTAGAAACGAATATCACATTTTTTTTCCCTTCGATATTTAACGCCAAAAAAAACGTGATAAAAGTGGTTTTCGCAAACCACTCCAGGACACGCATCCTCCAATGAGTGATATCGCATTTTTTTTTACATTCTCATTACAACTTTTTAATAACGTGAGACCACTGGTTTAACTCCCAAAAACCCGATATCACTGTTCATTCATCGTTCCTCTCCTCTCTACGCTCGTGGTTTTGCACCATTACAATTAATATGGTTCCTCCGCATTATAAACTCAATATGCCCTCGCTCCTTGTTTACACATAGCTTATCTAGAAAACATCGCTTCTCACAAGGAATAAACACATTGATATTAAATATTAGTATAGAGTTTTATCACACACTGGTCTTCATATGATTTATTATTGAACTCCAAGCTCATTCGCACATAAATTAAATCAATCATAGAGGCATATTGTGAAATCGATCACTCTGTGATCGATTCACAGAAATTTACAATCACCACTTTAATCTTTAACACAGAACTTTACCATGCACTTATTATATACTCTCTCATAGAGGTGTAAGGAATTCCTCACACATACCATTCATATATCAAATCCTTAACAGAGGATTTTATCCCTACATAAATTAATCAATGAAAATATAATACCAAAGCAAGTTCCTTCATATAAATGAATTTACTTGCAGAAATATCTGCTTCTGGCCATATCTTCATTTCGATGACCTTTTACCACACTACTCTACCTCTTCACCCTCTAGCCCTATGTAGGTCTACAATTCTATCTATTAATTCCTTTGACGCTTATTTTTATACAAGGAAATAACGAATCACTTTAGTTCCTCTAACAGCTCAACAAAAACTCCTAAATTTCCATATTTCCTAAATTTAGACGAAGTCCTTAGATTTGTGGAAACTAATTCCAACTCATTTCTACTCTGCAGTTTTTCTGAATCTCTCATCTCTTCATATGCCCACTAATAATTCGAGGGCAGTTACAATTCTCTTCACATTTAACTAAAATTAATTAAAACCCATTAAATTCACTACATAAAATCTAACTCTCTTGAAAGCTAGAAACCCCTAAGTCTAACAAAAATGCATGGAATTTTTTTTAACGTAATGCCCCTGCATCAATGCCCAAAAGCATGTGTAGAACCCATGAACAAAACCTTAGGTAGGTCTGCCCACCTATTATAGGGTCCAAAAAAAATGTCCTGGGGTGCTGCCCGAATCCTGTGTAGGGGGGCTATTGTTGCACACCCTGTGACCCCCACCCCCACATGTGAAACTCGACGTGGAAATAATATAACACACACCCAAGAAGATGTTGATCAAATATTGAAAGGAGGACCTTGCAAGAGAAATTGAAATGAAGGACATGGGACTCATGCACTACTTTATTGGGGTGGAAGTATGGCAAGAAGATGGGAAATTGTTTGTCTCTCAATGCAAGTATGCTAATTAGATACTGAATAATTTCCACATGGATAGTAGAATACCCATGGAGACTCCTCTAGTAGGTAGTTGAAGGAAATAGGGTGCCACTTCAAGTGAGGAAGTGGAAGATACCATTTATCGACACCTTGTGGGTTCACGAATGTATCTTGTGAACACACGAACAGATATGTGTTATGCAGTCAACCAACTTAGTCATGCTATGATGGGCCAACCAATTATATTGGAAGGAAGAAAATCATGTTTTTGTAGCACGGTGCTACCCAGTTTTGACTATGGTATAGATGGACAAAGGGAATGAAGCTTCAAGGTTTCACATATTTAGATTAGGCGGGGGAGTCCATCAGACCGGAAGAGTAAATTAGGATGGATTTTCAATGTTGGGTCCACAGCTGTTTCTTGGTACAACAGGAAGAAAAAATTTGTGGCACTCATCTTAGCAAAATCATAATACATGCTAGCTAGTCAAGAAACATGTGAAGCAATCTGGATGAGAAATATTATTTTTGGAGTCTTTTGTGATAATCATAGTTTCATTAAGCTCTATGAACATATTTTATTTCATGATTGATCCAAGCATATCGATATCTGGTATCACCATCTATGGGATTGTGCAAAGAGGTGGATTATGTTGTTGTAGTATATTCCAACAAAGGAACAAGATACAAAAATTTTGACAAAGGCTTTTTCAAGAGGAAAATTAGAGTTCCATAGAGGTAAGATTAGGGTGATAGATAATCCCTTTGTTTTTTACAGGGAGTGTTAAAACTGTAGCAATAAAATCTGAGTTTGACTTACCTTGGTCAAACTAGAGAAAATTTGAATTTCCACATGAACAGAAATCTCGGAGGTAGTCAACTGAGATGACGTGGAACTTGTCCCTCAGCTAACTTAGTTAGTTCGAGTTTGGATAAATTTATTTCAGTTTAGTGCGATTGATTTCTAATTTTTAGCAATCTATTTTAGTTAAATTGAGTTATGGTCAGTTAAACTAGTTCTAATTGTTGGAGGAACAAGTGGAAGGTCAAGTAGCGGAAGTGTAACTTAAACCACTGCAGTGATCAACCAGTTAACTAATAAATCAACCTAGAATAACTGTTACATGCAAATAATTTGAGTTACCTAGTTGGGATGAATATTCCAAGGTAGTTTACTATGAGTTGCAGACTATTCCGAAGTGTACAGGTGGTGCATGTAGTTAGAGGATCAACCTAAGGTAATTGTGTAATTCTCATTGAGGAATTTCCTAATTAATAGGGGCCTAATTCCCCAAGGAACATTGCAAGTAAATATGAGCTTGGACAGATTGGAAATTGGCTAACTATTGGCCAAAATCAATCATTCAAGCAGAGGGATCGACTATAGGAAGGTTGTGCTCATGATTGAGAAAGCATATGTATTCATCTCTATTCTTTGATAATGAATATATATATAAAGTGGTTTTGAGCACTTGATTTCCTCTAGATAAATATTTGTGTATGTGTGATAAATATTCTTGCATGTTTATGATTTGTGTTCTCTGTTAGCCACCTATAAAATTTGTTATATCAAATGGTGGCCAAATCATTTTTCAAGCCTTCAAGAAACAAGTTTTATGTCAAATTGTTAGTTCTTGAAGTCTTAAGAAGATATCTTATCCTTTGATTAATCTTCACTGTTGTTTCCCTTTTAAATCTAAAAAATATGTTGTTTTTCATGAAGAAAAAGAATGTTAGAAAACTTCATTTTCCCCTCATTTTACCCCTCCTTTCACTCATAACTAACCTCCATTTTATCCCTTTTTTCCGCATGAAATTCCTCTTTTTTCCCTCATTTATTTTCCTTCCCTCAATAAAAACCCTTAGATAAGGTTTAAAACTCTTTTTTAACCTTATTGGAAATCTTCAAAATCATTCGAAATCCTTGAAAAATCATAAAAAATGAGCCTTTTTGTGCTAAAGCCTTAAGCCCTTTTGGCCCTAGCCCCTAGCCCTTTTATTTACACATAAAACCAGTGTTAAGACCAAGCGCTAAGGCCCGATCACGCAATCGCAATCGAGCGTTCCTTTATGTTATATTACCTCTCGCTTTTAAAAATTCCCAATTGCAATTTTCCCCTCTTCTTTATAACTGCCTATCCCTTCATCTTTTCATATAACCCCGAAAGCCCCACAATCGGGCGCTAAACACCATAAAAACCCTTCCCGAAGTTTAAATTTCTTTTTTATTTTATGAAAAATTTAATTTTCTTATGTTTCAACGAAACCCGCCGGTTCGTAGTTTGGTGCATTATCAACCATTGATCTACTCCCCGATCGACGATCATCAGAATTTCACATCGGAGTTAAACAAACAAATCCTTTGTTTTTTCCCTTCAAATATTCCGATGCAATTAGGCCTTAAGCCCTTTGCGCTAAACCCCTCAACCACTTCCCCACCATATAACCCGCACCCAGGACCATGAGATTAAGTCCCGAGCGCTAATCGCAATCAGAGGTTTTGCGATGGGCACATTTCTTTGTTTCAAGAAAAATCCCCAATGTGATGGAGTTTTATTCTATCACACCCATAACCTAATCTCTGCTGTCGATCTCTCCAAAGATCAACGGTCCACATATAATCGCATCGGCGCTTTTCATTGTTGTTTTCCCCTTACCCCCGCCGATCACGATCTTCTGATTGCATCTGGGCTGTCCATACACCAAGATCCGATGGTCCAGATCAATCCTCACTTCCCTTTGTTATTTCTCAAAACACGACAGTGTAACCTCTTCAGTGAATCTCCACCATTGATTTCTATAGATCAACGGCCCGCATTAGCCCAACCCTTGCCTCATATTTTATTCCATTAACCCCAATATTAAATATCGACCGTTGATCTATTTCATCCAACAGTCCATATTTAACCCGATAGGCCCAACTCCTTTGGGACCTACCATCCCTAGATCTAATCTCAGCCGTTCATTCCCTCATACGACAGTCAAGATTAAAACCGCCTTGACCCCGCCCCACCGTTTATCACCCGTGCATCTATTCTCCATCGCACTCTCCTCACGACCGTCTGATCTAAGACCCCAGATATGATGGCCAGTGCGTGGTTTTGCATGATTTTAAGCCCGAAGGTTAATTTTTCAAAGTTACGCGATATGGGAGGTTTTAAAATGCCACGTGTTGGCTAGAAACACATATCGCATTCGAAAAGGTAATACCTCCATTCTCCCTTTTCAGCGCGCGAAGCTAGTGGTTTCTTTAGCCGAAACCACTTTCCCCATTTACACTGCATTTTCTCATGTTTAATCTCCGCCATTGATCTCTGAGATCTAACGGCTCAAGTTTAATCTCACCCTCAGTTCATCGCCCTCCACCCATCCTCCAAGGGATTTCATAAGGAAATATCCGCCATTGATCTTTGTGACCGATCTCATCCGACGGCCTAGAATTATTCCGAAACCCCAAATTTCGTTTTAACCTTTTTTCCTCGCCCAAAAGTTTTTCACCCATTTTACTTTTCATTTTCATCTATTTTATTATAATGTTGCCCTTCTACATTATATTATCCCAATCAATCTCGACCATTGATCTCTGCAGATCAACGGCCCAGACATAATATCCTGCACCATTGATCCACCGCCTCCCTATCTCACTCCCGCGAGCTATCCTCGCCGTTGGATGTTTTCATCCAACGGTCACGATCGAACCTAAACTTCTAAAGCAGTATGAACCATTCCCCGTAGGATTTTTTCTAATTTTTCTTTGTTGTGCAGGTTTTAAAGGTTTTTCAATTATTTTTAAAGAAAATTGAAGGCTGGGAATGACGATCCCCCAGGCCTTTATTCATGAAGGATATTACTTTTCAGGGTTCCATATCATGTTTCATTAGTGCCTCATGAGCACTGACGCCATTATAAGACCTCTGTAACACCTGCACATCAACAAGACACAACAAAGCTTAATCAAACAAAGAGTATTAGTTGGACAGCATGAAATCAAAGCAGAAACATGTTTGAATATTGTTAAACACAATTTTGAGGGATTATGGCAATAAACCGACTATCTGAAGCCTAATCCATTCAACTAAACACAGTTTGAAGAACAAAAGATAGAAATTAGGCCTAATTATGCCTAATACACAGATCAAAAACAAATTAGCAGTGTTTAAAGAAAAACGATAATATCTATCAGTCCAAGAAGCCTCCACTGCCACATCGGAGGCTAATTGAATCCTCTCAGCAACCAAAATCCATCTGCAGCCTCAAAGCATTCAAAAGAGGCATAGTTATTACCCGAACAGAACATATTTGCCTCAAGGAAACTGAATAGTTATTTCATATGAAAGAACTTATTACAAACTATCAGCAGAGTTATTACAAAGATAAGGAAGAATTATGAAGGTAAACAAACTCTGCTAAGAGGATCGAAAGCTTAATGAAAACAATTAATACAGAGAAATATCTGAAATCTTCTCCATTGAGCCCCTCAAAGGCCGAGAAGCATTAAACTGTATTAATTGAGCCTATAGATCGTTTCTCTCATCCACCTCCTCATTTTTCTATAAAATCTTCTTGAGGAGCTCATTGTAAAGGGTTGGTTGCAGAACTTTGATATAATACTTGTGCTCAAAAATTTCTACATGTAAATAGTGTTCAGAGGCTCTTGAAGCTCTGTTTTTGATCAAATGAGTTAAGCTGAGAAGAGAAAATGATTGCTGTACTGAAACACTGGACTTGAAGTTTGTAACTGGATTGACATCAATATACAAGCTGATTCTTGGGATCCTGGTCTATATCACTGGTGAAATGCTTCTTTCTATGTTATTGTTTTCCTTTCTTGTATGCCATTTTGTCCACTTATTCTCTGATAAAGAACAACAAGCATAGAGTTAGGATTTACTTTTTATAGTGCCTTTCCCTGACTGATAAGCTTTATCTCAATGTTTTCCTCCAAATTGTGTATTTAAGAAGGTCTTAAGTTAAGTGTAAACATTATCAAGGAATGTTGGTTTTCCCTTTTATTGATGTGTGAAGATTGAAAGGAAGTTCTTGAATGTTATTTTCATTATATACTCAGTAGAGTTAGACTAGGAAATTTTATGGTTTGCCCTGTCTTCTAGTTTCTTTCTCCAGAGATTGTTCTAAAGGTTTCCCTAAGAGTATGCTGAAAGCAGTTTAGATTTAAAAGTATATTGTTTGATCTTAGGCTGCACTTTGTTTTCTTATCTATTTTCATCCCTTCTAAAAGTAATTATGTGGATTAATGGATTGTTTGTCTGATAAGTTAGCTTTAATATAAGCTTGTCCAAAGAAGTCTATGGTTAGCCCTGTCCTTTGGTTGGTTTTGAACAGTTACTTAAAATGATTTTCTTGTTTGGAAAGACTAATAAATCCTAGTTGAAATTATTTTCTTTTTCCACCCCTTCAACACTTTTATTTTTCCATTCCATCATTTAATCTAAAATATCTTGTGATATAGATGACTTTCCCCTTGGACCACTCTGGAAATTGTTGCACAATTAAAACCTTTTATGACTCCATAACCCAATGGACTAAAAACCAGCGTCATATCTATCCTATCAGCCAGAGCTTGTTCTGATTTCTTATATATTCACACATTTGAAACTCTTTCATTTTAGGACTTTCCACTCAACTAAAAATCATGCTCAACCATCCAAAACCAAACAAAAGCCCCTGTTTTTAATAACTAGCCTAATATCATACCCAAAAGCCTTAAAGATAAATCAATCTTTACACTTATAGATAGATCCCTATCTGGATTCAGGAGGGCTAGATCCTAGAATCCAAAAGTGGTTCAAGTGTTCTCTTTGCAGTTTTAGTCTCACCAATCTGCTGAAATTACGGGGAGCTAACATTTCTGGCGACTCTGCTGGGGATTTTGAGTAAAAATCCTTAAAACAAGACACTCAGTGTTCAGTGCAGTACAAGTAGCACTATTTAGGCACTACTAAGAAATTTGTAATCATGATGAAACTTATTTGAATCAGTGACAAACTAAGGAAACCTTAGGATTCTCATAAGAGCTTATCAAACCTTGAAGGATCAGCTAGCTTAGCCATAAGAGTAGAATTTCTTTGTCTCATCACCGTAGCTAAGTGTTGAAACAAATTTAGGACACTCTTAGAACCCATAGGACTGAAATAACTCAGAAAACCCAAAAATATTTCAGATTGGTATTCGAATAAACATGGTGGTGGACCATAAAACATTTTACCTCCAAAAGAGCTAAAAATTTCCACCTAGTGACTCCACAATCCTGAACAGACCTTAAGGCTCCACTGGGAAGACCCATTATCATCGTAAAAACATATAAAATCAGTTAGAGGAATTTAGGATTAAAGTTTTCTTGTTTAAAATATTATTTAGCCTCTTAAAGATTGTCATATTCAGTTAAGCTTTTCTTGTAAGTTGGGTCTGATAAAACATAACATAGTGGCTCCTAGAAGGATTTATACTAGAGCCTATCCTGATCCAAACCCTCCTAAGATAGTTGATGACCCTGAAAGAATCCTTAGGAAGTCTCCTGAGGTTAAATGTTCAATTGTTTTCAGATCACCCCATAGAGCTCATTCTGTCCCTGATAATATTACAGCTCTACAACAATCACAAGTTGACTTAAGAAATCCATTTAGAACTAGGTCACTTGATGATATAATTTAAATAGACTCTGAATCTCCACTTTCATCCCAAGACAGAGGTGAGTATCCTAGTAGCAAAGAAACTACACCACTTGATTTCCATTTACTTTGAATAATTTTGGTTTCTCTCATCCTAGATCTGCTCAACAAACTCTTGCTGGTCCATCCACGTCTGTTATTCATACATCCACTGTCCAAACTACACCATTCCATCAACCTCCTCCACTTGTAAACCCCCCACTTTTTCCACAACCTCCTATCATGGCAACATGGTATGCTCCCTTAGTCCTTCCTTTACCTTTAGTCAATCTCGCATAGGACTATCAGTCCAAGATACCATTGTATGATGCCAGTAATGCTACTACTGCTTCACAACATGTGGACAAAATGAATGACTACTTTGACAGAAATGAGATCGATAATGAAACTGTCAAACTTAGATTATTTTCTCAGAGTTTAGGGGGAGATGTAAGAAAATGGTTTAAAGGCTTAACCGCTCCTAGTACTAATGTTCTCCAAGCCTTCCATCAGTTATTCTTAAACAAATGGGAAGTGAGGAAAAACCTTTTCCAAATAATTTCTGATTACAAGAATCTCCACAAAAACACTGGGGAAAGTGTACAAGCTTATTGCACTAGGTTTAACAGTGTTTATGATGCCCTCCCCCCAGACTTAAAACCTCCACAAGGCTCAGCTTTAAACACGTTTCCTGAAGGATTTGATCCTAAAATTGCCTATCAGTTGAGAGAGAGAGATCCTTGAACCCTTGAAGATATGAAAAAAGGAGCTCTTGCTGTGGAAGTTAATTTAATGGAGAAAAGAGCAAGAATGAGGAATGAGAAGAAAGTGTCCTTCAGAGAGGAATCTACACCTTCCAGATATAGCTCAAAGATGGAAATAATTATGGAGGAGATGATGAAAAAGATGAGAATACTTGAGAGAGCAAAAGCAAGTCAAAACCAAACAGCTCCTCAAAACAGAAATCAAAACCAAAATTAGAATTTTGGGAGAAACTAGCCTCAAAACAGACCAAGGGCAGATGATCAACAAATTATTCCTCCTTTTCATCAAAATTATGTAAGTGAGGTTGAAGAGACAAGCGAACAAGCAGAGGAAGATGATATAAACATGTTGGGAGTAGATAATGATGATTTTTAAGTTCATTATAATAGGAAACAAGGTCTATACACACCCTATGATGACAAAAGAGCTGAAGATGAATATTACTATCAAGAAATGGAAAATGTCATCATTGAACCTCGAAAAGAGTATTATCTTAGATGTAAAAAGAATATGGAAACCCCCAACAACAAAAACTCTGACAAATCTGCACAAAACAACATTGTAAATAAACCCAATGTTACAAAGAAGAAAGATAAAACAGTAGCTGTAAATTCTGATTAAAACAAAGAGAAAAGCACTCAAAACAATGAAATATAGAGTGCAGATCTTAGCAACGCTAGCACCTCAGCTAGTGCTCCTGTTAAAAAAATTCTAACCAATATAAATAGAGAAAATTACCAAGATGATCTTGCTGATAAAATGGTGGTTAACAAAGCTGAAACAAACCTTGTAAGAAGTCATCTACCTTTCAGTTTGGAGCAGGAAATTACCAAGATAAAGATATATGTTCCCCTTACTGAATTAGCCACCAAAAATGTGTACAGATCCCAAATTTTGAAGGCATTTAACATATAAGAGAATAATGACACTATCAATCTTAATGATGACCAACCAGAGCTCATATTTTGTCCTAAGATTGAGGGTAGATATCAAGAAGGAATGGTTCCTCCTTTTTATGTAAGTTTACAAATTCATGACAAGATTTTGCACAACGCTATGCATGATTCAGGGGCCTCTAACAATTTAATGCCCAAAGATGTAATGGAGAGTCTTGGCCTTGAAATCACCAGGCCTTACAAAGATCTTTACTCCTTTGACTCAAGCATAGTGAAAAGTTTAGGATTAATCAAAGACCTCTGTGTTAACTTAGCACAAATTCCAGCCAATTGTTTAGTCATGGATATTGTAGTGGCTGATGTACCCCCAAAATATGGTATGCTATTATCAAGTTCTTGGGGAGCTAAGTTACAAGGAGCTATGCAGATGTATATGACATATGCGACCATCCCTGTTTTTAATCAAACAAGAAGAGTTTACAGGGAGTATCATATGCAATACATGGTTACTAGCCAAGAGAGACCACAAAACTCTCCCCTTTATTCTGTAAATACAGGCCTTGACTCATTTATCCTTTTCAATGATGAAACATTCACTGAAAAAGTGACCTTAACTGAATTAATGGTAGATAGAGAGGAGAAGAAAGACAAGACATAAGTGTCAAGACAGTTTGCTAAACCAGAAAACTATAGCAAACAAAACACGGGTCTAGAGCTACAAATCATTCATCCTTTGCTTTTAAACCTTGAGAGTCAAGAAAGTAGTCCTCAACGTAATGAAAAACCTAAGGAGTTATGACAATTTCAACAAAGTTCCGATCTTCAAGAACAAGCCGAAAGCACACTAGTTGAAGAGGATAGTAACCAAGTTGATGAACCTAAAACTAGTCCTCTTTGGAGTATGAAATTCGATGGGTCTTGCACCGAGAGTAATGCTAGTGTAGGCATCTGGATACATAACACCGAAAATAATCACACTGAAGGCCATTCCTACAGATTAAATTTTCAGTGTTAGAATAACATAGCGGAATACGAATCCCTTCTTTTAGGCTTACACTTGTTGAAAAAATTAGGAGCCAAAAGAATAAAATTTCATGGGGATTCAGAGTTAATCATTAGGCAAGTAAATGGGGAATATATCGCTAAACACCCCAGAATGAGAGCCTACAGGAACGATATCATGGATTTATTGAAAACTTTTGAGGAATCCCAACTTATTTTTGTCCCAAGAGAAAATAGTATCCTCGCCCATAGTTTAGCTTTCGCTGCTAGAACATGTTTAACACCATTTGAAACCAAAAAATGTACCACCCAGATTAAATTCAGACCAGCTGTCCCCGATAATGAGAAATATTGGCAAGTGTTTGATGGAGAAAAAAAAATATAAGACTTCGTGCAGTCCAGAAATGACTTTGAACTACCAAGTTTAGATTCAGACTATGAAACAGATTGTCCTAGTGAAGAAAATATGCTTGATAAAGAAGAAGAGTCTCCAGAGAGGATTGATGTAAATCTGTTGTCTAACAAACATGAAAACACAACAAAAATTGTTGCAGAGTTAGAAACAGAAGACGTAGAAACTCTGCAGTCTAACAATCAAAGTTTTCCAAAAGTTCTGGTCCCTTTAGAAGAATTGTTTGATTTCAATGATGCGGCCAAGAAACTGAAGCTGGAGCCTGTGGAATCTAAAGTTGAAGAGTGTAATATAGGCAATGAACTAAAACCAAAGATGATCAAACTATCTAATACTTTACCAGCTCACATCAAACTAAAATACATAGAACTGTTTAAACAATTTTCTGATGCTTTTGCGTGGAGTTATGAGGATTTGAAATCCTATGAAACTGAAATAATTCAGCACAAGATACCTCTCAGGGAAAACCAAAAGCCATTTAAACAAAAACTTAACAGAATACACCCTGTTCAGTTACCTTTGGTTGAGAAGGAAATCAAGAAAATGTATGAAGTTGGTATTATTGTCCCTATTAGATATTCAGAATGGGTATCCAACATAGTGTCAGTGAGGAAAAAGAAAGGAGAAATAAGGCTTTGTATCAACTTAAGAGACCTAAACAAAGCTTCGTTGAAAGACAACTACCCTTTACCCAAGATGGATCATATTTTACAAAGGGTAGTTGGTTCTAAAATAAGTTCTTTGCTAGATGGCCACTCAGGATATAATCAGAGTTTAGTACATCCTGATGATCAACTCAAGGCAACTTTTACTAGTACAACTTGGGGCAATTTCATGTATGTGAAAATTCCCTTTGGTTTAATGAACGCTAGTGCTACATTCCAGAGAGCCATGGATATTGCATTCTTGAAAGAATTAGGCTACTTCATCATTATTTACCTTGATCATGTCACTATTTTTTCCAAGACAGATGAAGAGCACTTAGAACACTTGAGAAAGGTATTCGAGAAATGTAGAAAGTTTGGGATATCTTTAAATCCAAAGAAAACATTGTTTGGTCTCCAAGAAGGTAAACTTCTTGGGCACATCATATCAGAAGAGGGAATAAAGATAGACCTAAAGAGGATTGAGGCTATATTGCAAATCACTCATCCTAGAAACATCAAGGAACTTCAGTCTTTCATTAGAAAGATTAATTTCTTGAGAAGGTTCATACCCAACTTAGCTGAGCTCCTTAGAAACATTGCAAACATGCTGAAAAAGGAACAAGGAGTTAAATGGACCTTGGAAGAAAAGAAATATTTTGAGCTGGTGAAACAAGCATTAACCAAAACACCAGTTCTAATAATTCTTGACTTTTCAAAATATTTTTAATTTTTTTCATTTGCATCAAAACATACAACAGTTGTTGTCCTATTACAGAAAAATCCATAGGGACAAGAGCAGCCCATTGCATTATTTAGCAAGGCATTAAGAGATGCACCTCTAAAATATAACATTATGGAAAAACAAGCCTTGCCTTAGTCAAAGCCTTAAAAGACTTTAGAGTTTACATTTTTCACTCCCACATCATTGCCTTTGTCCCAAATTCAATTGTGAAAGACATTCTAACATAGGACCCAGATGGTAAGAGAGGTAAGTGGATAGCTATGATACTTGAATATGATTTAGAAATCAAGCCCACCAAACTTATTAAAGGCAAAGGATTAGCTAGATTAATGGTTGAATCAAAATTTGAAGTTCTTGATATAAATATGATAAATGCTTTAGATGAACAAGAGGAATTGTCCACTTCCATTATTGAAGACCATTTTATGAATTCCTCTTGGTATGCTAATATTTTATATGTTTTGCTTAATCTGAATACACCTCCTGTTTTATCAAAAACAAAGGCAAGGTTTTTAAAGTTAAAAGCTGTAAACTACTGCATTATAGATAAATGTCTTTATTGGAAAAATGCAAGTGGGTTATTGCTTAAATGTTTGCCTCAGAATGATGAAGAGAAGGTTAAGCATGAGTTCCATGAAGGAGAATGTGGAGGCCACCTCTACTGGAAGACTATAGCCAACAAAATCCTTAGAGTTGATTACTATTGGCCCACCCTCTTTCTAGATGTACACAAGATGATAATTGCCTGTCATAAATGCCGACTTTTTGAAGGAAAAAGAAAATTTCTTCCCTTACCTTTGCATCCAATCACTGTTGAAGCTCCTTTTCAACAGTGGGAACTTGACTTCATAGGAGAAATCCATCCACCATCATCTACCCAACATAGATGGATTCTCACTGCAATAGACTGCTTTACCAAATGGATAGAAGCCATCCCTTCTAGGCAAGCCAACGATTCTATCATCATAAAATTCATTGAGACTCATATCCTCTCTAGATTTGGTTTTCCTAGGAAGATCATCACTGATAATGAAGCTGCATTTGGATCAAAGAAGATGGTTGAATTCTGTCACAAATATCAGATTACATTGGGTCATTCTACTGCTTATTACCCTGAAGGTAATGGGCTAGCAGAATCCTCAAACAAAATTTTGGTGAACATAATCAAGAAGTTGCTGGAGGACAACAAGAAGTCTTGGCATACAAAGCTAGTGCATGCACTATGGGCTGAAAGATTAACACTTAAGAAATCTATTGGAATGTCACCCTACCAGCTTGTGTATGGAATAGATGCAATTTTTCCAACCAGCCTAGGTGTACCAGTTATGAAGATGATCCAAGAGGTACAGTTTGAAGATAATGACATGATAAGAAGAATAAATCAGACCATACATCTTCAGCAAACCAGGGAGGAACTCTACAACAGAGCATTACAAAAGAAAGAGAGAATCAAAAAGCTTTTTGATAGAAGGACAAAGGCCAGTAATTTTGATGTTGGTGACAAAGTGTTAAACTGGGATTCAAGGAGAGAAGATAAGAGAAAGCATGGGAAATTTGATAACTTATGGCTTGGCCCTTATCTCATTCATTCTACTACTGGTAACAATGCTTATTTCTTGTAGGAATTGAATGGAGCTTAACTATTTGGGGGTCCTGTCAATGGCAGGATGCTCAAACATTATTTCTCTTGATCCTATCATGTTTGGAAGCCTTTTATCTTTCTTTTTTTCCTCATTATAAATATTTCATCCATCATTGCATTCAAAGTTAGAAAAATAAAAAATACAAAAACAACAAAATATAGAAAAGAGGGCAGATTGTAAAAACAAGAAAGGTATAGCCCCATACCAAAAAAGAGAAACAAATTCTGAAAGTGTGCAAGCTAAAATGCCACTCCTGAAAAACACACTCCTAGTTAGTCATACAGCCTAATCATGACTAATTAGTTTTCAATTTACTGCTGATAGGTTAGTGAAATTATATTGGCCAAACAACTTAATCTTGGCTTATTAGTTATGAAGATTAGGATAGAAAATCAAGGTTCAAACAAGCTCAAAATCTGAACCTAAGATTCAAAAAGAGAGAATGGCTTTGATATGTTTAAATCTTGAGTCAAAAATAGAAGTAAACTGGTTCTAATAAGCCAAAAAATTGAACTAGAGAAGAAATAGAAAAAAGCTCAAACAAACTCAAAAACAAAGCTGAAGGAAAGAGAAGGATGTACTTAAAACTTTCATATCTTAAGCCTTCACCATTTTGATTTATTTTTCTGCAAATAATAATCTATGTGTAGCTTGTTTTTATGCCATAGATCAGCAACAAGTTAGACTGTTCAATCCTTACTTATATGCTTTAAAAAAATTATTTTTTTTTTGTTTTGTTTTACAAATTAGAGAATAAAAATCTGTTAGACAGTCTAATCCTAACAAATAGTAGATTAGGTAGAGAAGCTTATGAACTCAATTGTTTAATCTGAGTTCATGGATAAATAAGAAGTAGACTTAGATTATTTTTTAACTTTCAAAAGAATAAAATTTTTGTAAAAAGAGTTTTCCAATCCAAATGCACTCTTAAAGAAGAAAAAAGGTTAGATCAGTAGGATTGGGTAGGAAAAAATCTTTTTTGATAGATTTCCATTATTTTTCATGGCTGCTAACATTATCAGGACTAAAGAAGATCATTCGAGTGAAGAAATTTGTAGCCCAATGGATCAGACATTGATCAACCCCCCAGAAAATGCAAGTTTGAAGTTCTTGACACCTTCAAGAAGGTTCCATCCCCATGTGGAGCCACTGTTAGCTACCTATAAAATTTTTTATATCAAATGGTGGCTAAATCATTTTTCAAGCCTTCAAGAAACAAGTTTTATGTCAAATTGTTAGTTCTTGAAGTCTGAAGAAGATATCTTATCCTTTGATTAATCTTCACTGTTGTTTCCATTTTAAATCTGAAAAATCTGTTCTTTTCCCTGAAGAAAAAGACTGCTATAAAACTTCATTTTCCCCTCATTTTACCCCTCCTTTCACTCATAACTAACCTCTATTTTATCCCCTTTTTCCCCATGAAATTCCTCTGTTTTCCCTCATTTCTTTTCCTTCCCTCAATAAAAGCCCTAAGATAAGGTTTAAAAATATTTTTTAACCTTATCAGAAATCTTCAAAATCCTTTGAAATCCTTGAAAAATCATAAAAGATGAGCCTTTTTGTGCTAAGGCCTTAAGCCCTTTTGGCCCTAGTCCCTAGCCCTTTTATTTCCGCATAAAACCAATGTTAAGACCAAGCGCTAAGGCCCGATCGTGAAATCGCAATCGGGCATTCCTTTATGTTATATTGCCTCTCGCTTTTAAAAATTCCCGATTGCGATTGGCCCCTCTTCTTTATAACCCCTGATCCCTTCATCTTTTCATACAACCCCAAAAGCCCCGCAATCGAGCGCTAAACACCATAAAAACCCTTCCCGAAGTTTAAATTTCCTTTGTATTTTATGAAAAATCCGATTTTCTTATGTTTCAATGAAACCAGCCGGTTCATTGTTTGGTGCATTATCAATCGTTGATCTACTCCGCGAACGATGATCATCGAAATTTTTTGTTGGAGTTAAACAAGAAAATCCTTTTTTTGTTCCCTTCAAATCTTCCGATGCGATTAAGCCTTAAGCCCTTTGTGCTAAACCCCTCAACCACTTCCCCACCATATAACCCACGCCAAGGACTAAGAAATTAAGTCCCGAGCGCTAATCGCAATCGGAGGTTTTGCAATGGGCACATTTCTTTGTTTTAATAAAAATCCCTGATGCAATGAAGTTTTATTCTATGACACCCATAACTTAATCTCCACCGTTGATCTCTCCAAAGATCAACGGTCCACATATAATCGCATCGGTGCTTTTCATTATTGTTTTCCCCTTACCCCCACTGATCACGATCTTCCGATTGCATCTGGGCCATCCATACACCAAGATCCGACGGTCCAGATCAGTCCTCACTTCCCTTCGTTATTTCTCAAAACCCGACAGTGTAACCTATTCGGCGAATCTTCGCTGTTGATCTCTGCAGATCAACGACCTGCATTAGCCCAACCCTTGCCTCATATTTTATTCCATTAACCCCAAGATTAAATCTCGACCGTTGATCTGTTTCATCCAACGGTCCATATTTAACCCGATAGGCCCAACTCCTTTGGGACTTACCATCCCCAGATCTAATCTCAGCTATTCATTCCCTCATCCGACGGTCAAGATTGAAACTGCCTTGACCCCGCCCCACCTTTTATCGCCCGTGCATCTATTCTCCATCGTGCTCTCCTCATGACCGTCCGGTCTAAGACCCCAGATCTGATGGCCAGTGTGTGGTTTCGCGTGATTTTAAGCCCGAAGGTTAATTTTTCAAAGTTATGCGATATGGGTGGTTTTAAAAGGCCACATGTCGGCCAGAAACGCATATCATGTTCAAAAAGGTAATACCGCCTTTCTCCCTTATCATCGCGCGAAACCAGTGGTTTCTTTAGACGAAACCTCTTTCCCCATTTACATTGCATTTTCTCATGTTTAATCTTTGCCGTTGATCTCTGAGATCTAACAGCTCAAGTTTAATCTCGCCCTCAGTTCATCACCCTTCACCCATCCTCCAAGGGACTTCATAAGCAAATCTCCGCTGTTGATCTCTGTGGCCAATCTCATCCAATGACCCAAAATTATTCCGAAACACCAAATTTCATTTTATCCTTTTTTCCTTCACCAAAGGTTTTTCACCCATTTTCCTTTGCATTTTCGTCTATTTTATTATAATTTTTCCCTTCTACATTATATTATCCCAATCAATCTCGACTCCTGCACCATTGATCCACTGCCTCCCTATTTGACTCCCACAAGCAATCCTCGCCATTGGATGTTTTCATCCAACGGTCACGATCGAACCTAAAATTCTAAAGCAGTCTAAACCATTCCCCACAGGATTGTTTCTAAGTTTTCTTTGTTGTGTAGGTTTCAAAGGTTTTTCAATTATTTTTAAAGAAAATTGAAGGTCGGGGATGACGATCCCCCAAGCCTTTATTCATGAAGGAGATTACTCTGTAGGGTTCCATATCATGTTTCATCAGTGCCTCATGAGCACTGACGCCATTATAAAACCTTTGTAACGCCTGCACATCAAAAAGACACATCAAAGCTTAATCCAACAAAGAGTATCAGTTGGAAATCATGAAATCAAAGTAGAAACATGTTTGAAGATTATTAAACACAATTTTGAGGGATTACGGCACTAAACCGACTATCTGACACCTAATCCATTCAATTAAACACAGTTTGAAGAACAAAAGACGGAAATTAGGCTTAATTATGCCTAATACACAGATCAAAAAAAAATTAGCACTGTTTAAGGAAAAAAAATAACATCTATCAGTCCGAGAAGCCTCCACTACCACATCAGAGGCTAATTGAATCCTATCAGCTACCAAAAGCCACCTGCAGCCTCAAAGCATTCAAAAGAGACATAGTTATTACCCGAACAGAAGATATTTGCCTCAAGGCAACTGAATAGTTATTTCATATCAAAGAAATGATCACAAACTGTCAGCAGAGTTATTACAAAGATAAGGAATAAATCTAAAGGTCAACAAACTCTGTTAAGAGGATCGAAAACTTAATGAAAACAATCAATATAGAGAAATATCTTAAATCTTCTCCATTTAGCCCCTCAAAGGCCGAGAAGCATTAAACTGTATTAATTGAGCCTATAGATCTTTTATCTCATCCACCTCCTCATTTTTCTATAAAATCCTCTTGAGGAGCTCATTGTAAAGGGTTGGTTGCAGAACTTTGATATAATACTTGTGCTCGAAACTTTCTACATGTAAATAGTGCTCATAGGCTCTTGAAGCTCTGTTTGTGATCAAATAAGTTAGGCTGAGAAGAGAAGATGATTGTTGTACTGAAATACTGGACTTGAAGTTTGTAACTAGATTGACATCAATATACAAGCTGATTCTTGGGATCCTGGTCTATATCACTGGTGAAGTGCTTCTTTCTGTGTTATTGTTTTCCTTTAATGTATGCCATTTTTTCCACTTATTCTCTGATAAAGAACAACAAGCATAGAGTTAGGATTTACTGTTTACAATACCCTTCTCTGTGTGATAAGATTTATCTCAATGTTTTCCTCCAAATTGTGTATTTGAGAAGGTCTTAAGTTAAGTGTAAACATTATCAAGGAATGTTGGTTTTCCCTTGTCTTGATGTGCGAAGCTTGAAAGGAAGTTCTTGAATGTTATTTTCTTTATATACTCAGTAGAGTTAGACTAGGAAAGTTTATGGTTTGCCCTGTCTTCTAGTTTCTTTCTCCAGAATTTGTTTTGAAGGTTTCCCTAAGAGTATGCTGAAATCATTTTAGATTTAAAAGTATCTTGTCTGATCTTAGGCTGCACTTTTTTTTCTTATCTATTTTCATCCCTTCTGAAAGTAATTATATGGATTACTGGATTGTTTGTCTGATAAGTTAGCTTTAATACAAGCTTGTCTAAAGAAGTCTATGGTTAGCCCTATCCTTTGGTTGGTTTTAAACAGTTACTTAAAAGGATTTTCTTGTTTGGAAAGACTGATAAATCCTAGTTGAAATTATTGTCTTTTTCCACCCCTTGAACACTTTTATTGTTCCATTCCATCATTTAATATAAAATATATTGTGAGATAGATGACTTTCCCCTTGGACCACTCTTGAAATTGTTGCACAATTAAAACCTTTTATGACTCCATAGCCCAATGGACAAAAAACCAGCGTCATATCTATCCTATCAGCGAAATCTTGTCCTGATTGCTTATATCTCCACACATTTGAAACTCTTTCATTTTAGGACTTTCAAATCAACTAAAAATCATGCTCAACCATCCAAAACCAAACAAAAACCCCTGTTTTTAATAACTAGCCTAATATGATACCCAAAAGCCCTAAAGATAAATCAATCTTTGCACTTATAGAGAGATCCATCTCTGGATTCAGGAGGGCTAGATCCTAAAATCCCAAAGTGGTTCAAGTGTTCTCTCCATAGTTTTAGTCTCACCAATTTGCTAAAATTATGGGGAGCTAACATTCTCGATCATGAATTAATTTCTGCAAAGCAGTAGAGTAGATTTGAGTCTTGTGTTTTAGCAAATTACATGACAAGTTTCAGATTTACGCAATAATTTCTACATGATGATGATGATGATGATGATGCTTAATGTCCACTAAGAATAATGTGTTCTATCATACCCTAAGAGTGTAAGATATTAATTGTGACTCTTTCATATTTTATTTCTATGATAAAAAATAAGGGATATAGTTTTGATGAATTAACAAGTCAATAAGGTTGGTGGTATGAAAATGATTTGGAAATGAGAATGGATGTGAGTAAGAGACGGAAAGTCCAATAGAAAGTGTTTTTCATCTTGAACCCTGTTACTATCACAAAGGTGGCATATTCAAAAATTCTAAGGTGATTTGGGAATAGACCATCACCCGGTTTCACTTCAAAGCTCATGAGAATTAGTTCTTATCTTTTTAATGTTCATTTTCTTCTTAGCACTGGTTAAGACTGAAAGATAATTATGGTTAGCAAGATTTGGGTTGATAAACTTTGTATAATACCTTAGCTTCCTTTTTTCTTCGAGCTCCTTATCATCCCACAACTTATCCTTAAATTCAGAGGTAATATTAATTTTAATATCTAACTATTAAAAATGTATTATATTTTTTTAATTATAAATAACTATATTAAAAATAGAATTGTTAATGTGGAACATAATTTGGAGAGAAAGATTTGTTATTGGGTATTATTGACTTGTAATATTATATAACTCATTATTGTAATTCAAAGATAAATCATATAATATGATGTAAAAATTTTCAATAATATTTTATTAGATTAAAAAAAAAAACATTACTATGTTGGAGTTATTATAGCTGCCAAAAGTAGGTTATATCACAATTGATTGCAAGTCAAACTAAGTTGAATTCAATTACTTATTAAATTTTTAAAAAGAAATTTTAAATTCTATTAAGTGGTTTAAAAACTAAATATTAAATTAAATAATTTATTAATTAATGACTATTTTTTTGTGGTTTAAAATAAAATTATTAAAAATTAAAAATATTTAAAAAATAAAAAATAAAAATCTATTATCACTAAGTGTTAACTATTAATTATGTGTACCATCAAATCTTTATATAGGATAGACTAATATAATTTAAATTTAAGCCAATTGTTCTAACCATCAATTATGTGTACCATTAAATATTTATATAGGACAATATAATAACCACTTTATTTCAATAAACATTTCAAGGATAAGAACTAATCTCTTTGTAGTGAAACCAAGTGATGTTCTATTCCAAAAACACCTTGGGATGAAAGAATATACCCCTTTGTGATTCTAAGAGAGTTGAAGATGAAAATCACTTTCTCTTGGATTTCCCGACCCTTACTCATCCATTGTCCTTTTCAAAACATTTGCCATACTACCAACCTTCTTGACTTGTTAAGTCAACAAAACTATAGTGACCAGAACACTTATCTCCTTTCTTTTTTATCATAGAAGTAAACTATTGAAGAGCTTAAATTAATCGCTTGCTTTCTTAAGGTTTGATACACCATATTTCTCTTTGTGGATGATAACCATTATCATCATTATTATTTCTTATTTTTATTTTTTTAAACATATTATGTTAGAAGTTGGTATTGCATTTTATTTCATTTTAGTTAATATATATGAAATATTTTTTTATAACTTTTATTTCAAATTGCATCTTTTTCAAAAAAAAAATTAATTAAAAATACATGATTATTCATTTGTAAATTTTTATTTTAAAGTTTATTTTATTTATTTTGATCTAAAATTTTATTTATAAAATGTATCTGTCCATTTTTTTTATTTAATTAAAAAAAAATTGTTATAAAGTAATATGTATTTTATTATAAGGTTATATGTATTTTTTTAAGGAAATATTAATATTAGTTAATATGGAAGAAATATTATAATTACATTACAAATAATAAAATATAATATTGCATCTATTAAAAAATAATAAATTGAATTTATGATATTGTAATTTCTTTATTAATAAAATTATAAACAATATTTTCTATACAAAATTAATAATATACATGTCACATTAAAATAAATTTAAATAATAATAATTCATATTATTAATAATCATGATATCTCATCATATATAACTCATAAATATATAAAAGCATACCACAAACTTTATATAATCAATTAATTATAATCCATACTATGCATTAAAAATAAATTAAGTAAATTATAATATATATATATATATATATATATATATATATTGCAACTTTATATGTATTAAGGGTTGAGAGGAATCAAATATCTTATAGCACAATTTTTTCTTAATTTTTATATAAAAAATAAATGTACATCTTAAAAATGCAATCTCTTAAATTTTTTTATTAAACTCATAGTTAAAATAGATGTAAGTTGATATACTTCTAAAATATAATGTCTAATTAAGTTTCAATTTACAATCTGCACCATAACAAATTTCAATTTTTTTATTTTAACATACATTTGTACATTTACGAAAAACAAAATGACCATTATTTTTTTTTTTCTAAATTTTAATCAATATTTTAAACGATTTGTGTACCTTAAAATTAAACTATTTTAAGATTTAGTCAATATTTATTATAAAATAAAATTATAATTTTATAATAAAACACGTCATAAGTTTGAATAATTGACTTTCATTTTATGTTTTTCTACGTATAAATATTACATTTGAAATCATTAAAATAATATTAATTATGATATACTTTAAATAAATTTCATAATAGTATTCATAGTTATAAAATTAATAAAAAAAGTTCAAGTACCTCAATTTTATTTATTTTACAACTTATATATTTCAACATTTTATTTACAAACAACTTCTTCTACTTCTATAACAATAGTTTTATACATAGAATGAGTATAAAAGTTGATTTGCCTCCCATTCCATTTAAAATAGCAGGTATAAAAGTAACTTTTCTACTCAACATAGTAATATACACAAGAAAATATGTTAAAAAATTACATAGTAGTAGTATTCTTTTTATTCTAGGTACATAAGTTTTGCTATTACTTTTTGCATAATAGGTAGGTACTAAGAAACAACATGTTACAGTGGTTTAATCTTATAGTAAATTTATTTGAATTTAAGAAATTCACAATACAAAGGATTAGAGTAATTTATTGATATGAAATTTGGATGATTTGATTTGATTCAAAATTTGAAAAAAATCCTAAAGACATTGTTTCTCTATGTATGAACCGTGATAATGATTGAGCTTCTCTCACGCATAATTGTTTTGTCACACTTCTATTAAATTTGTCATTAAAAAGGCTCTATTTTTTACAATATTAGCTTTCTTCTTATCATTTCAACCAAAGACTTAGGTCTCATAGTTACTTCAAGATTACCAATATCAATAATAGAAAATATTACCATCGTCAAAGTGGTTGCATAAGAATCAGTGTAAAAATTTAAGTAGGGAAGTGGGAGCAATCTATATGATGTAGTTCCATGCCATTCTAAATATAACATAATTTAAAAGTTAGATCAATATATATACACAATTTATCCATTTGTTATTAATTTTTTCATCAAGATAATTTATTTCTAATTTTCAGATTAGTTACACTTTATTCATGGTAGTTTATTTTTCCATTTATAAATATTTAAAAAAAAATATTGTAAATATTGATTTTCATCTTTAAACATAAATATTGATCTTAATTGTAAATATTAGAATTAATCCAACACACCTCTGGTTCTATCCCAATTGATTTTGGTATCATATTTGTTCTTCTCTTCAATCCAAACTTTAATTTTTTTTCATGAAAAATGGTGAATTTTAGAAAATCAATTGTATCTATAGATTAAAATTAAGTCAACTCACTTTTGTTTCAAGCCTAAGTAGGTTAAGTTTAAACTAAGTTAAGATATCATATTTTTTCTTCACTCTAATCCAACCCTTCACATTTCAATCAATCTCCACATTCCTAAACAAAGCAAAAAGGTTACCATTCTTCTCCTCTATGTTAAATATTAGAAGTCAACAATCTAATAAAAACTATGATGAGAGGACATTAACAAACACTACAAAATTACATCACTTACCACTGCATAAATGTAACAACCAAAGTAGATGATTATATGTCATTTAGATGATTATATGTAACAACCAAAGTGGACATGTAGAAAATATTTATATGTCCACTTCCTAGGCTCCAAATAAATATTTTCTACATCTAAAAATAGGAACAAAAGTGGGAAATGGTCTAGTAAGAGATTAGAGATCTCATAATGACAAAAAATTATCCAATGGAAATGGAACATGTTTCAAGGTGAATAAATAAATATATATATATATATATATATATATATATATATATATAATTCCAAGACCCTAGGGATATCTCAGTTGGTCGAGTTCATGTGACTAAGTACATGACCTATTGAGAGGTCATGGGGTCAAAACTCCTCAATGCACTCGAGATTAGGCCTTGATAGTTTGGCCGACGGGTAGATCTCTTCAGGTTGATCTACCTATATTTTCTCATGGATGTAGTGGTTACTCAGTGTCTGTGAACGGCATTAATATATATATATCGATCTAATAATTTTTTAGAAATGTTTTTTTTAATTAATTAATTTTAAATTGTAACTTTTAAAATATTTTTTATTTAAAATTTTATGAATTTTAATAATCAATAGAAATTTAGTTTTATTATTATTATTTAACTTAAATATTTGTTTAACTAACCCTCGATGGGGGTGTTACCCCATCAAAGGTGATGGGAATTTATGTCCCTAATTTAAGGTGATGGGAATTTATATCCCCGACGACGCATCGATTTAGTGCATGCATGGGAATGCAAGGTATACAAAGTGGGCTTGTTTATTAATTGTGGAAGAATTAGTTGTAGTGTTTAGGGTATGTATGGAGGTGAGAGTAAACCATCAACCTCCTATTACAACTTTGTCTCTTTCATAGCTTAAATAATCTCTACGAAGTTTTGTGAAGGTGTTGGAAGAATTGGCCTTGCTTCCTGTGAATATGGATTAAGATTTTATAGAGGGTAGTGGATCAGACAGGTGTTGTGGAATCCTCCTTCATGATGTTTCAGTTCATGGCTCTCATTGTATGTTTATTTTAGTTTGTTTGGATTTAATTTGGGTAAAAATTGACTCTGGGGTTGATGTAAATCCATGTTTCAAGGAAAGAGTCTTTACTTTTACTGCATTTCGCCGTGGGTATTAAGTTCTTGGTCACTGTTTGGTATTTTAGTCTTTAGATATATCAGGTTGGTTGTGGGTTGTTGATCTATGTGGCTCTAGAGACACACAAGACAAAGAACGTCTATGAAAGATCAAAAAGAAAAGTGATAGGAAGGTGGAAAACTCAACTTCATATTCAAGAGATTGTCTCCCTCATCGCAACGGTGTGAACGGTGTGTCAATCCGAGCTCATATAAAAAATTTAGAGCAATTTGAAGTTTTGTTAATGAAAGGGAAGTGGAGCCCACAACATGCCACATGGTGTCCCAGTAACACGTGGGACTCTAATGGTAGCCCCTCAATTTTTGACACATGGCACTCCTCCATTGGTCCTCAACCTACAAAAAGACAAAACAATATTTAGATGCCCACCTGAAAAAAGAAATCATTAAAAAATAACTACATATTAAAAATGGTTATAATAACCATATAACAAAAATTATATTAAATATGAAAACAAATAAACCATATAAAGCAAACAAAATGGTGGTTATTAAAATCATATAAAACAAACGTTACCATACTGTATATATATTTCTTATATATATGTGTTAACATTATAACCATATATATCACGAACCCACACAAAATTCGTTTCAAACCTTATGATATATATCACATTGTTACATGCAGTTACACAAAGGAAGAATGGTTCCGGCGGGGGTCGAACCCACCCGGACCACCTCGCTAGCCCTCGAGTGGGCGACGCCACATCTTAAAACAAAACAAAATCGGAAATGCAAAATGCGGAAGGTCGGTGGGGTTGGAACCCTCAACCTCCACCTTAATGATTCTACCCTCAACCAACACACCAATGCCTCCTCATTGAATACTCCACCCAGAAAACAATAAATAAACCCTCATTTCCACAGATGCACAAAGGGAAGATGAGAGGAGTGCATGTATTTCAAGACAAAAAAAAATTATTTGCAGGCAAAACCATGAGCCAACATGCAAAGGCAGTGGAACCCTGATTGGGCCTCATTTCTATACTGGCCACAATTTCCCAGTGTCCAAATTGGACAAGTTTTATATGGATTTTATACCTCTCGGTGACATGAGTCTAATGGAGATGTCAGTTTATGCAACAAACATCTCGATTTTTCGGCCATTTTCTAGAATGGAATGACGGTGTCACATTTCAGTGCATGGACAATCGATTTCATGCCATTTGACACAAATTTTCTGATGGTGCATTCAGATCCAGTGATTAAGCAGCCTATTCTTAATCCAACATCATATTTGAGGTATATGAAGTGTTTTTTCCATATACTTCGTTGATTATTGTTGTGATATGCTTTATGTCGTGTCAATTCCTGCTTGATGTATGATGCAGAATCTTTATGTGGACGAACTCTGTTATTAAACTTCTTGTGTTTTGTTGTGTGATTGTTAACATGTTTTCCTCTTGATTATATCTGCATATGTGTTCATTAATGCTTTGATAAAATTTGATTCTAACACATCAGCCGAAGCAAAAGGTCTTGGTTAAAAGGGTAGCAAAAAATTTACCTGGATCAAGTGGTATCGGAGTGGGTCTTCTTGCTTATGTGAATTGCAAGCGTGGACCACTGAATGTGCAACAATGGAGGATGTCAAAGACATGTATGACTCCATGATCATGATGTCTGAAAGGGTGCACATGTTGTATGAAGCTTATGAGAAACAAGCAGCAGATAACGCTGCGTTGAAAACACTTCTACAAGAGAAGGAGGACAAGCAACGATTTCAGCTTCAGTTGCAAGCGACAATGGAGGCATTGGAAGAATTAAAGTGAAACAAAAAAAGTCTTCAAAAATATCATGATGAATTAAAGACACTCCTACAGGAAGAGAAGGAGGAGAAGCAGCGATTGCAGCTTCAGTTGCAAGCCACGACAGAGGCATTAGAAGAATTCAAGTGCAACGAAAGAAGTCTTCAAATAGATCATGATTCATTAAAGACACTCCTACAGGAAGAGAAGGAGGAGAAGTAGCGATTGAAGCTTCAGTTGCAAGCCGCGATAGAGGAATTGGAAGAATTTAAGCATAGTGACGGAAGTCTTCAAATAGATCATGATGCATTAAAGACACTTCTATGAGAAGAGAAGGAGGAGAACTAGTGATTTCAACTTCAGTTACAAGCCGCGATAGAGGCCTTGGAGGAAGCGAAGTGCAACGAAGGCTTAGATAAGCCATAATCACATGTTTCCAAAGGTAAAAAGTGTTTATTTCTCTTCAATTTCATTTTCACATGATATCATTTCTGTTGGAGATGTGGAAATCCCCATTATAGGAACTGGCTTTCGAGTCCTTACCAAGATGGGTTATAAAGGAGGAGGACTTGATGTTCATGGCCAAGGCATAACTCAGACATTGGAGGTTGTGCAGAGACCTTGATACGTAGGTTTGGGATACATTGAAGGAGAATGTTTGAAGGTTTCTGAAGCCTCCACGACAATGTGGAAATCTTCAAGGAGAGAGAATGATGGGAACACTTCACCATCATTCTAGGGTAGTGCATATTGCAGAGGAAAGGCTGATGCAAGTTCTCGTCGCCATAATTACATCAGAGGAAAAAATATATTTTTGAAATCACTAAGGAAAAGGATTGATGGGAACACTTCACCATCATCCCATGGAAGTGCATATTGCAGTGAAAGAGCCGAGGCAAGCTCTCATCACCATAATCGCACTAGAGACCACCAGGAAAGGTATAACAAGTCTCAATATTCTCGACTTCATTTTGATTATAGGCATGTTGCTAATCATGAACGTAAATCATGGCATAAAAAAACTTGTCATTTTTGTGTTTTACATAACCATGTCATTGCTGAGTGTTGGAAAAGAATGGCAGCACAAAGGAGGATGAAGTGTGAAAAGCCTTTTCCACAGCAGGGAAAGGAATTGGTTAAGAAGGTATGGAGGAAAAAGACCTTTTGCACCCATTACAACCAAAGTGATCATCAAAGAGCCACGCGTTCGAGTCTCTATCCAGAAAAACACCTTAAGGATGAAGTGTTGGTGCATGAACCAGTTGAAACGATTGTTCGACAAGCAAGTGCGCCATAGGGAGATGACCCATTCACTTTGATAAGTACGAGATGGTTTTTCTAGATGTGGTAATGTGTCATGGCCTTCATTGTAAATCATGTGTTGCATTTCTTTATGTAAAAGTGATGATGTGCTTTTCCATCACTTGTTAACCAACAATAATGTTTTTTTCCTTGTATTGATAGCTGGGGTATTATTGATTCCATTTTGTTGTAAGCTTGACAACCGAGTATGTGTTATAAACTTGTTCCGAGTATGGAATTCTTCGGTCATATTTAGTCATATTTGAGCATGTAATTTGCAATAAATTGTACAACAAGTTTGCAGAGGATGTAGGTGTCAGTTCACCGCTTATGGCTCCAAAGAACAAGGTGAAGGAGAAGGAAGGGTGACCTTTTTCAAGGCACTTGTGGCATAGACATTGTACACATCAGTTGCAGATTATTGTCAATTATTTTAGAGGAAAAAAAGCTCCTCATTGGGGAGGAATGATCGAGGTGGCTCCAGAGAGACACACAAGACAAAGAGGGCTTATGAAATCTCAAAAATCAAAGTGACATGAAGGTGGCAAACTCAGGTTCATATTGAAGAGCTCGTTGCCCTGATTGTAACGATGTGAACGACGCATCAATCCAAGCTCTTATAATAAATTTTGAGAAGTTTGAAGTTTTGTTAAGGAAAGAGAAGTGGGACCCACAACATGCCACATGAAGTCCCAGTAAGCACGTGGGACCCACATGGCAGCCCCTCAGCTGTTGACACATGGTGCTCCTCCATTGGTCCTCAACCTACAAAAAGACAAAATAATATTTAGATGCCCACATGAAAAAAGAAATCATTAAAAAATAACTATATATTAAAAATGGTTATAATAACCATATAACAAAATTTATATTAAATATGAAATCCAAACAAACCATATAAAACAAACAAAATGGTGGTTATTAAAATCATATAAAACAAATGTTACCATACCGTGTGTGTGTGTCTGTGTGTGTATATATATATATATATATATATATATATATATATATATATATATATATATATATATATATATATATATATATATATATATATATATGCGTTAACATTATAACCATATATATAATGAACCCACACAAAATTCGTTTCAAACCTTATAATATATATTCCATTGTTACATGCGGTTCCACCAAGGCAGAATGGTGCAGACAGAGGTCGAACCCGCTTGGTCCTCGAGCAGGTGGCACCACATATTAAAACAAAACAAAAACCAAAATGCTAAACACAGAAGTTCGATGGGGTTGGAACCCCCGACCTCTGCCCACAACGAACGCGTCAAGGTCTCCTCATTGAATACACCGCCCACCAAACAATAAATAAACCCTTGTTTCTACAAATGTGTAGAAGGAAGATGAGAGTAGAGCGCGGAGTTTGAGACAAAAAAAAAATTTGTTTGTAGTCGAAACAATGAGCCAGCATGCAGAGGCAGTGGAACCCTGATTGAGCCTCATTTCGAGAGGGGCCAAAATTTCCCAGTGTCCAAATTGGACAAGTTTTATATGGATTTTATACCTCTCGGTGACACAAGTCTGATGGTTGTGTCAGTTTCTGCAACAAAAGTCTCAATTTTTTAGCAATTTTCCATAATGGAATGACGATGTTAGATTTAAGTGTGTGGACAGTCAATTTCATGTCATTTGACGCCACGTTTTCGATGACGCATTCAGATCCAGCGGCTGAGTACCCAATTCCTTAGCCAACATCATAGTTGAGGTATATGAAGTGTTTTTTTCATGTACTTCATTGATTATTGATGTGAGATGCTTTATTTCGTGTCGATTCCTGCTTGATGTATGATATGGAGTCTTTACGTTTATTTTTTGTTGTTGATTCCTTCTTGACTTGTTGTTGTTGATTCCTTCTTGACGTAAGATGCAGAATCTTTATGGGTATTTGATGTAGTATGTATTTATCATAGATGGTGATTTACGTTGTGAGATCCATTTGCTGCCTTGATGGCGGGAAAATCTTTGTCACCATGTGTGAATTTGTCATGATGATAGGAGGTTTTTGATGAGTGAGAGTTTTTTGTAATGGAACATCTCGTGGTGAGATTTTTCCACTCATGTTAAAGGATTTTCCTTGTATGACAAGTCAACAACGTCCATGTACATCATCACCAGTTATGACATTGAATGAAGCGACCAACACCATCAAGATACCGAGGCCCAGAGACAAACATCTTACGTTTTGTTGTGTGATTGTTGAAATTTTTTCCTCTTGATCATGTCTGCATGTGTGTTCATTAATTCTTTGATAAATTGTAATTCTAACACATCATCCGAAGAAAAAGGTCTTGGTTAAAAGGGTATCAAAAATTTACCCGGATCAGTTGTGTCATAAGTCAAAGGGGATTTAATTTTTTCAAAGTGTATTTGAGCTTGAAGCTTACAATTTTCACCTAATTCAGTTCAATGTCCTGTCATCAAGCTAGTGGAATGTGGAGGTTTTTATTCCATCTGCTAATATTTAAATTCAATGTTTTATGTTAATGGGTGGTTCTTGATGTGTGGGCTCTTGAGTTGTGTTGGTCTATCCAGGTATTTATCTAATTTTAATGGTAGCAAGGTTTGTTTCTAATCTTAAGGTAATCATTCCTACTTCCTCCCTTGAGCGGGTAAATGTTGATTCAAGTGTATATGTCTTAAGTTATTTGGACGGGCTGAGTGGCATCTTGGTTTTGTTGGTGGAGAGTTAGGTTCATTCTCTTGTTTTTTTATAGGAAGGGGAATTTACAGTAGCTTCCCAAGGTGTGCTCCTAAGGTGGTATCCATGTATCCAAGGTAGAGGATGAGATGAAAATGAGGGGGAGGTGGAAACAATCCTTAGTGTCAATGAGGAGATAGGATCATTTCCCATGACTCAACTCATGACTCAACTACTGCCTATTTCAATCTGGTTTCACCAGAGACTAGAAAAAAAATCCACAAGATGGAGCCTTTGGTATGGATTTAATGTCATTATCATTCAAATTCGGAGATGGATTTCATCATGGGTTCCTGAAACTAGTTATACCAGGGGCAGGAAGAAGAAATACTTAAATTAGATGAATTTTCACTGGAAGATGAAGACCCTCATCGGTCTAGTGTTAAATTACAAATAAGATGAAAGATATAATATCTTCTCTTCCCTAGAAGACATTAAAAGGATGCCTAAGAAGCAAAGTTTTTTTCTAGATAGGTTTGATTCTTGATTGACAGATATAGAAAACCATATCATCTACATTTAGAAAATGGAGACTTGGTAGACCCTCCAGGTTTCAGTGCAAGGGTCCTTGTGAATATCTCCTCCTCTAAAAAATGACCAATCTCCTCCTCGGCGTGAGCCCAATTGCCATATAAGAAATTTGTAGGTCTGGTTAGGTTGAGGACATGATGGAATTGGATGAAAATATTGTTTTCGGCCTAGGCGCATACTTTAGTTGAGCTCTTCTTCTCTAGTTTTTCTTGTTAATCTTAGAATTTGGTCTCTAGCCTGTAGATGTTGGAGAAGGAAAATTGAACCCATGACTTAAAAAACATCTAACTTTATATAAATAGCAGTTACACTAAGAATTTTACATAAATAGAATAAATATTTTCTTATTTAAATTGACTTTTCCTTTCATCTATCTTATTTATAATTTAATCTTTCACTTATAAAAAAGAATTAAATGATAATTTATTATATCATGTTCTAAAATTTATGGAAACCACTCGTAAACATCCATTGGCATCAAAACATTAATTTCATGATACATTTCACATTGCCAAATTAAAGAATAAATATTTTTTATTGAAATTAAATAAATTATAACTTCATTTTAACTTACAATAGTTTTTACCATGGACATTTAACCTCATTTTACTATGGAGATTCTTAACCTATAAATAGGTTTTGCTAAAATATTATGGGACAATACCACGGTTTAATAATACTACATGCCCAAAAAACCATAATTTATTTCACACTCAAAATATTTTATACATATTTTTTTAATTGACTTTTATAATATTTTTTAAATTAAACTGTAAAGAAAAAATGGCGTAACTACATTTAAAATAAATCTCAACCCTCTATGTCAACTAGTAGTAAAACTAGAACATCCATATAAATTAGAGATGCATGAACATATAATAAGCATCAAAATACTTACTTCACTATATATCTCAAGTTGCTAAAACTAGAAAATTCATAAAAAATAACTAAATAACTTTAATATTTAAAATAATAATAGTAATAATAAATAACTAAATTATAACTTTAATATTTAAAATAATAATAATAATAATAATAATATATAAGTTAAACACATATATACATTTTAAAAAAACATGTAACAAGATTCTTAACAATGGAGATTCACATTCAATTCATTATGGAGATTCTTAATTGGTAAATAGGCTTTGTTATAATATCATGGGCCAACAAGATGAATTATCAATACCATATACCCAAAAAAACATAACTCATTACATATGACACTTATTTATATGACATTTTTTTAATTAATGAATTTAAGTAAAAGGGAAAAAGATACATAACTACATTAAATAAATCTATGTAATAACCCCAATAAATTGTAAATATTCTATTTACTTTTGCTAAAATTACTTGGTAGATTGTGGACCCATGCTAAAATCTTGGTATGAATAAATGATGAACTTAATGTTTATTTTCTAATTTTACATTAATAAAATATTGCATCTAGTCACTCATGGAAATTAGAGTGGGAAAATATGTTGAAAGAGAGTTTCACATTCCAGAAAGTTAAAAAGATAGCTATGGGTAGAACCATATTCCTCTCTCTGATCTTAGTTAGGGAAAGAGATCCAAGAGAGTGATAGGGAAGGGAGCCTTGTGAACTTAGAGTCTAGTTGGAAGGGGCCCAAGAGAGAAAATAAAATTTGTTGAGCTTGATATGTTGATCAGTGGAATTCCAAACTTAATCCTGTGTGGTTTTGAGATTTCGGTAAGGTCACTGTCAAGAAAAATATCTATTTTAGATAATAATTATTTTAGATATGAATCTAGCCCGAGGATGTTTTGGTAGAGGGTACATGTTGTCATTGTTTAGGTGGAGCATCCTTTTTTCCACTACGATTCTCGTGAAAAGCTCAGTTATTAAAAAAAAAAAAGTGAAATATGTTTTGAAATGATTTCTTCTATGTATTTATTTCCTGTTATGTTGTGCAATTGTTTGAGTTTAACACTAATATGGTAAATGAAAATATAATATTGTAAATGGATTATATTATACCCAAGCCTTAAATTTTGTTCTATCCATGTACTTGGAAAAATTCCGAATTCTTGAATGTGCGGGAATAGAAGGTATTCAGCAGGTCCCTGTAACAAGTCCCACCAACGTTATCTATGCATATGAGATATATTAGGGTATGTTACTAAATATAACCCCTATATGTGAATAACGTTAATTAAAGAATTTATTATGATATACAATGAAGAAAGATTCGGTTATTACAAGCAGCTCGTCTGAGACCTATTTTCTGATTTTGTAATAGCTGAAAGGAACAGAATAGATATGCTGAAACCCTTTATAGTGTAAATTAAAGAAAGGGTTGCAGCAATTTTCTTTAAAAAAAAATATATGCAGAGTTCCAAGAGTCATATCTATTGTAAACACGATTTTGACAAGTAATACATGTGATGTAAATACAATGTAGCCAAATATCTAAAGTTCAACGAAATGCAAATTTATAGTTGGGGAAAACAAATATTTCCACATATATATATAAACTCTACATCAGATAGTTGCATAGATTACTAGTGATCGTAAATAAAACAAATACAGGAAAACAGAAGAACCCAATTTATAACAAGGACATATCCAGCGTATTCCTTTGTAAACATTCAATAGTTAAGTCAAAATACATTAAATACAGGAAAACAGAAGAACCCAATTTATAACAAGGGCATATCCAGTGTATTCCTTTGTAAACATTCAATAGTCAAGTCAAAATACATTGGATAGTCAAGGTTAGCCCAAGAGCAATAACTTAACCCTTACGGGTGCGTCAAGGCTGAGTGGCCATAACTGAATATGTTAGCATAACTCCTAGAAAGAATCTAAACCAAAGCGACACAATGATATTCAACCTTAAAACCCTATTCCATATTTCGTTTTCGACTCCTCAAGTACCTGGAGCAACATATAAAATATAGATGGTTTTTATTAGAACCGGGAAGAACCGTAGGGAAGAAAACGAAAAACGGTCATTCGAAGCCTAATCCTCACTCCAAGATTTGAAACCTAACCTGTGTTTTTCCAAAACAAAAATCACGTTAGAATAGTTCATGCCAAAATTAGGGTTTATATGGTTTGAGTAGGTTTATATGAGTTGAGTGAGCTTAATGATTAAAGTATGTGTTTCCTTCTAAGAAAGATTTAAAACTCACAGATTCCAAATCATAAGGATAGAATATGTATACTTTAATAGATTTACCAATCACATCTCTAAACCTATGTAAGTTCCAAACAAAAGAGCCTTGATATATCAACCTTAAAATTAGACCATAATAATAATATATATTTTCACTTGTTAAAATTAAATAATAATAATAATATATATTTTCACTTCGAAGTGTAAACATGAAACCAAAAAGTAATTTAACCAGCTTAGTGCCGTAGAAAAACAAATTACAAGTCAAATCCCGACCATGGAAAACTGTTTTGATTGTGAAGGGCTCGGGGTAAGGTTCCTTTCACCAAAAGACAACTCCTGAAGAGATATACATGGAACAACGCATGTCATAAAACAACTTACAAAAGTCGACCTTCAATACGGATCATTATTGTGCTCAGATAACGGAAAAGAGGTTACACAACCAACTCTATACTCGAGAACGAGACTGTGAGAAAGGATTTGTTGGTTCAAAAATTACCTGGCAGTGATCAAACCAAGGTGAATTAGGGTAACCTGGAGCGATGATATTTCCTGTTGTATAGCTCGTTCTCGCGATCGGTCCAACTCAGATGGGGCAACGTCATGGGAAGGGAGGTGGTTACTCCCATAACCGCAATATCTCATCCACACCGTATATCAGAACCCTAGATAACAGGACCGTCGATCGGGTTCTGTATCAATGTTCCTAAGGCGGAATCAATCCCAAGATCGTAGTTCTAAATAGCTGGAAAGTCTAGAGTATTTGAAAGACGTATATCAACATTGTTGTGTCTATGTGATCAACATGTATGGAGCCCTTGGTTATCGGATCCAATGGACAATATGTGATACATAAATCTTAAATATACAAAACCAAAAACATTAGACACCTTGGACATCGATGCTGGGAACTAATGATCTGAGAGGGTTATTTAAAACATCACCAATTATAACCATATATTTTCATTGATGGAGGAACCCTGCATGTATTTACAAGTGGGGAGGAGTATTATGAAAAAAAATTATGTAAATGCATAAGGACCCAATCAATAATGAAACAAACAAGGGAGTTGATGAGAACTTCTAATAAGCACCGTAAATAATAATAATCCATAATGTTATATTTGCACTCTTTAAAATTAATGAGACAATGGGGATGCCATGTAACTTGGTAGTAATTTTTAATTTACTTTTATAGTTGATAAATTACAAGTTTACTAAGGTTAAAAAATAAATAAAAAATGGAGAAGTATATTACAATTTTAATTGATTTCATTTGATGATGTATGGAAATACATATGTATAATTGATTTGATTTTAATCATTTTTATTAAAAGAAAATATGATAGTTATGAATATTGTGTTCATTAAAATCTAATGTAAATGAAGCAAAAGGAAACAAAATTCAGATCAAGGTATTGAGGTTATAATTATCATAGTATAAAAGGGCACAACAAAATGTAAAATACAAAATAAAATGTGAAATTAAAAGTTCAACATGGTGAATAAATTTCCTTTGCAATACATTGGGTAAACATGTTTGTAATACATTTGATATGTTATGTTACATTACCTTAGAAGTTGAATAGGCATAATTTATCTTTCAACCACACATTGGTATTGGTTCATAACTATTTATCAATTCTTTAAGAAAACAATTAAGTTTGATTTAGAGTTAACACAACTACCCATAGATTCACTCGTTGTAACATACTGTAACAAACATTTTAACTTGGTCAAAATAAAATAAAAATAAATAAAATTTAAAAAAATATAAAAATATAAAAATATAAAAAAAAAATCCTATAAAAAATAAAATAATAATAATAATAAAATTAATCTTAAGTAATATCTATCATAGCATAGCTAATTTTAAAGGGGTGTTGAAAGATAATGAGAATCCTTAATTAGTGGGAGTTGTCTACTAAACCCAGGATAGAATCAATTTCTATTTCTTAGTATGGTTCTAACTTCCATATCCATGTATGTTATATATTGATAGAGTTGTATTGAGAATGTAAAGTATTTTAAAGAGTTTAAACATCATGGTTCAAACTTTCATGTAGAGGTACTAGTATTTATTTTATTAATTCAACATCACAATTTATCATATGAGAGCTCCAGGGCTTCGAAACTACAAATTTAGTGTCGGATCCCCGTGAATATCCAGGGCAGAGGAGAAGCCCCCCCGATGACTAAATGATTTTTTCAAGGAATTGAGCAAATCAGTGCGGTTTTGGGAGGAATGAATTGCACCTATCTTCATGTTTCCCAGAATAGTCATGGCCGATGGCGCATTTCAGCCGACTTAGAGGTGCCAATTTGTCTCCCCAATGCGACTACGAAAATTAGATTGATATGTGCGCCGAGGAGATATGAAATAGATCCGAGCTTCTAGCAAGACCACTGATGAAGGAATAAATCCGATGAAAGGTCGCCGAGGAAGAGATCCGTGAAACTCATTAATGGAAGAAGAGATCCAAGCATATCTTCACGGGGTCAAAGGAGACAGTAGCCCGTCACACAACATGCAAAAACAACCTCGTTGGATTTAGACTGCGATCGCAGATCCGTATCATGATATTTCTTTTTGTATGACTTGTGTATATCCATCATTTTTTTTCTCTCCCATCAACTACTCAATTATTTTTTTGAATCGTCAGATGGATGACCAATAATCGAAGTATACTCAAATGAGAGTAACAAACCCCGAGAAGCTGCAATTACTTCTAATTGGAAGTTCTAAGATGCAGATTAAAGCAGAAGCGAGAGTTCCTGACGATTAAGAATAGCGATGAGCTAAACTGCGAAACAGGAGTCTCAATGACTCAAGACCGGGAAAAGAGAGAGGACAAAGCAAAGACATTGCCGAAGAAGTCATGGAAAACTACATCATACCACATATTTAGTAAATCAGTTTAAATTCTGGACATTGACAATGATTTTTATGAGATGAGGAATAAAATCATCTTCTGCTCTTGAAGAGAAAGATTATATCCACAACATGGGAGGAGAATGAAATAGTTTATTCTTTCATATCGCTGATCAAAGATTCCAAGAACAAATTGAAGGTGATATGAGTGAGATAGCGTATGTAGATTTGGTCACGATTACCATGAATGGTATGACCGATGATTACCAAATGTTCATCACTAGTATAAATGCGAGAGAGAATGCAAGTTTTAAAGAACTAACAGGAATATTAATGCAAGAAGAAAGAAGATCGATCGTAAAACCCTAAAGTGCAAGATTCAGTGGTTAATGGAAAAGAAGAAATTATTCAAAGAAAAAGGAAACCCATCACAAAGAAATGGAGGAAATCCACGTAAAGATTGAATCAAGCTCAAGGTATTTTTTCCGAATAAACGACCTTGTAGTAAAATGTTTTTATTTCGGAAAATGGGCTATATGGCTTCAGAATGTAGGAAAAAAGAAATTTCATGAAGAACAAGATGAGATAAATGACAGGTTATTTCGTCGTATGATGATTATGTTTAGGACTTTAGATTGTTCATGGCAAGACTTTGATGAAAATGTCGAAGTTGCACATTCAGTATGTGGATTCGGGAGCATCCACACATATGACATGGAGTAGACAATGGTTTGAATATTTTAAAGAAACCAACAATGAAGCACAAATCTACCTCGGTGATGATAGAGGCTACTAGAACAAAGGGATGGAAAATTCCGCAGAGTTTTTCCATGGTAATATCGTATATAACCTTAATGTAATGTATGGGCCCGTAGTTACAAAGAATCTAATTTCGTATCCATGATTACAAATCAGAATATCAAGGCAGAATTCTTTAAATCTAATTGTTATATTAAAGATTAGATGGCATGAAGACTATTTCTCTGTGAATTTGAATAGGAGGTTCGTACAAATTGAATGTGAGGACATCACTCGTATCAATATTTGACAACATCAAGTTTGACTACAAAGGAGCAACAAATCAGAGACTTAGTCACATCAACTTCAACGATTTGTTGTTGCTTCAGAAAAAGGAAATGGTAAGAGGTATTCCTACATTGAAACAAGTGCATAATGATTGCGATGCTTGAAAGTGTTAGGAAATATGGATAGAGAATAATTCATTGTTCTAAGAGAAAAGAAAAAGAGAGATATACTTGAATTAGTGCACACTCACCTATGGACTCATGCAAACAAAGTCAATAGAGGCAGAACATTTTCTACTATTTTTTTTGATGACCGCACAAAGTTTTATTAGGTATATTTTATGAGTAAGAAAAGTCACACATTTGAATACTTTACAATTCGTATATATGATAGAAAAGGAGAACAAGGCATACATAAAAATTATCCGCTTCCGATAAAGGGAGAGAATACAGAAGGAGGGAACTTACCAAGTATTGTAAAGACCATGGAATATTACAACACCACAAAGACTCCCATACTCCTCGCGAATGGAGTAGCTTTAAAGAAAGAATAGAACATGGTGGGAGCAAAGCAGGAACATGTTGAAAAGTAAGGATCCTTTCAATGGTTTTTGGGGTTGAAGCATCAATAGTGCGCTTTATTTGAAAAATAGGATTCCCGCAAGACTTCTAGTTTAAAACTCCTTTGAAGAATTATATGGATTCAAGCCTGCACTAAAACATTTAAGAGTATTTGCCCAAATAATTTTCCCACATTCCAAAGGAAGAAAGAAGAAAACTAGATTCAAAATCCATGAAATGTACCTTGTAGGCTATTGTTCACAATTTAAATCTTTATAGATTGTTTAAACTCTACTCACAAGATTTTTTGTTAGCATATATGTCATGTTCCATGAGCAAAGACATGAACTGAGCAAATCACGAGGAATGGTATTCGTTCTTGGTGGAAGGAAGACTGGTGCTGAAGAAATAGGTAACAACCATGACAAGCATAAAAAGGCGAAGGTAAAGTCTGTGGTACAACAATCGATCCGAGTCCTTCAAAAGAAATTCAAAACATGTTGGAAGCCACACCAACGCCGTAAGATCAGTAGATCCAATTGCCTTCTAGATATAAGGAAAATGCATTTATAACTAGTATGATGAATGTTGTTGAAAATTCTGTTTATAGATAAGAAATCAATTTAGTGAATGGAAAGAATCTATGGAAGAGGATTATGAATCTATACTAAAAAAAACACTTGAGAGCCGGTTGAACTACATGAAGGAAAAAAAACTATAGGTTGTAAATGGTTGTATAAACCAAAGATTAATTCAGATGGAAGCATAGATAAATTAAAAGCTAGATTGCAGAAAAGGGGTATTCACAAAAAGAAGGTATTGAATATGAGGAAAGCTCGCCCTCGTAGCTAAACTAAACACTCATTCGTAATGATGATTTATTTAGCTACTAGAGAACACTAGATGATTCACCAACTAGATTTAAAATATACATTTTTAAATGGGGAGTTGAAAGAGAAGGTTTACTTAGATTAACCCGAGGGGTTTGTCCGCAGAGGAAAATAACATTTAGTGTGTAGATTAAAGAAAGCTTTATATGGACCGAAACGAGCACCCAGGTCATGGTATAAAAAATATTAATTCATTGTTTCTGCAAATACGTTTACAATAGAAGTAAAACGACTCCTACTATATACTGAAATATGAAAAGGGGTGTATAGTGTTGATTTACTTGTATGTATATGATCTAATTATTACGGTGTGTGATGTGGTTTATATAATCAAAGAAACCAAGTTAAAATGTCACAAATGTTCGAAGGAAAGATCTTGTGAACTAAGCATACTATTTGGCTCTCATATTTGGAGATTCAAACAAAATTTATGTCCTGCAGTAAGTATGTTTTATGTATACCGGGAAAGATTCAGACGGATTAGTGTAAGGCTCCAACAATACCAATATAGTAGAACATTAAAACTTCGAAGCAGTGAGGATGGCTCAAAGAGGCGTATGTGACACTTTATCGATGGGCTTTTGGTTGGGAGTCTAATCTTACTTAACCACTAGTAGACCAGATTAGATTATGCAAAGAGGTGTTAAATCAATTTATGTCCAAACCACTTGAGAGTCACCGGATTGCAACAAAGTCATTCTAAGGTATCTACAAGTGAATTGTAGATTATGGAATTATTTATAGTGATTCTTCGATGTTATATTTACAAGGTTTATAGATTCTAACCTGGCCAGAAATGTAGATGAATGAAGATCCATAACAGTTTATGTATTCAAAATTGATCCGGGTGATTACATGGAGTAGTAAGAAACATAATTATTACTTTCCTTTTTCAACAAGTAAGTGTAGTATCAAGCTATTTGCACATAAACATGAGGCAAATAATTTTCACAGAGACTTTCTAGGGTGTTGGGGAAGAACACAAAGATGCAACAAATTATCGTATGCGACAACCATAGCTCAATCAAACTTGCTAATAATTTGGTGTTTCACAAGAACACTAAACACATTGATACACAATTCCAGCTTTATCAAGGAGAAAGTTCAAATGTGAAATCCATCATGTGTATATTATAAAATGTGTGATAACATTGCTCACATTTTTACTTTC
Source organism: Pinus albicaulis (assembly GCA_034641835.2). Lineage (NCBI taxonomy): Eukaryota > Viridiplantae > Streptophyta > Pinopsida > Pinales > Pinaceae > Pinus > Pinus albicaulis. The sequence goes on along the minus strand of CM076571.1, from coordinate 286,220,255 downwards.
TTGCCTCTTGGAAAAAATTAATTTTGAAATGTTTAGAGAGGTTAGGCATGTTTGTGAACCGCTTCTACATTAAGGGGGAGTGTTGAAAGATAATGGAGAATCCTTAATTAGTGTGTGAGTTGGTTCAAGAAACCTTAGGATAAGAATTAGTTTCTATTTCTTAGGGTATGGTTCTAACTTCCCATATCCATGTATGCTATATATTGATTGGGTTATATCGAGAATGCAGAAGTTTACAGAGCTGTGACTCTCCTAGTTCGTACTCTTCAGAGTCGAGTAGTGAGTTTTTTATTTTATTAATTCACCATCACATGTTATCAAAGGGAACCCATGGTATTCATGTGGTATATATCCTATTTAAAGGGGAATTAAAAATGTACTTAGATCCAACTTTAACTCACGATCTACCAAGCACCAAGGGGGATCAAATATAGAGTGAAAAGATATTTGATCCTCTTTGTGCTTGGTGATCCCGAGTTAAGATGGATGCACTATATCTAAAATAGATATTTTTTTTTTAAATCTTAATTTAATATTTGATGACATGACCTCATTTGTCACATGACATACATTAGACTTATTAGTCTCTGGGCTTCAAGGAAGGACTACAACAATCAATTTTCCCATTGACCATTATTAGCTTAAAATCGACCAAAGCAAATTTATAATGTTTAACTTTGAAAATAAATATTCTCTAATATTTTAAAAAACTATTTTCAAATATTTTATTGGACCATAACTTGGAAGGTCGTATTGTAGCCTTTGAACAATATAACTCCATGTGGATAACTACCCAACATATTTTATCCCATAATTTATGGATATTGTTGTGATATTCATGTATAATTTTAAAAACATTTGTGTAGCATATTTAAAAATAGTTCAACTTAGCTAAATAACATATTTACCATTTGTTTACTTACAAACTACACTTATGTATTTTCATAAAAAAAGGATAGGAATAAGATGTAAATAAATATAATTAATATAGTTATTTCCCACCATGTTTATAGGAGTAAATTGTAAATGTGTAGACATTTCAATTTATTAGTTCCTTCAAAAGAAATATAGGATTTGGATTATCCTATTGACTCGCTATTAACCGTTATTAATTTTCTAGTATCCAATGTAAGTTATAATGTTTTATGTAATTTTTTCTCTCGAAACATAATCTATAACTTCAGTGGTGGGCACTAAGTTTCTCACAAAAATTTATTGTAAAAGAATTGTTATTTTTGCATTCCATATATCTGCATATGATTAAATTTAACCATAATACAAATTTAACCTCTTTCCTTCAAGACTCCTTCCCCTACTTCAAGGGGTATGCTGGTTATACCATACTAAAGAAAATTAGGAAAATCATGTAAGCTCAAGATTCCACCATATTTGGGTTTACATAATTTATTATTCAATATAGATTTTCTTCAACCTTATTTTCCACCCTTTTTTTGGAATAGATTGGATTATACCATAAATATCTCAAATACATCCACCAAAAGTTTCAAGAGACACTTGACACCATCATAGCAAGCACAAAATTACATAAGGATGTAAACAATTCCCTTATTCCATGTGACCAAAGCATGATAAATTTTAGCATGAGGAAAGGAGATACACTACTAATGATTTGCATTGAAATTTTCATCATTTTCAAAAGTAGTCAATGTAACGCTTACCAAGAAAGGGGAATGTTGGTTTATTCCAATACCCAACTAACATCCATCAAATAATGACTAGTCTCAACTACATATTTCGTCAAAAATTACAAATTAACTTCTCATACTGCATCCTAAACTTAGTTGAAACACACATTCCTCCACCTAGACAACTTATGAATCCTCTTCAATAAGGATTTTCACTTATCCTAAATGTTTGGTGATGAAGCCGACTATCACATACCTTCTCATTTTCTTCCTCTAGTCAACTAATAGCAAGAAATCATTCGTCTTATGATCAATTATGTATCTATATTATAACCAAAACATAAATTCTAAGGAACAAATATATTATTCAAGAATATATACATGTATCTAATCATGATTAAAAATGGGTTCTCCGACTACTCATTTTATGTACCTTTCTTTTCTAATGCGATTGATTTCATCGACTCATTAATCCTATGTTTAGGGTATTTCCCTACTTACAAATAATCAAACATTTTAAGGTAACCAATCAATACACTAGACCTTTTCACTTCAAGTTTTTTGTTCTTAAATTTTTGTTTTAATCTTCCCCGTGATCGGGTATTGTTGTTCACTAATTTTAATCAAATTATTTTGAATTCCTATTTCTTAATTTTATTAAATAATATAGCTTTATATGTTTCTATCATAATAGAGCTTGACTCATTTGGTGAAATTTGTAATCCCAACTATAAGCTTTCCTTGGGCACAATGGATCCTCGTATCAAAACATTATTTTTTATAATCAATTTTGATAATACTATAATTTTTTTAGACTTACTTAGATGCTACCCATATAATTATTCAACATATGCTTGTTAAACCTCATTCTAAGAAATAATTTTCTCAATATTTCCTTCCCTTCAACGTATGTTTATTTATCTACTTGAAACCCTAGACCTAATATTGTAGGTGAAAGTGAAATCAAATCCTCCTAATGCAACAGATAGAACTTATAGAATCAAGATTGACTGACAAAGAGAACAATTGTATGTTCAGTTTCAATGTTATACTTACATCTCACCTTAATCTTGGCTTTTGAGTATGATTTGATGAGAATTTTCACTATGATTAGCCCCATCAAGGTACAAATTCTATAGGTATACCTAAAATAGAAGGAAAGGTTGATTATAACTTAGTAAACAACTAGGCATTAGCTAGAATCCTACTTATCTATCAATAACTATTTGGAGGTTAAATAAATTCACTCATCACACTTTTGAAGATGTTAACTTTTGTACACTATTGCAAGGGGGTATTTGAAAAAAAAAACAAAAATGTAGAAAATCCGTCACCATCCAAATATCCCGAAAAATAATATAAGTTAACTTCACAATTAAGGTGATAGTAAGATTCAATTATGCATGGTTATATTAGTGAATTATATCAATTAATGGCTTGATTTTGTGTTAACAAGGAAGAAAAGGCTTATTTTGAAGTCTATTAGTGGGATTAGCTTCTTACATTCAAAATGAAATGGAATTATCCATTATTGGAACTCTTGTAAAAGCATACAATTACACTATAAATCTTGAGGAAAATATAAATTAAAAATGGCATTACTTGATTAAAGAAATTGGTCGACCTATTAACATGAAAATTCATGTGGTTATCACTTTCAAAAAAATAAACTATGTCGTAGAAACAAGCTAAGAGGAAGTTATTCAAGAAAGGAAGCTGCAATATCTAAGATCCTATAATAAAAATTGTATGATTATAATATTTCTGAATCCTGGGAATTCCTAAGATAGATGTTTATTTATAACTTATTTCTAGCTACAACAAAGATGGATAAATCTATCATGGAATTTGATCTAGAATTATCACCACATTATTGGAATTAAATTTGAGAATATTATAGAATATGACCGGTCAACAAAGTATAAAGGGAATGACCATTTCATACGTAAAATATGGGTGAAATATGACCCATCACACTTAACTATGGAAAATTTTAGCTAAAATAATTTTTTCCACTTCTTCACAACCTTACAACATCAACTAAGGATGGATGGACCGAAATTAGAATGACCCAACAATGTTACATTCCCTATTTTATCAAGCCTCGTTAAAGATAGAGTAATTTATGACATAGCACCACTGTCAATAATTTATGTGTTATTTGGAAAACTATACTTAAAATATAGACATCATAGTTATCAAATTACACCACAGAAAGTGATTATCAATATCAAAGACCAATGGTATGGAATTTCTAAATTTCAATTCCAAGTTTATAGTATTTATAGTTTCAACGAGACAAAGTTGACATCTTTATAAACCATAATTATAAATGCATGTTGATGATGACTAAACCTTGGGTTGTTCCAAGAATATCACAATCATTAGCCATGTCTCCACTAACCATAACTTCAGACAATAGAAAACAATTTGATAAAGTACTTGAAGAATAGAAGGACATGTTAAAATATCTAGTTGGGTACCAATACATTCCCAAGTAACACTCCATAGATATTGTTATTTTTTTTAGTTACTCACTGCATATTCATACCAAATTGTTTTTCAAATAATGAATAAATTTTTTTATATAAATTCAAACATACATTTCCAAAGGGAATATTTGACTTATTTCCTATCCTTATGGAATTCTAGTGGTTTCATATCATAAAAAATATGGATTCATGGTGCGTGTGCATCAATTATAAGGCTCTATATAAAATATAAATAAATAATCAATATCCTCTTCCTAGAATAGATAATTTATTGGATTATTTGAAATATTCTAAATTATTTACCAAACTTCTTAACTCAAGTGAGGATATCACCAAATTTCATAGATTCCTCAGATGTGAATTGAAAACTACTTTCAAAACCAAAGGAGGCTTTAAATTGATAATGATGCATTTTGGCCTTTATATTTCACCTAAAACTTTGATGAGGTATATGGATGATGTAGTTCTATAGCTTGTTTGGGAAAATTTGCAATTGTTTATTTAAATGGAATTTACAATTTTAATAGATTTCATTATAAGATTCAAAGAAAATTAAAAGGATGGAAATTTATCCTCAAGTGTATAAACTTTAGAGAATATTACTAGTCCTAATATACAAATTGTAAAATATTTGGACATATTTTTACAAAACATATTCAAATATATATTGATTTTAAATAGTCTATATAAAAATCTAGTGACTTTGAGGGAAACTAATTTTATCCTATAAAAATTGGGTGAAATCATTTCTGTAAATAATGAAAATTGGTGATTTTTTTTTTCTATAGAAAATTAGCCTTTAAATTTTCCGTAATGAGCATTTCAGACACCTTTCCATAGGTTCTTAACACACTATAACATTAATTTTGCATAATGTTGGAAAAGTGTGCTTTACAATGAAGACTATCAAATCCTTTGCTTTGTTAATCAATTTGAAGGAATTCGATTGTAAATTTATAAAAATATTCAAATCATTAAGAATTGGCACATGATATAACAAACATTCATGAACTATAGAGTTCCATTTGTTTAGCAAGTTTTTATCATAGGCGATGTTAGGATTCAATCAAACCGCACAATCAATGAATCACTTTTATGAAAAGGAAAGCAAAGCAACAAATCAAATGGAGAATATCATAGCAAAAATATTTTAAAGTACTTACACAATTTTCATATAACTTCATATTTGATGCTACCTAACATACATTAATCATTTGAACTTAAGATAAACACACATCATGTATGAAATTTCATAATGATAAATCAATAAATTCATTTAATAGAATTATTTCTAGAAACATAATCCATTATGGTTATTATATTTTGTATTATTCACTTGAGAAGGAATATGAAAAGTCACAAGTAACAAAAAACAATCATTGAGAGTCCAAGAGATTCATGGAAACATGAATCCAAAGTTCATGGATCATGCATTTATATGTATATCATATTAATAAAATTAATTTATTGATATTCATTCTATTGTTTTCTAATAGTGATATAAGAGCCAAGGGTTTTTGGTCTTCCTTGAGGTGGGTGCTCCTTCTCCTTCAGTATTTTGGTGCATTCTCCTTTACTTCGATGAATATATTACTTTATTGGGAAAATTTCTTTTGTGTCTAGTCATGTTTTACTTTGGTTCCTAAATTTTTCCAACCATCCTTAGGTTGTACACACCACTAAGTAAAATTCCTCATACCGTATTTACTTTTCCTCAATTATGCATTATATGTCCTCCCATCTGGTTGATTTTGGATGCATGTAGTCAATTAAGCTCATTCTTGGTAGAAAATGTATTTTTTGGATGTTATCTCACATCCATGTATGTACATGATCATATGTATCTTTTGGTGTTTGAATTTAATGCACGGGCCAATTAGTGTAGGGAAGAATCGACGGGTTTTCAAATTTGTGGAATTTACAAAGGGAGGGAAAGGTTTATGTATTTATTTCCCGAGAAGGAAGGAACTGGCCAAGTTGAGTGAGAAATTCATGCAATTCCAACCAAATAATGGGAGCATACTAGAAACAACTAAAGGAGGGGGGAACAATGTCATTCATGAATATAGTTCCTCTTTCTTTGGTGATTCTATTCATCTTCCGAAAGAAATATTGAAGGGGATTCCTTGGATGTGAAGTCCTTCTTTCCATAACTCTATTATCTTGAATTTTATGGAGTTAGGGTTGAAGTTTTTGTACAATTATATTTGACATAACTTCATTTAAATTTTACTTTAGGTGGAATTCCTTAAAATATGGATATGTTTACTTGCATTTTGATGGGATGGATTTTAGCTAGTTATCCGAGAAAACGATGCAAAAAAAAACATCTTTAGCTTGAGCTCACATGTGATGAATTTGGTGGAAAGTATTGAAATTTGCTTATATTCGTAGTATACCCATATTCATAGTTGATCACATTGTTTTTAAACCTAAATTCATGTGTCCTACATTTTCAAAGCAAGTTTTATAGTTATATAATTTGATATTAGCTATATTGTTTTAGAATTCTTAAGGTTCCATTTATTAATATTAATATTATTTGAGACTAAGTATTTTTGTCACCTTACGTGCATTCATTGTGGAAATAAGGTCATTCTTGCTCGGTTAAATGCATAAAGAATTGGATATTTGTAAATAACTAGTAATTGACATTTCCAAAGTATCATTGAGCTAGTAATAAAAGGACTCAAAGCATCGATGGAACATTCAACCCTAAAGACCAATTCAACTCAAGGATCAACATAATCTGATAACTTGTAAATAGTCCTTTTGGAAGTTTACTTGTACTATTTTGAATTTGGGTTAAATTTAATTGTAAGTCATGTATTCATTGACACCATCTATTTGTTGATTTTGAATTTTTTAGTTGATGGGTACATTCAGACTCCCAAAGATCAATTCAAATCCAAAATAAAAATTAATTATAGCATGTAAATAGTCCTTTTGTACATCTACTTGTACTATTTTGAGGTTAAGTTAAATTGTATTGTAAATAAGTGCATCTTCAACAAAAGTTGACACCCTTCCGTTTATTTAGTTTCAATTGTTAGAGTAATTGCTGAAGGGTGGACTTGCTTGAAAACCCTTTGAGGTCTAAATAAACAATGGAAAAGATTGAATTACAATATTTTAGTTACTAAATACTCTAAAATTTTCTAATATTAACAATATGAGCATAATATACAAAGTAACTCTCACTAATGTTTTAGCTTGTTTACATGATTTTCAATATAAGCAAAAAATTCTCCAACTTCTGAATCACAACTCCAAAAATATGAAATGAAACAAAAAAAAAAAGAATCAAAATATATACTAGTCCTTATTTGGAACAATTCTCATATTGAATTTGAGAAGATTCATCTCGCAGGCTACCACATGATCAAATCAATGATGCCACTTTAGAAGCGGATTCAAATGAAGATGAATTTTTTTTATAAACAAGTTCCACTTGGAATTTTCAAGTCCATGATCAGACCTTCGAAAGAAATTTTCGACTCTAAGTGTAGAACTAGTATTAGATATTAAAAGGAAGCATCCTCACATTGCATATTATTATGTTTCATTGCCATAACACCCTCCAAAATTTTGCCTACACCCAAATTTCGTAGCGTATTTTTATCAACAAACATTAAGATTCATTGTCTATGCTTTCTCTAAGTGTTTTGTCTCGTTTGTAAGAAAATAAAAATGTTGTATTTTTCACATGTTAAGTGTCACGCAATGTATTACAAGATTTTTTTGGTGGTTTCGTTGGTTACTCTTGTATAAATGAGTTGATATTACCATGTAAATATCCATCACACTCATTTAAAAAGGTTTAAGCATCGTCGTAGAAGTGTCTTCACGGCCGTTGCAAAGTGTATCGTCAAGGCCACACTTGTCATAAGTAATTGCAAAAGTTGTCGCATTAAGGGATGTATGTGTATCTCATGTTATTCAGATGATCTAATTTGTGTCATCATTTGTTCTAATTTTTTTATCATAGGCAAGTCTTATCGCTATTCACATTAGCATCATTAATCCCACACTCCTTGCATAAATTCAGAAAATTTTCGACCAAGCAACTTAGCCTCATCCAGCTCTCCTAAACTACACATTGTGTAGCCCCAACCTTTAAGCTACAACCCTTCCTCTTAACACTTCGCAATGAAGAGTTCCTTCCTTCTAAGACTACATACTACATATTCTTAGTTCTCAAGACTGACTCGTGAGCTCCAAATGCACATTATGTAGTCTCACTCCTCAATCCCGACCCTGTGCTCCTGGAAATACATAATTATGTAGTCACCTAGCCTCATTTTCCTTCCAAATTGCACAAAGGGGAAAAATCTTGTATCATCAATCCCTTATCTCGATCCGTTGAGTTACCCAATTGTGAAATTGCCTTGCCTAATCCAATTCGAACTATCCATTATGGAGTCTCGTTGCCTAAGCTTCACTCCCCGACTACCCGAGCTACACTGCGCATTCATTGGGCCTCTTTCTCAACCTTCCACTAAGTTCCGTCCCCACTATGTGGAGCATCGTGCAACATATTGATTAGGAATTTATCGAAATAATGTTATCTCATCATGAGTGAATTTCGTAAGGGCAGTGTATTCTATCATACCATGGCAAGATGACGAACAAGGATATGGAGAAGGGGAACATGCTAGAAGCAACCTTGTAGCTCATTATAATACAATTAATCAAAGAGAAATCAAAGGGACACTAGTTTGTGACAACAACTCAAGACGTGAAGACTCCTCATCTCCAAGCCACATGGAGGTGGAGTAGAAGAACATTTCCAAGAAGACATAAAGAAAATCAATAAGAATGACATGATATTGCTATGATATCATGCAATCCATCATTAGGGGAATTTTGAGGTCTAAAATGGGCCTCCTAAGAAAAATGTACAACCAAAATAAAATTTATAAGAACCAATAGAATTTAAGATGATGATGTCAACCATGGGGGATGATTCACCATTTTTGAGTAAAAAATAAAAATATTAAAGAATAATAAAATAATAAAACCATGTTTCACCGCATTTTCAACTTATCTCCCTAATGTTTTACTCCACCGAAAGTGGGATTACTCATTCAATGAAAAATGTAATTCCTCAATCAAGGAGTACCCATGTTTTCATACTTTTGATGGACCCTACAACAAGAAAATGAGAAATACATGAAAACATGATTGCAAACAAGTTTTCCATGTATTTCTCATTTTTTTGTAGCAAGGTCCACCGAAAGTGTACAACATGGAGTTCTGATTAGGAATCAAATTCCTCGCATACAACGAGTTTTACCACTTGAATTTGAGTAAAACCATAGGGATAGCAAGTTGAAAACACGAGTTGAAAAATAGTTTTTTTTCTTTTTTCCTCTAAAATTCCGATGATGTCATCTAATTTATTTTATTATTTCCACTATTATTTTATAATTTCTTTAGGAGGACCATTTTAAACCTGAAAAATTCCCCCTAATGGTCATCATTTTCATGTCATGTCATCTCTCATGAGTCATCATGTGCCACATTAATGTTTTGGATTATGTAAATCTTGCCCGAAATGTATCGTAAAGTGGAAGTCCAATGTTATGAAACCATCTCACAAAATAGAAGAAAAGATAGATCAACGACTTGGGAATCAACCGATTCGAGGGGAAACCTCCTTTACATTTACATAAATGAAAAATTCTTGGATAATACAAATGGAAAAAACCTCCTTTCATATAGGAGTCCATGGGGTCACAATATAATCTCAGTTATGCATCTAACAATAATAATGTAAGGGCACAAATAACAACAATAGTGAAGCACAGGCACAACAATAATATGGTGACTACATGGGTACAAAACTAACAATAAGGGGTCTACACTAACAACAATAATGGAAAAACTAGTAATATAGGGCCCTAACATGCCCTACTCCTTCAAAAAAGTGTTTTTCCTCAATGCTTGAGTAGTTCTTGATGTTTCGTATAAAATTATCATCCTCCCATGTGGAATATTTAGTGAGTAAGTTCTTCCACTTCGATGAGATACTCGAAAATTGATCGATTTTGTAGTCGTCGATTTCTTATTTCGTGACTTCTTCACGTTCCAATATGGATTTTCATTTCTCATCAAGTTCTCGAAATATTGTTTGAACCGGAAGTTTGTCACCTATAACCTTATTTAAGCATGAAACATGGAAAACCGGGGTGCACTGAAGATGCAGCCCACCTGTATGCCATAGTAACAATCTTTTGCAACACCTTGTAAGGACCATAGTACTTTGGAGATAATTTATTATCCTTCTAGCTTCGTTTTGAGGGAAATTCTTGTTTGTATGGTTGTAGCCGTAAAAATACCTAGTCGCCTACATCGAAACTTCTCGTTGCGATGTTGATCTATCCTCGTTGTTTCATTCAATTTTGTGCCAAATTTAGGTTATTCTTTAAGATTTGGAGAACTTGTTGTTGATTATCGATGTGATCTTCCACTTCTTGAACCTTAGAATTTTCTCTTAAAGATGATGTGATCGATAGTGATGATATCCATAAAGTGCCATAAATAGGGTCATTTTTTCATTAGCAGAAGGAATTTTTATACCACCATTCACCTAGAGGTAACCAATTGAAACATCGTGTTTTTTTTTATTAGATAAAATTCAATGAAGATATCCTTCCAAATATTTTTTCACTATCTCGCTTTTTCCATCGATTGAGGATGATAAGAGGAGTTATAAACTAGTTGAGTATCCAATAAGAAAATAATTCCATCCAAAAATTTCTAGTGAAATGGGATCTCTATCACTTACAATAATATTTGGGTTTCCGTAGCTTTTGAATTGTTTCCATAAATGCGTAGCAATTGTAATTTTCGCTTTAAATGGACGATATAACACAAAAAATTGTGCATACTTGGTAATTATATCAACTACTACCATGATGACACTATTTCCTTTGGAATTAGGCAACGTGTGATAAAATCCATTGAATCCTTCTCCCAACGTTGATTTGGAATGGATAGAAAGGGCATCTGTGGTCTTAATTGTCTCAACTTTATTTTGTTGGAAGACCAAAAATTCCACCACAAACTTTTGAATATCGTATTTAATTCCATCCCAAAAAAAATCTTTCTTCACCCTATGGTAAGTTTTTTAAAAATTCCAAGTGTCATCCTAAGGGAGAGGGTAGCAATTCCCAAATAATATTTTGTTTTATTTGGGAATTCTTAAAAAGTAATAAGTGATATTTATACCATAAGGAATCATTTTTCAAACTAAACGTATCGTATATGGCTGATCTTGTTGCAATTTTTGAATGAGTGTCCATATTTCTTCATCATTCTTCCATTCCCGCCTTGCTCATTTATCCAATCGGGTTCGATAATATAAATGGCACAAAGAAATGCTTCCACATCCTCATCTTTTCTTGAGAGTGCATCTCAATAAAGATTTAGCTTCACTTTTTGTAGACAGATTTCAAAGTTATAGCCCAACATCTTTGCGATCCATTTTTTTCTATTCCAAAGATAAAGGTCTTTGTTCCAAAAAATTATTTAAGAATATCATTATCATTTTTTACCTTGAAGTTCCTTCGCATTAGCTAAGGTCGCCATTTCTTTAGTGCATGTAGTATTGCCAACATTTCCTTCTCATAAATATCTTTTATGTAAATGCGTTCCCTTTGATTGGATGGCTTTCAAAATAAATGGTCTTCATTCTTGCATTAAAACATCACCAAATCCATTTCCCGAGGCATCACATTCCTCAATAAAGGTGTTTGTGAAGTCTCGCATAGCTAAGACTCGTGCTTGGCACATTGCCTCTTTAATATTTTCAAAGACCTTATTTGTTAATTTAGGAGTCCATGAAAATGCATGTTTCTTCTCATTAATATTGTTAGAGGTGTTGCTATTCTCCCATAATTATTAACAAAATTGCAATAATACCTCGCTAACCCAAGAAATCCTAGCAACTTATTTATGGTTGTTGGGATTTCCATTGCTTAATGGATTTAATTTGTTAGGGTCTATCTTTAAGCACCCTCCCCGAGATACAATCCGACCTGCATATTACACCTCTTATACCCAAAGAAAAATTGAAGGTTTTTGCATATAATTGTTTCTCCTCCAATAGTTTGAGCACTTATTTAACATAAGTAACATGATCCTTCCAAGACATGTTGTAGATTAGGATATCATCAAAAACTACTAACACAAATTTTCTAAGGAAGGGTTTGAAAAATGGAATTCATCAATCCTTGAAATGTAGAAGGTGTATCTGTGAAGGTCAAAAGGCATGACCAAAAATCTATAATGACCCTCTCATGAGTTCAAAATGTTGTTTTCGTGATGTCTTCGCATTAATTCCACTCGATGATATCCCGAAAAGAGATCCAACTTTGTGAAATAAATTTCTCCATGTAATTCATCCAATAATTCATCAATCACAAGAATGTGGAAAACTTATCTTTTAATAGTGAGCTTATTGAGCTCCATAATCCTGAAACATGCCCCATGATCCATCCTTCTTGTGCACCAATACTATTAGAGCATAAAAAAAACTTTGAATAGGTTGAATTATACTAGCCTATAGAATTTATGCAATAATATGTTTAATTTTTCTCTTTTGGACATAAGGATATCCTCGTAAGGCCTGATTTTTGGAGGAAAATACTGGAATCAAATGAATAGCAGGATTAAGATCACGAATAGGTGGAAGTCCCTTTGGGAGCTTCAAATGACCTTTAATTGATTATCCAATACTTTTTTTGATATCTAGAGAACAGATGATTTTGATGTTGGAAATTATAGTGCGAGCATAATTGTGCAATGACACCTTTGTTGTTATTTATTCAAAATATTTTTCATGACATTACATTCAATATCTTTCCCGAATTCCCTGCGATACCTCATAATTCAACTTCCTTCCTTCCGAAAAGAAATTCAAGAAAATTAAAGCTACTATCCCAAAAGATTGTAACCAATGTACTCCTATTACAACATCGCATTCACCCATTGGAATGAAAATTAAATGGAGTATTCAATACACTTTCCCTGCTTTAAGTACTTATATTATGGCACTTTTCAGAGAAATTTATAGTTCCTCCATTTGCCACCATCACTTGACACTGGGTGTTGGGTATTGGAAGAAATTCAATTCCTTGGCTACCTTACAATGAATAAAATACAGGGCCAATCTTAATCAATAAGCACTATTACGTTTTTCTTCTTGACATTTCCTTCTATCTTTGAGAGTTTGAGGAGTGGTAATTCTTGCCAATGCATTACAGATATGCTAGATTCATTTCTTCTTCCTTAGGGTTGGTTCTCGGTCTATATCCTCTTATTTTTAAGTTTCTTGTTCCTTTTCTTCCTCCTCTTCACACCCAAAATAAAATTTTCCTTTGTTAATACTTATGACCTTTAGTTATTTTCTATCACAACTATAGGAAAATACCCTTTTTATATTTTTTCTTCCAATTGTTGTTGTCTCAACCTTGTAGGTTGTGGAATTCTAGGAGAAAGGTGATCTCCATACTTATAGTTATGAGTGGTAGGCTTTGTCGCCATATAATTTTTATTTCAATGTTTCTCACAAAGTGAATGTCTTCCAATGTATCAAGTTCCCCAAAGGCGAACCTAATTTTCGATGTTATCCCTTAGAGTCCCTATGAAGACATCAATCCTATGTTCCTCTAGAATATTATTTACCCTTATATTCGCTTTAAAGCCTCAATGTGCTCCATCATTGAACCCTTTTGTTTGAGATTTATCAATTGGCTAAAGAAGGTGTTGCTCTTTGTATCCTCATAATGTGTTATCATTTCCTCCGTAAAAATTGACCAAGTGACTAGTGGTTTATGAGAACAAAGCCATCAATAGCATACAACTATTTTTTTCTAAATACAAATTTTCAATGTGTACCTTTTGTGTGTTTTGTATGGCTATGGAGCTCAAAGTATTGCTCCATTTGTAGCATCCAAGTTATCGCATCCTTTTCCATAAAAATTCCTCATATCTATATTTGGAATATGGTGGGTCTTAAATCCAACATTAGAGTCTATGAAATCATGATTAACATTTCCTTTGTTCTCTTCAATAGGTTCCTCTATTATGTTTTTTCCATTACGAAGCTTTTCTGTAGCAACTTTTCCAAACCTTCCTTCAAAACTTCCATGTGTTTCCTAAAATATTCCATGTTTCCTTCTATATCATCCATATTAGCTTCCATGACATTCTTCAAACTATCCATATTAGCTTCCATGCCCTTTCAAACCATCCATCTTAGCTTCCATGCCTTTCTTCAAAACATCTATCTTAGCTTCATGTTTTCCTTTATACCATCCATATTTGTTTCCACGTCTTCCATCTTAGCTTCCATGCCATTCTTCAAACCATCCATATTACTTATGCGCCCTTTCTTAAAACTATCCATATTAGCCTCCACACCTTTCTTCAAAGTATCCATCTTAGCTTCCACACCTTTCTTCAAACTATCCATCTTAGATTCCGTTTCATTTTTTGTTACTTCTTGAGAGAGAAAAATTTGTTTCACTTGTTGTTCTAGTTTTGATATCTCATGTTTCACTTCTTCCTCTTCATGAGTCATAGTAGAGCCTTGTTAGGGCTTAATGGGTGTTGAATTATTTTTAGGGCCATTTTAAAACCCAATACCGATATCTATGCTTCAATATTCCTTTGGAATCCCTTCAAACTGATTTTTCAAAATGACTATGCAATTTAAAAAATATACACACATTTTTATTTCTCTTTTTAGGAGCTTAATATTGAATCTAATGTATTCATGTGATTTCGGATCCCTAATATTTTATCTTCAATCCTTTATTACCCCTCTCGAATCTTCTTTTCCAATGCTAGAGGTCTCACCTTATTTGGATTCTTCAAGGAAAATTTATGCTCTAATCTCCACAATGACCTCATTATGGACCTGTTAAGTAGATCTAACTTCAGACGACATGCGACGTGTCATTGTTTCCCCTCTTCGGCTCGAAATTTATACACAAGAAACTACCATCCGTGTAGTTTCAACCCCTTTTTGCTGCACCCAAATCATACTAGGAGAGATTTATGAGGATTTTCCCAAGTTCACCCTCCTTGAGATGAAATTTGAGAGCCCGTAAAAACCCTAAATTCCATAGATCATATCTCCGAAAATATTGCGAACAAAGATCTCAAGGTTTTACACAAATTTCTCAGATATCTTTTCACAAATGGGTTTGTTTTTAGCATCTTAACCTTCACATTAAAAAAGTTATAATGAAAATGCAACAATGACCTATTTTAAGTAGCGAAACCCAGAATCCAAAGCTCGATACCAAAGGTTACAAACCAAATACAAAATAGAAGAAAAGAGAGATCAATGGCTTAGAAATCAACACTTCAAGGGGGAAACCTTATTTACATTACATAAATCAACAATTCTTGGATGATACAAATAACAAAACCTCCTTTCTATATATAGGAGTCCATGGGGTCACAATATAATCCTAGCCGACCTAACAATAATAATGTAAGGGCACAAGAATAACAATAGTGGGTTGTTGGTGGGCCACACACACACATGGGACCAAATGGGCACAAAAATAACAATAAGGGGCCGACTAACAAAAATAAGGGACTACACTAGGCACATGGCCCTAACATGCCCTCTCCTTCCGAAAAAAGTGTTTTCTCAACTCTTAGAGTAGCTCCGGATGCTTATGCATAAAATTATCATCCTCCCATGTGGATTCTTCAATGGGTGAGTTCTTCCACTCGATGAGATACTCCGACATTGATCGATTTCGTAGCTTTCGCACATACTCAAATTGATCGATTGCATATACACAACTAATTTTATTCACTATAGAAATCAAAAGGACACTAGTTTGTGACAAGAATCAAGACGTGAAGACTCCTTATTCCAAGCCACATGGAGGTGGATACAGTACTTCAAGAAGACACAAAGAAATAGTCAACAAGAATGACTTGATATCGATGTGATCATGCAATCCATGTCATCATTGTTATGTCATGTCATGTCATGTAATGTGAGTCCTCTCTTTGTACATCATTTTTTTGATTATGTCAATTCCTATACCAAATGTATTGTAAAGTGGAAGTCCAAAGGACATGTACGTAATATGAAAAGTCATGTAAATTCGAAAGCAATGTGAAGTCAAATGTATCATGAGGGTATCCAAATATTCCCAAGGGAGGTGAACCATCACTCCATTGAGCTATATATACACCTCTCATTGCATGATAAAATGAATTTTCACCTTTGATTCCCCACAAGGAATTTGAGATACAAGCTAGTTCTTTGAGGAGAAAGTGGTGGCTCCAACGTTCCACTATTGGAGCTGCAGTGGTGGTAAATGTATACATGTGTCTTGGAACTTTTACTTAATCTATGAATCCAAATGTCTAGCATGTACTTCATACATGGATTATGAATATTTGTAATATTTTAATGTCAATTTTTATGATTCATCTTTATTTTTCACTCGTACTAAATTAATTTAACTATTTTGGTTATTTTAGTGCTTCTCTATATTGAGAATGTGTTACATCAAGGTAATGACCATTGAATACTTTTGGACTATTCCATTGGATGTTAAACAAATACTTTTTGTTCATGTGTGTCCGTAATATGGTGTTAACATTACCTCTCTCTTAGAGGCTCTCTTTCTTTCTCCTCCTCTACAATATAAGAACCTTGACACACCTACAACCGAACACTCAACAGAAAAAACTACCTTCTTTTCAAAGGCACACATGCACTCCTCTTGATGATGCTTAGATCCAAGGAAAAATTTTAAGAAAATCATAATTGGATCATATTCGGTATGGGGATCCTATCCCAAATGGTGTGAGGTCTAATTGGGACCATATATCGGGGAGACCTCAATGCTGCAGGTCCATCACCATCAACATTTCTAGTGCGAAGGAGCGAACCCAGATTTTTATGTGGTTGATAACCTCACCAAAACTCATCATACTTCTTCTCGGTCAAGGGCAAGAATATTCCGAGAACCTCCCTTTCTCATATTCCCGAAGTTGGTGGATCTTCTCATCTCGAACTTGAAAAAAAAACTTGTGAAATATCTTAAAATCCACATCCTTGTACCATCTTGCCTATAACCTATAATTTTTCAAAGGCTATTGGATGGATTTCAGAGTACAAAATATTCCTTATTTTCCAGTAAGTAAGAACCCAACCACTCCTACTAGGATAGTGGTTATGTATAGGGGTCTCCAAGGAGATATAGTTCCGCCACCTTTCTTGAAGAGTTAAAAAATAATTTATAAAACTACAGAAAGAATTAAGAGTGCCCATATTATAAAAGTGGTGACATAGACAACGTTGTACTCTTACAATTTATTTTTCGTAGGCCAGTGATGATGAAGAAGAGGAGGGAATATCCATCATATTATGATGAAGAGGAGGAACACAAAGACAAAGATATGGCACAAGATCTGATTGATGTCTCGTGGTCCCTTTCTCTACCATTGTGTTACACAATATGTTGAGGCATCGAGAAAAGTGATGTTAATGAAGTATGACCCCGACAAATCGCTGAAAGAAGAGGACCGTTGGAAAGCCTCTACCTACATCTACAAATGGTTGAGGTACATTACGATGATGTCGCATGTAGAATTTTCCCTCGTACCTTGGATGGAAGAAACAATTTTATGGTATCAAATTCTTCCTCCAAACTCAATCTAGAATTGAAATGGGTTCAAAAAGTAGTTTCTTAAGAAAATTTTCGATGACAAAACAACCGCCATGTTATCGAAAAGTAGGAGTGGGTAATTTGAAGATGGGAGCGTAAAGAGAAAGAAGGTTTTAATTATAGGTTTAATAATATATTGAAAAATTCCTGCAAATACGAAACCTCATGACTCTATCACCATTTATTATTACACATATGCCTTACTAACAAGCATCACGCAGCTCGTGAAGAGAATTGCAAATCAAACTCGCAAAAAATTACGAAGAATGAATTACAAGCTTGAAAAAGGACTTGCACGCAATTGGAGTCATCATCAGAGAGGAACCATCAAAGGACCTAAAGACACTAGTAAAAGGTCTTAGGCCTCCTTAATTAAGGCCAAGTGATAAATATGCCAATGGATATCGAAAGCTTGACCCATACCATCAAGTATTTGTCCAATGAGTTGAAGAGTTGTATCGTAGGTCATGTGAGACCACCATGAGTAGAAAGCCTCCTAAATTAAAATTTTTGAGAAGGTTTTTCAACCTGTCAGCAGCTAGTAACCATCCAAACAAGTATGCACAAATCTTAAATTTTTGTTGAATGTTGCAAGCATGGGCATAGATTAGTATTGTTCATTTCATAAAGAGTATCATTCAAAAAGGACATTCGCGCAAAGGAACCAAAATACGATTTCTCTATTTATGCACATTATTGATACGATACTTTCGTATGAGAAAATTGGAGCCAACGGAAGAGAAATAATAAATTGATGTAGATGAAGAGACAACAAGTGTTGGTCATGTAGTGAATGCACTCAATTTTTTATATGTAATTGAAAAGAAGAATGTCGAAGAACCTCCAATGAGTGAGGCCTTGACTCAAAATCATAATAGCTTCCATACAACTTGAGAAGCCAAGGGAAGTTTCATATAAGAGTTAACAGGTACAACTGAAATAAAATTTGTTAATAAATATCACACTACCTATCAACTCATCCTAAAACACTCATAGAAAATTTGGAAACACTACTACAACAAAAGGTACTTCCACGAACACCAAAAGCAATCCTAATACCGCAAGTACCGCCAGTTACTCCTTGAGACACTTTGGAAACACCCACCACGATTAATTATAACATATTCAAATACATGAATAAATATCATGCTAATATTTTACCTTCTAACTTACAAGGATCATGATTCAGTGAACTTCTTGTTTGAGCACCTCAAGAGCTCCATTTCGGTAATAATGCTTCTTCAAAAATGGATCTAGTAAATCTTATAGTCCCTTAGAATTTGTTCTTAACACATTAACACTATATTATAACACACTTTTCCCTCTTTTTTTATTTAAATTTGAAATTTTTAATTACAATGTACACAATTGCTTAGTTGATTTCGATGCATCCGTAAACATAATCTCATTCTATCACTAAAGAAAATAAATTAAAAATGGGGTAAGTCATAAGCACATATCATTCATCCGGACAAGACTCTCTTCCATGCTATAAATGGTGAACTCAAAAATGTGTTTATTCGTATATCATCCAATCAACGATTTCACCAAAGGTATAAACATAGTAATTATCAAAATCCCGAAGCATATGGTGTATTGTTGGGTAGAGACTAGACCAAATAATTATAGGGTTATTTTTCTGTAATGTATAGTCACACTTATGGCTTCTCAGATAAGGGTAGAAACAACCAAATCCTAGTAGAGATCATAGCCTTAAATGAAACACTTTATCACTCCTTCGAGGGGAAAAACGTAAACTGGGCTTCTTCGTAGATCTAGTATTTGGGTTTATTTTTGGAGATTGATCTATGGTGTTGTCTTGTGCAACCCTCCCCAATCCCATAAAACACATAGTTGGAACCTCTTCCTAGTCCACCGTAGAAATGAAATTTACAACAAATAGTAGTATTAGTAGTAGTGTAGGGTGTATCTCTTGTATATATGATGTTTGGACTTTATTTTTTGACGATTCAAAGACACGGGAGGGCTTTGGAGTTGGTTATATTCTAGTAGACCCGCAATAGATAAAACACTTGACTCAAGCCTCTTGGAATTCCAGTGCACTAACAACTTTGTGGAATATGAAGCACTCATCCCGTGATTAAGGCATACAACCATTGAGCTCAATGTTTAGGTTTTAAAGAAGTAGGCAACTCAAAATATCATCATACAACATGTATGCAACACTATACAATGTGTGTCTCCTAATTTGAAAAGTTAATAAACAAGAGTTATGGCGTTTCATTTCTCATTTCTCTAAGAATTTCATTATTATATATGTTCCTAGAATGCATAACACAACTATAGATGCATTAGAAAATGTTGTTGTTAGGTTATCACTACATAGGGGAATTTTTTCTATGGAAATTATTTATAAACCATCTCATTCCTAACAATATCACTAATTTACATGTTTTTCTTCGATGACCGTCATGAGATACTTCATTTTATGGTGAACGTTGATGTATTCAAAGATGCAAATATTGATGAAGACAAGCACAAAGAATTATGTTGCAAGTACCATAACAAGGAGAACTCTATGCCAAAGGGCATAGTATCAGCTGGAAAATTTGTATGAATTGAAAAACCACTTTAAAGGGCCGACTAATGCCAAAACCCACATTTCAACGTTGTTGCATTAACACATAAATCTTGGAATAAAGACGGAGATTCAAAGTTTGTTAATATCAAGACTTGCTTTACACCACAAACTGAAAATCTTCATCCACTTGTTGATGAAGACAAGCACGAAAACGAATTACAACATGCAGCTCATGCGAACAAAGGAATCCCATGCCAAAGGGTACAAGATTTCATTGGAAAATTTGTATGAATTGAAAACCATTTTAAAGGGCCAAAACCCACATTTCAACGCCGTTGCATTAACACAAATCTTGGAATAGACGAAGATCTGAATTTTGTTAATATCACGTACTTGTTTTACACCACAAAAGCGGAAAACCTTCATCCACTTATTCAAGCAAGACTTCCAGATGTTTACATGGACATACGATGAGCTGCAAACTTATGACACACAAATAATGCAACATGTTATCCCAATAAAGGAAGGGGCCAAGTATTTTAACAAAAGTTTTTTAAGGCACATCTAACGTTTGTGCCTCTAATTTAGAAGGAGTTAAGGTGAAACTACTAGATGTTGAGATCATTTTGTTAGGTCCCTATATTACTAGTATAAACCTCATTGTTGTTAGTGTAACCCCCTTATTGTTATTGTTGTACCCCGTAACCCCGATATTGTTATTATTGTGCCCTTAAATTATTGTTAGGTTGGCTAGATTATATTGCTTAATCTCCAAGTGGAATTCTATATATAAAAGGAGTTTTTTTTTCCATTTGTATCATCCGTGAATTGTTCATTGATGTAATTTAAAGGAGGTTTCCCCCTCGAAGTGGCTTATTTCTAAGGCATTGATCTCTCTTTTATTCTATTTTGAGCCGGGTTTCATAACATATGGTGCATCGTAGCTGATTTGTAAGGTTTTGTTGCTCCAACAAGTCATCATAGCGTTTTCGCTATAAAAGTTTTTTCTAAGAAGGTTCGGTGTAACCTCGAAATGTTTACAGAGGGAAAGAGAAAAATCCTAAGGAATGTCGTGTAAAATGTTGACCTTGGTTTGAAATATTTGCATAGATATGATCTCGTAGAAGTTAGGTTTTTTTTAGGCTCTTCAATTTCACCTAAAACGAGTCATCGTGGAATTTTTCTCTATAAAATTGTTTCTACGAAGGTTCGAAGCTGGAATTTTGCTGCAGTGAAGCCAAAACCTTGAGAAATTTTTGTAAACATTTCAGTTCTTGGCTCATAGTGCAGAATTTCAAATATTGAATATCCGAAATCACAGAGATAATTCGCTCAATATCGAGCTCCTCAAAATCAAGAAAAAGGTGTGTATTTTATTTTTCGAATTGCGTATAAGGTGAAAATTTATTTTTAAGTGATTTGAAGGGAATATCACATAGATATCATATTGGGTTCTAAAATTCCACCTAAAAATAATTCAACACCCATTAAGCCATCGAAGGCTCTACTATGACTCATGAAGAGGAATAAGTGGAACATGACATATCAAAATTACAAGAGAAAGTGCACCACCTCTCTCGCAAAGAGCAACAAAAAATGAAACAGAAGTTTTCAAGAAAGGCGTGGAAGTTAATATGGAAGGTTTAAAGAAAGTGCATGGATGGTTTTAGAATGACATGGAAGCTTAGATGGATGGCATGGAAGCTAAGATGGATGACATGGAAGTTAAGATCGATGAAAAAAATGAAAAGACAACATGAAAGACATGAATAATGACCCAAAAGTAGACATGGAAGGTTTGATGACAAGATTAATACAAGAAATGATTCCTAATGATGGAAAGATAGTAGAGGAAACCCATGATGAGAACAAAATAAATGTTAATCACGATTTCATAAACTCTAATGTTGGATTGAAGAACCACCATATTCCAAAGATGGATATGAGGAAGTTTGATGGAAAGGATCTCGTAACATGGATACTATAGATGGAGCAATATTTTGATCTCAATAATGTGAAAACACACAAAAGGTTTGCGTTGCAACTTTACATTTAGAACAAAATACATTTGTATGGTATCGCTTATTTTTTTCTTCTCGCAAAAATTGTCACTTGGTCAATTTTTAAGGAGGAAATGATATAAGACATTATGAGGATACAAAGAACAACACTTTCTTTAGCCAATTGATAATCTCAAACAAAGGGTTCAGCTTGTGTGGAGCACATCGAGGAATTCCAAAAATTTAATATAAGGGTAAATCGATATTCTAGAGGAACACAAGATTGATGTCTTCATAGGGACTTTAAAGGATAACATCCAACATGAAGCTCACATTTGGGAACCCCATTCATTGGAGAAGGCATTCAAAGCAAGAAAATCGAATGTAAAATTATGGTGACAAGGAAGCCTACCATCGACATTCATAAAGATGGAAGTGTGCTACTCCTAGACTTGACAACCTACAAGGTTGACATCACAACAATTGAAAGAAAAAGAGAAAAGGGATTTTCTAGTTGCGATAGAAAATACATTAAAGTTCATAAGTGTGCCGAGAAGAAATTATTTACATACATATATTGTGAAGAGGAGGAAGAAATGAACAAGAAACTTCAAAGGACGAGGATATACATCAAAAAACAAATCTCTAGAAGAAGAAGAAATGACTTCGACTATATCGTGTAATGACAGTAGGAATTGAAGTTACCCTCAAACTCTACAGAAGGACATGTCAAGAAGAAAGGTAATAGTGTTGATTGATCTGTGTAGTACCCATAATTTTATTCATTGTAAGGTAGCCAAGGAATTGAATTATTTCCTATACCTAGCACTAGAATGTCAAGTGATGGTTGCAATGGAGGAAATATAAATTCTCTCGAAAATTCCATAATATTAAGCTAATCCATGGGGAATATGTATTGAATATTCCAATGCTTTTGATTCCAATGGGAGGTTTTGATGTTGTACTAGAGTACATTTGTCATAACTGGGATGGTAGTTTTAAATTTAAGAACTTCTTCTTGAAATTTTTTCTGAAGGAAAGGAACACTACGGGGTATCGCAAGGAATCCAGGAAAGATAATAAACCTAATGTCATGACAAAGCTTCGAAGAAAGAACAAAGCGTATTTTCACAATTATGCTCACTAGAAGTTCCAACATAAAAATCATCTATTTCTCTAGATCTCCAAAAGCCTGATAATCATTCCATGGTGTTTGAAACTCCCAAAGGAATCCCACCTATTTGTGATCATGATCATGCTATTCATTTGATTCCAGAAGTGTTCCTCCAAACATCAAGCCTTATAGATATCCTTATGTCTAAAAGAGAAAAATTGAACATATGATTGCGTAAATGTTAGAGGCTCGTATAATTCAACCTAGTGAAAGTTCTTTTCTACTCCAATAGTATTGGTGGACAAGAAGGATGGATCATGTCGTATGTCCATATTATAGGGAGCTTAATAATCTCACTATTAAAGATAAATTTTCCATTCCTATGATTGATGAATTATTGGATGAATCATACGGAGCCATTTATTCTACCAAGTTGGATCTTCATTCCAGATATCATCAAATTAGAATGAACACTCAAGATATTCTAAAAATAGCATTTCGAACCTTATGATGGTCATTATGAATTTTTGGTCATGCCTTTTCGCCTTACCAATGCACCTTCTACATTTCAAGGGTTGATGAATTCCATTTTCAAACCCTTCCTTATAAAATTTGTGCTAGTATTTTTTGATGACATACAAATCTACCGCAGGTCTTGGAAGGATCATGTTCAACATGTTGGTAGGGTGATCAAACTATTGGAGGAGAAAAATTATATGAAAAAACATCCAAATGTTTCTTTGAGCATGAGGTGGGGAATATCCGGGTCATATTGTATCTCACAAGGGTGTTAAGGTAGACCCTTAACAAAAATTAAATCCAGCTTCCAACGAATGGAAAGTCCCCACAACCATAAAGAATTTACAATGATTTCTTGGGTTAATGTGTTATTATCGCAAGTTTTTTAAGAATTATGGGAGAATAGCAACACCTCTAACAACATTATTGAAGAAAGATGCATTTTCATGGTCTCTCGAAGCAACTAATTCCTTTGAAACATCTTAAAGAGGAAATGCCTAGGATCGGTCTTAGCTACTCCAGACTTCACGAAGCCTTTATTTGTGGAATGTGATGCCTCGTGAAATGGAATTGGTGTTGTTATAATGCAAGAAGGAGGACCCATTACTTTTGAAATTCATCCAATCAAAGGAAAGTATTTGCATAAAGCTATTTATGAGAAGGAAATGTTGGAAATACTACATGCACTAAAGAAATGGCGACTCACTTAATGGGAAGACAATTTCAAGGTAAAAAATAATCACATATTCTTAAACACTTTTTGGAACAAAGACTATCTTTAGAAGAGCAGTTAAAATGGTCAAAAAGATGTTGGGTTATGACTTTGAAATCATCTACAAAAAAGGGAAGCTAAATGTTGTTGCAGATGCACTCAAGAAAGGATGAAGAGGTGGAAGCATTGCTTTTGTGCCATTTATATTATCCAACCAAAATGGATAAATCAAGCAAGGATGAACGGAGAAGGATGAAGAAGTGTGGAGACTCATTCAAAGTTGGGCAACAAGATCGTAGTACATTTGATACGTTTATTTGGAAAATCGATTCCTTATGGTACAAAGATCGCTTATGAGTATTTGCAAGAACTCCAACTAAAACAAAATATTCTTTTCAAATTACATACTTCTCCTTTAGAAGGACACTGTGATTTTTAAAAACTTACCACAGGTGAAGAAAGAATTTTTGGGAAAGCATTAAATCTCGATATTCAAAAGTTTGTGGCAGCATTATTTGGTTTTCCAAAGAAATAAATTTGATACAATTAAGACTTCGAGCCTTCTACAACATTTATCCATTCCATGTCAACGTGGGAGGATATTTAAATGGATTTTTATCACAAAGCTAATTTGGTCCAAAGGAAAGAGTGGCATCATGGTGGTGGTTGATAGAATTACCATGTATGCACACTTTTGTGCATTATCTCATCCATTTAAAGAAAGTACAGCTGCTATGCATTTATGGAAACAATTCAAAAAGCTACATGGAAAAACCAAAAGATTATTGTAAGTGACAAAGATCCCATTTTTACCGGAAATTGGACAAAAATTGTTTTCCCGTTTAGTACTCAACTAGCTCATAGCTCGTATTATCATCCTCAATCAAGGGTCAAACTGAGATAGTGAATAAATGTTTGGAAGGGTATCTTCGTTGTTTCTATATCCGATAAGCAAACACAATGGGTCAAGTGGTTACGTCCTCGCCGAATGGTGGTATAACACTTCCTTCCATACTACAACAAAAATGACCCCATTTATGGAACTTTATGGATTTCATCCACCGTCCATCACATCTTCTTTAAGAGAAAATTTAAGACCAAGCAAGTGAAGATCACATCGAGCATCAACAAGAAGTTCTCAAACTCTTAAAGGATAACCTAAATTTTGGCACAAAATCGAATGAAACAACAAAAAAAGTGCATCAACACGCAACAAATAAGTTTTTGGATTCAGGAGACTCTGCATTTTTACTGCTGCCACAACCATACAAAAAAATGTCCCTTAAGCAAGCTAATAAAGATAATAAATTATCGCTAAAGTAATTATGGTCCTTGTTGCTAAAGTTGCAAAATATTGCTCCTGCAGCATACAAATTGGAGCTTCTTGCTTCTTCGTGAGTGCATCCGTACTTTCATGTTTCATGTCACCAAGGTTATAGGGGACAAACTTCCAAGCTCAAACAATATTGCCATAACTCGATGAGGAAGGAAAATCATATTAGAACCCGAAGCATTCATGGAAACAAGAACTCAACAGCTACGAAATCGATCAATTTCGCAGTATCTCATAAAATGGAAGAACTAACCCACCTAAGATTCTACATGGGAGGATGAGAATTTTATATAGAAGCATATGGAGCTACTCAAGCATTGAGGACGATAGTTTTTTGAAGGAGAGGGGCATGTTAGGTCCCTATATTACTAGTATAGTTCCTTATTCTTAATGTAACTCCCTTATTGTTATTGTTGTACCCCCATAGCTCCCAATATTGTTATTATTAAAGTTATTTTTAGGTCGGGTTAGGATTATATTTGGTGATTCTGCATGAACTCCTATATATATAAGGAGTGTTTTGTTCATTTTGTATCATCCAAGAATAATTCATTTATGTAATGTAAAGGAGGTTTCCCTTGAAGTGCCTTATTTCAAAGGCGTTGACCTCTTTTCTTCTATTTTGGAGTTGGTTTCATAACACATTTATAAAGGGGACATTCAACCCTGGGTGTCAAACCTTGTCCTAGTAAGAAATAAGTGTGGGGAAATATGCCGGTGCATATACTTATGGAATATTAACTGTGCCCGAGACCAAAAAAAATACCCTGGTCGTCTATAGAACATATATTGTAGACAATATTGGGGTTAGAAATGTTTTCTTTTCTTGATGGATACCCAGGATATAATCAAGTTCTAGTCTCATATCCTCGACAAGATTAAAACAACCATCCGAACAAAGTGGGGCATTTCCACATTCAAAATAAGCCATTTTAAGCACTAATGTTGATGCAAATTTTCAGCGTGTGTTAAGTGTGTAAATCCTCTCTGCGGATAGAGATGATCCCTCTAGCTCTAGAGTGGGTCTAGAAACAAGGATACATGCTAGAGTGTAGGTTCCTATTTATTCGAATGAAAAGAGGACACAAGAGAATGACCTACTCCGGGGTCCAAATCGTTGGTTGTCGCGATTGTAGCGATGATAAGGCCTTTGCTCCCGCCTTTGGCAAGTCACAATCCTTCCGCAATCATGCTCGCAGACGTGCAATACGTATCAGAAAACAAGAGCAAGATACAACATAATAATTCCATTCAAAACTACTAGTCACCGAGAGGACTAAGAATATTTTCATTCAACAAAGATACAATGAAAAATGGGAACCATACAATAGTCACATATATTTATTAAGTAGAAAGAAGAGATACAACCAAGCTCTAACGTTGTGGTCTCCTCCAAAGAAAGTTCAAACTCGAAGAGCGTCTCAATGCTCATCGGGGAATTCGGACGGGATGAGGGCATGAGATTAAGCTCTCTCGATGGAGTTCCTCCTTGTTATGCCTTCTCAATGATTCAATTATTCATCTATAGTTCAATTCTCCAAGTTCAACTAGCTTATGAAAAGAGATTTAGCTTCTTTATATAGAGGGAAAGGAGGAGGTTGTGATCCCTACAAAGGTGGAAGGGAGGCCTATCCTTTTAGAGAGTTCCAAGGGAGGTGGAAAACATTAACTAAAGTGGGGAAGGAACCCGTGCTGTTTAGCTCAACCACTCCCAATGACTCATCGTCGAGGTTGTTGGAATGGAACTTCCGCCTATTTTTAAAAACATCTAAACAAACTGCGCAAAGCCAAATCGGGGACAGAGCACTGGTGTGGCACAGCCGCCTGGGCAATAATTCTTCACATCGGCGCAAGGGTAGAACCGGTTACTCGCGCCAAGGAAAAACAGGGTTTTTAACTGCCGTAATGTCGTCGTAAGGAATGTTACCTTCATGTAAAGGGATGTGATGATGGTTCTTGCAAGGCATGACACTTTTCATAAGTCGCGCAATGACCTTCCAATGTGCGAGATGGGGATTGTAGGACAAAGGAAAATGTCGTGTAACAACGTGCCTTTGACATCACATTTCATAGACTCCATCAAAAAAATCATGGTGTGGTGTATCTTGATGATGTCATAGCCTTTTCAAAGAGGAGATCCGCCCCCGTAGTACTAACCAAATATTAGAGTGATGTTGAAAATGCAATATATCTTAATCCCAAGTGGAGAATTTTTGTAGTGTCCGAGGGAAACTTCTTGGGCCATATTATTGTGACAAGTGGGATTAAAGTGGACCTTTGAGAGGGTAATATTTATTATGTAAATTTCTCCCCAAGAAAACAATAAATCCATGCATTCCTTCATAGGAAGATCAACTTTCTCTGCAAGTTCATCTCTGATTACACTCAAATTGGCATACCCAGTATACAAAATATGGTATAGAATGATTCCATATAAGTATAAAATACAGTGCGATGTGTTCTCCCATATTAATAAAGCTATCACAAAATCACCATCCTTATACAACCTATATTTCAACAAAGATTTTCTGCCTTACACCTTCACTTTTGATACTTCTCTTGCTGTTTTACTTATGTAGAAAGATAATCAAAATAATGAGCATCCAATATATTTCATGATTTCCAACCAACAAGGACCTCAAGTTAAATATCCCACCATTTATTAGTCGCTCTATGAATTTTATAAGGGGTGGTGCAGTACTTTCCAGCCTTATCTCTTAAAGAATAACTACATTATCTTTTTCACACCCACTGGCCGCATCATTATTTGTCTTATAAGAGCTCTGGGTGAGAGAAGAGGAACTAGATGACCAGTCAAGGAGTATGACTTATAGTTCAATCTAGCTCACACTATCAAGCGTCATGGTCTATGTTGGATAGTAGTAGAAAAGGCTGATGCAACGAATGGTGGATCCATCCAGATGGGAGCAGTAAATGAAATGTATAATGCCGAGCGAGCTTTCTCCCCACTACTAGCACAAACTCTTTGCACACAAATGTGTGCCAATATCTTGATCACAACACTTTTCCCTCTCAATTATTCACACGATGAAGAGGGTAGTCAAGTTAAAACATTATCTTACTAATTGGTACTGGGTGCTTCTCGTAAAGCAACACAATGGAGTATTTTTTAGGTGCTTCTATGTATTATTCATAGAAAGCTTGTGTGATATCCAGCAAATGGACCAAATCGAGGGACACTTCACGGTGACACGATGATGCACAAATTTATGCGAAGGTATTTTTATTATCTACATTATTCAAATATTCTCACACTAGTGCCCAATTGTCCGATTATATAAGTGAGTTGATGGAGGAAACTAGTGAGTCACCTCATTGCAAAATTATTATTCTGGAAGAAATCATTTAAAAATGAGGTTCATATACCATTGGTGAAACTTGTAGAAATATCTAAATAGATTCAAATGACCTTGGTAATATGCTAAAAAATACTGAATCAATTCTACAAATTCAGAAAACCAATTACGATTGCACAATCACATGAAGAAGAAAGATAAATAATATCAATCACACAACACAAATATTTATCTAGGTAAAGCTCTCCACAAAAACCCTACTATATGTATATTGCATAAAAATAAATAATATTAAACAACAGCACTGTTATTTCCTTCCCGAGAAACCCCGCACCTCGTTGATTGTCTCACACTGATCCCGGAAATTGTGTTCCAATATTTAACCACTTCCCTACCCCTAACTCATCAGCCTTTATTACGCATTCCTAAAGCACTGAGCCCCTATTAATTAGAAAATATAATTAATTGATTGTGGTAATACATCTAATTTTTTCCCCGCCGGACTCATGCATGACCTCGTACAATTTTCTAATTATACAATTGATATCCTACTTCCCTTTAACTCCAATCTCAAATGGGTCACTCTTAGAACTGACATGCAACATCTATTTATAGAAAATCATCTACATTCGATTGTCGATTGCATGTGAATTAAATCTTATTTAATCACTAGATCTATCACTAGTCATCTTCTCAATTAGAACTAGTTAAATCGATTTTAAATCAAATAATTGACTTAACTAATTACAACTCACAAATAACTCAAAACAGGTTCTTTAAAGAAGGAGATACACCGATCCTTCTTCTGAAAGTTGGACCTAAACTTGAATTAACTGATCTAACTAAGTCTTCCCCGTCTCAATTTAAAGCTACAACATATCATATGATGTGGAATTACAATTTACTTCTAATTTACATGGAAAAATTAAACTAGAAGTTGCGTGTGACATAATCAATATTTCTTCTTTGCCATTTTCAACACTCCCTCTCGATAAGAAAGGAATTCAACTCTATCTCTTTATCCGGGTACCTTTGGGATTTTTTTCATGCAACACTTCTTTCAGTGTTGTTGCTACCGCAACTTAAAACCGAAAAGCATCCAAATTGAATCTCGACATCTATTCGTCTTTAGAGTCTTGATCGCTGCTTAGCTACCGCACCGTGAAAACTTTGTGTTGTTGCTAACTCTACATCCGTGTCATCTTCACTCGCTCCCAAATCTATTCGATGCTCCATTCTCAACTTCATCACCAAGATATCCATCGCATAAATCACCACTAATCCATCCCGCTATTATGTACCGTGGGCCCCCCATATAAAGAAGCGTAATGATTCATGAGACAAAGATCTCAATAGACCGCCTAAATCTATTCTCTTGGGATCATGACTTCACATCACCCCACCCTCTCACCCTCGCATGTATGCTTGCATGTGCTCCCTCTTCTCACCTAGCTCGAAATTCTCCCCTACTATAGGTTCGCTCGAGTGGATGTGCTCTACCTCGCCCTTCTCTCGCTTCTCCAATTGTGGTTCCTCCCACAACCTTGAGGCTTCTTTGCTGTCGATGTTGAGAGGTAATTTATGCTCCCTCTCAATCACCAAGTATTTAACCTTCGATTTTCTCCCTCAAAGCTTTGCATGCATTTTTGACCTTGAGAACATACGTTCTTGAATCACATCGTATCCGTTTCACTTTTCCTCAAGCATGTGTCTAAGGAAACCTTTCATTTTCTAAATATCACATCATAGCCACGCTCTTCCAATACCTCTATGGAAACAAGATTCTTCTTTAGTCTTGAAACAAAAACAAAACATCTATAAGCCTTAGAGGGGAGACAGAGTCACTATAAATGGTAATTGTACCTATGACTTCCGTCACATTATACCTCTTGTCATCTCCAAAATCTATGTTTCTGGAGGTCCTTCTCCTCCAAGTCACTATAGAGATCTCTATTCCCCGTCATATGGAACAAGGCACCACCGAAGCCTAGATACCACATGAATCCCATTACAAATAGTTGGCCATGCCTATAATGAGATTAAAATCAAGCTCAAACTCGTGAAGCTATAGCTTCACCCGTTGTTTCAACCGCAATATCCCGATTCCTTTCCTTTTGTGGAAATTTCGTGGCTTAGTTCTCGTACTTGTGACAATGAAAAAAATTGGACTCTGACAAGTCTCTCTTTCCCTCCTCACCTTCAGACTTCTTTCCCTTGTATTTATTTCATTTTCTTCGAATAATGCAAAATATTTTTCTTTGTCTTTGGATGAGGTCTCGTCTCTCCTCGTGCTCCACTCATTCTTGTACCAAGTCGGACAAAAATTTATCCCACTCTCTACGAAATTCTCCCTCCCATTTACCAAATCCTAGTAACTATGCCGCCTTAGGAAGGCCTAGAAGTGCTAGCTCACCAAATCATCCTTGGTAATTTCCATACCAACACTTCCAAGCTCATCCCCTTTGCTATCGAGCAAACTTCGCCAAGTATTTTGGTATTGTCTCCTCTTCCTCCATCTTGATCTTTCCGAGCTTCTCGCTGCCATCTTCCTATGGTTGTTGTTATTCTGAAAATAGATATTTTAAGTCCTTCCACATATAATATGGAGTTTCCTTTCCTCCATGGAGGTTCATTACAATATGATCTCAAACTCTTTCTAACATCATCCTCGTCGCCTTTGCTACATTCTTCTTCCATGCATCAAGATTTTGGGCATCTAATGCTATGGCCTAGAATATTGTCTATGAATCCCTTCACTATTTTCCTCCAACACTTACTCCATCCTTTCCTTCCATGCTATGTAATTGTAACTACCCCGAAAGGGCATATTCGAGTCTCCAATCCATATAAAGATATCCTAATCATGTTCGTCTTGGAAGAATTAGCAAATTTGATTCACCCTCGCTAAAAAAAACTCATATTCTTATCCTGTATTTGTGATTCATACTCATACCATGTAGAAATATATAAATGGATTCAATTGATCTTGTAATGTTCTAAAACAAAATACTAAATAAATTCTAAAAATTAAAAGTAAATTAATTAGGATCACACAATCACATGAACAAGAAAGAGAAAGAATATCAATCACACAACGCAAATATTTATATGGGAAAAGCCTCAAATAAAAACCCTCTATATGTATATTTCATAAATTCAAGAACATGAAACAATACAAGGTTATTTCCTTCTAAGAAACCTTTTCACTCGCCGATCGTCTCACACTAATCCCGGCAAGTTTGGTCCAATATTTAACCACTTACCTACACTCCGATCGACCATCCCTACTTATGCATACTTGGGTTAATTTCACCCCTATGGGCAATGCATCTAAGGCATCCTTTACGACCATGCATGACCCGTATAATTTTCTAATTATACAACCGATAGTCTATTTCCTTTAACTCCAATCTCAATCAAAATGTTCTTACAACTAACATGAAACATATATTTATAGTGAATTATCATTATCTGATTGATCACTACATGTGAATTAAATAATATTTAATTCATTGGACCTATCACTAGCTCATCTCTCAGCTAGAACTAGTTAGACCGATTTTAACTCAAATAATTATTTGACTAATTACAACTACAAATAACTCAAAGAGGGCTCCTAAAAGAAGGAGTCAACCACATACCTCTAGTTTGACCCTCAACTCAAATTAATTGAGATAAATAAGTATTCCCCGACTCGCTTACACTTATAAGTTATCATGTGATGTGAATTACAATTTACTTCTAATTTAATTAAGGGAAAATTAAACTAGAAGCCTCATGGGTGCCATTTTCATTATTTCTTATTTCCATTTTCAACAAAAAAAAAAAAAATTTCACCCATCAAAGCACTACTCACATTCTCACCGCCACAAATTACTTCACATTGTCGATATAGAAGTGATTCCACTCAAGAAAGTGAATGATGAGGAATCTATCAATCTCCTTAAGAATAATATCATTTCTAGGTTTGGATTTCACTTCACTTTTATTTTACAATGTAATGTAATTCTATCTCTAAGATTACATGATTTTTCATTGGAAAATGGAAAGTGTATCAAACATTCTACAAATATTTTCTCGTGGGGAAATTCTCTTGTTGAATCCACTAATAAGAACCTTATCAAGATTATCAAGAATACTATTTTCTTAATCGTAGAATTGTGTTAGGTCCCTATATTACTAGTATAGTCCCTTATTTTTGTTAGCGTAACCCCTTTATTGTTATTGTTGTACCCCTATAACCCAAATATTGTTATTATTGTGCCCTCTACATTATTATTGTTAGGTCAACTAGGATTATATTATGTCCCCATGGACTCCTATATATAGAAGGAGGTTTTGTCATTTGTATAATCCAATAATTGTTCATTTATGTAATTTAAGGAGGTTTCCCCTTTGAAGTGGCTTATTTATAAGGCTTTGATCTCTTTTCTTCTATTTTGGGAACTCGGTTTCTATAACATTTGGTATCGATCTTTGGATGCTAGGTTTCGCTACTCCAAAACAAGTCAGGTACTTCGCTATAAATTTTTTTATACTCAGCTTCATAAGCTGAATTCTTTATCATGTGAAGTTGAAAACCTCGGGGAACTTCGTGTAAAAATTTCAAATCTTGGTTTGCAATATTTTCATGAGATATGATCTATGGAAGTTAAGGTTTTTTTTCTGTGCTCCCTAATTTCATTTCAAAGAAGTAACCGTGGGAAAATTGCTCATAACTTCTCTCTAAGCATCCGATTGGAATTTTGTAAAAAAAGTGGCCATAATTAAGGTGGACTGCAGCTCTTCCTATGTATCAATTTCAGAGCTAAAGGAGGAAAAATGACACGTGGCACACCTTACAATTTTTGTCTACCGAACTGGCCCATAATTAGGTCAGATATTTCCGTAATCCTTGCCTTGTATAACCTAAATTAGGTCGTACCTATGGAATTCAAAAGAATATTTTAGATATTACTATAAGACTTAATTTCAGATATTGAATATCCAAAATCACAAGAGATAATTCAATTTCAATATCAGCTCTTAAAAGCAACAAAAATGTTGGTATTTTGGGAATCAGATAAGTCTTGTGTGAAAAACTATTTTGAATTGATTCCAAGGGCATATTGTAGAATATATATTAGTATTGGGTTCTAAAATCACCCTAAAAAGAATTCAACACCCACTAAGCCTTCAGAATGCATTGCTATGACTCATTAAGATGAAGAAGTGCAACATGACATACTCAAAATTGCAAGAGCAAGTGCACCAAATTTCACTTCGCAAAGAGAAACAAAAGAAATTTGAAATGTAGTTTTGGAACAAAGGAGTGGCAGCTAAGATGGATGGTTTGAAGAAATGCATGGAAGCTAAGATGGATGTGGCATGGAAGCTACCATGAAGCTAAGATGGATGACATGGAAGCTAAGATGGATTCGAAGTGAAAATGAAAGACAACATGGAAAACATGAAGAATGATCTAAAAGGAGACATGGAAGGTTTGAAAATTTTGATAAAATATATGTTTCCTAATGGCAAAAGATAGTAGAGGAAACACATGATGAGAACAAGATAAATGTTAATTGTGATTTCATAAACTCAATGTTGGATGGAAGTACCGCCATATTCCAAAGATGGATATGAGGAATTTTGATGGCAAGGATCTCGTAACATGGATACTACAGATGGAGAAATATTTTTATCTCAATAATGAAAAAAACACATAAGGTACGCATTACAAATTTACATTTAGAACAAAATGCATTTGTATGGTATCAATGCCTTTCCTCCCATAAAATAATTGTCACTTGTTCAATTTTCACGAGTAAATGATAACACATTATGAGGATACAAAGAGAAACACCTTCTTTAGCCAATTGATAAATCCTAAAAAAGGGTTCAATGGTGGAGCACATTGAGGACTTCCAAAAATTGAATATAAGGGTAACTATTATCTCAGAGGAACACAAGATTGATGTCTTCATAGGGAATTTAAAGGATAACATCCAACATGAATCTCACTTTGGGAACCTAATCCATTGAGAACGTATCTCAAAGTTAAGTGTAGTGCACCTTGAATGTAAAAGTATGGTGACAAGGAAGCCTACCACTCACATCTATAAAGATGGAAGTGTTTCTAGTCCTAGACTTCCACAACTCACAAGGTTGAAACCACAACAATTAGAAGAAAAAAAGAGAAAAATGGCTTTGCTATAGTTTTGGTAGAAAATAAAATAAAGGTCATAAGTGTGCTCAAGAATTTTTTTACATATACTGTGAAGAGGAGGAATAAAAATGAACAATAAAATTCAAAATAAGAGGATATACACCAGGAACTAACACTAGAAGAAGAAAAATGAGTCCAACCATATCATGTATGCATTAGCAGAAATTACCACACCTAAAACTCTAAATACAGAACAACATATCGAAGAAGAAAAAAGGTAATAGTGTTTCGATTGATTCAGAAATACCATAATTTCATTCATTTTGCTGTACAAGGAATTGAATTGTTTCCTATACCCGGAAGAAACAGAATGTCGTTGATCATTTTAAATGGAGGAATTATAAATTTCTCTAGGAAAATTCCATAATATCAAGCTAACCATGAGGGAACATGCATTGAATAGTCCAGACTTTCCATTCCAATGGAGGTGTTGATGTTTTACTAGACTACAATGGTTACAAATCTTTTGGGACGGTGATTTTAAATTTTCAAGAAATTTTCTTGAATTTTTTTCGAAGGAAAGGAAGTTGAATTACTAGGTATCTCAAAAGCCAGAAAGATAATAAGCTCTAATTTCATGAAAAATATTCTCAAGAAAGAAAAATCTAGGAAGACACTTCACACAATTATGCTCACCGGAAGTCTCCAACATCAAAATCATCTATTTCTCCATATCTCCAAAAGTCTTGACAATCATTCCAAGGTGTTTGA
The DNA here is from genome assembly GCA_034641835.2 of Pinus albicaulis. NCBI lineage: Eukaryota > Viridiplantae > Streptophyta > Pinopsida > Pinales > Pinaceae > Pinus > Pinus albicaulis. Next base: position 286,183,946 of record CM076571.1, on the reverse strand, counting down.
AACTCCCAAAGGACTCCACCTATTCGTGATCATGATCATGCTATTCATTTGATTCCGTGAAGTGTTCCTCCAAACATCGTGCCTTATATATATCCTTACCTCCAAAAGATGTAAATTGAACGTATGATCACAGTAAATGTTAGAGGCAGGGAGACCAACTCTAGTCAAAGTTCTTTCTCTCGCTCCTCGTAGTATTGGTAGACACAAGAAGGATGGACTCATGGCTATCGTGTCCGAATTATAGGAGCTCAATAAGCTCACCATTAAAGATAAATTTCCCATTCCCGTGATTGATGAATTATTGGATGAATTACATGGAGAAATTTATTTTACCAAGTTGGATCTTTGTTCAGGATATCATCAAATTTAGAATGAAGATCAAGATATTCCAAACAACATTTCGAACTCATGAGGGTCATTATGAATTTTTGGTCATGCCTCTTGGCCTTACCCATGCACCTTCTACATTTCAAGGGTTGATGAATTTATCATAAACCCTTCCTGAAACTTTTTGCTAGTATTTTTTGATGATATACTAATCTATAGTAGGTATTGGAAGGATCATGTTCAACATGTTGACAGTTACTTCAAAATGTTGGAGGAGAAACAATTCTATGAAAACATCCAAATGTTTCTTTGGGCTACAAGAGGTGGAATATCCGGGTCATATTGTATCTCATGAGGGTGTTAAGGTAGACCCTAATAAAATTAAAGCCATTAAGGAATGGAAAATAACCAAAACCATAAAGTAGTCATGAGGATTTATTGGGTTAATAGGGTACTAGCACAAGTTTCTTAAGAATTATGGGAGAATAGAAGCACTGTAATAACATTATTGAAGAAAGATGAATTTTCATGGACTGGAGCAACTAAGGCCTTTGAACATCTTAAAGAGACAATTTACCTAAATACCATTCTAATGATGCCGTACATCACAAAAATATTTATCAGGGAATGATGCCTTAGGAAATGGAATTGGTGTTGTTTTAATGAAAGAAGGAAGACCCATTTCTAAAGTCATCCAATCAAAGGAAAATATTTATAGAAAGCTATTTGAGAGAAGGAAATGTTGGCAATACTACATGCACTAAAGAAATGGTGGACCTTAAATAATGGGAAGACACTTCAAGGTAAGAACTGATCCCGATAGTCTTAAACACTTTTTGGAAAAAAACTATCTTCGTAAAAGGAGAAAAAATGGGTCACAAATATGTTGGGTTATGACTTTGAAATCATCTAAAAAAAATGTAAAGTTAAATGTTTTTTCATATGAACTCTCAAGAAAGGATGAAGAGGAAGCATTGTTTTGTAAGTCATTTCTATTATCCAACCGAATTGGATAACCTAAGCAAGGGATGAATGAAATAAGGACGAAGAAGTGTGGATACTCATTCAAAATTTGGCAAGAAGATCTCAGTACATTCGATAAGCATTTTAGTTGGAAAAATGATTCCTTATGGTACAAAGATTACTTATGTATTGTAATAATTCCCAACTAAAAACAAAAAGATTCTTTGGAATTTCGCACTTCTCCTTTAGGAGGACACTCACATTTTTAAAAATCCTACTACGAGGTGAAGAAAGATTTTTTCGGGATGGCCTTAAATCCTATATTCAAAATTTTGTGGTGGAATGTTTGGTTTTCCGTAAAAATAAAGTTAAGAAAATTAAGACCCGGAGTCTTCTACAACCTTTATCCATTCCAAGCCAACGTTGGGAGGAGATTTTTGATGGATTTTATCATGTGCTTACCTAATTCCAGAGAAAGAGTGTCATCATGGTGGTAGTTGATAGAATTACCAAGTATGCATACTTTTGTGCATTATCTCATCCATTTAAAGCAAGTACATTTGCTACTTCATTTATGGAAACAATTAAAAATCTACATGGAAACCCAAATATTATTGTAAGTGACAGAGATCCCATTTTTACTAGAAATTTTTTTACGAAGTTATTTTCTTTGTTTGGGTACTCAACTATTCTATCTTATCATCTCAGAATTCGATGGTCAAACCGAGATAGTGAATAAATTTTTGGAAGGATATCTTCTTTTTTTGTATATGATAAGCAAACACAATGGTTCAAGTGGTTACCTTCATGAATGGTGGTATAACACTTCCTTCCATACCTAAGAAAAAATGACCACATTTATGGCACTTTATGGATATCATCCACTCATTCATCACATCATATTTAAGAGAAAATTATAAGGTTCAAGTAGTGGAAGATCAGCATCAAGAATCAAAAAGAAGTTCTCCAACTCTTAAAGGATAACCTAAATTTGCACAAAATTGGAATGAAACAATGTACAGATCAACATCACAACGAGAGTAGTTTTGATGTAGGAGACTAGGTATTTTTACGCATACAACAATAAAAGAAAATGTCCTCGAAGAAAGCTAAGAAGAATAACAATTATCGCCAAAGTAGTATGGTCCCTTACAAGGTGTTGCAAAATATTAGCAATATGGCAAACAAATTGGAGCTTCATTCTTCTTCGCGAGTGCATCCAAATTTCCATGTTTCATCCTTAAAGAAGGTTATAGGTGACAGTACTAACCAAACACATTTCTAGAACTTGATGATGAAAAATCATATTGGAACATGAAGCAAGCCACAAAAACAGAAATCTGCTGGACTCATGAGATCACCACTTCGCAGTATCTCATTAAGTGGAAGAACTTACCTAACGAAGATTCTACATGGAAGGATGAGGAATTTAGTATGCATATCTAGAGTTACTCAAGTAAGTTGAGGACAACACATTTGAAGGAGGGGGAATTTTAGTCCCGATATTGCTAGTATAGTCCCAGTATTGTTGTTACTTTAACCCCCTTATTGTTAATTTTGTACCCTTGTAACCCCAATATTGTTATTATTATGCTTACATTATTATTACTAGGCCGATCAGATTATATTAGACTCCCATGGACTCCATATATAGAAGGAGTTTTTTTTCGTTTGTATCATCTAAGAATTCTTCATTTATGTAATGTAAATGAGTGGTTTCCCCTAATTGGCTTATTTCTAAGGTGCTGATCTCTTTCTTCAATTTTGGGAGTTGGTTTCATAAAAGACCAAGACTCGTCAGAATTTCTATGGGCTGACTAAGTCACGCAAAATTTTTGAATATGTATCCTTACTTCCTATTGTACAAAATAAGAAATCTTGCCCCTTCGAACATGTACTTTCTTGTGCTCCAACTTTCTACAAGAATTCCCCAAATTCATGCTTACTAGTTCATAGTAGGATAGATGAATTCTCCCAAGCTGCGAAAAGAAAACAAAAAGAAAAGTTGAAAATTTTTCTCTTCACCAAATTTGTATCAAGAGGTGGTTCGACAAGAATTCTACAAGAAAATATGAATTTAATGTGAGAGACATTGTCTTGAAAGGGACAAAGACCACAAAGACAAAGCGAAATAAACTCAAGTTCCAATCCCTATGGATCGTACAATTCACTGCATGAAAATCTTGTCCAACACACATACCATATTAAATATATAGACGGGAAGGTCGTACTTTCCTATCAATGGCAAAGATTTAAAACATTATTTTTAATAATGATCTAGGGTTGTTCTCTACATGTACATAGTTTATTTTCTCATTTTCTTATTTTTGTGGTTTATGTTTTGTTTACCATGTAAATGAGGGTCATGTATGAACATTTTTCCGATTCTTTGTGTGGTTGATTTGCAAAATATTCGTGGAAATACAACATTTGACAACGTGTGTTTAATTTTGAAACAAGAAACAAGGAAATTGGCATCCGGAACAACATCCATGATCCTAGTGAAAATACACCTACACTAGGGTGGGGCTCAACATTTGAGATATTTTTAGGTGAATGTATATTTATTATCCCTTAATTTACATGACATTGTAAATGTAATCTATTCCCAATGTGGACTTGAAATAGTTAATTAAAGGGAAAATCCGCTTAGCTAAGTGAATTTCAAGTTAGAGGTTGGTTGGTGGGACATGTAGAGTAATTTAGTTATACCAGAAAGGATTCTAGTTGCAAAATAGGTTGGAAGTGCAAATGGTGCATTAGTTAATGCAGCAAATCATTTAACTCAAATAAGTGAGTTAAAGTCAATTGTGCTAGCTGTAAATGTAGACACTTAGTGAGAGATCAAGGAATAAACATTAATTAATTCAAATGTAGTGATATCACATGCAACCGATGTTTTACTAGCTTACATTCATGCCATGTATCTAGTGGAGACCATTGAGTTCTAGGTGAAAGGAAAGTTAACTATCAAGCCAGATATTAGCTAACTACCGCCTGTAGTTAAAAAACCACAGGATGCCAATGATACTTAGCGTAGCTTGAGGTCTCCATTTAAATTATTTGTGATTAAGTGATCGTATTCATCAAAGAACTACGTGAGTAAGGCAGATGTCCGGAGGTTGTTTAGCCTCCATATCATGGTTTTATCTTTCATGATTGTCTTGGATTGAAACTATGGAATATGTTCAAACCTTCTTTCTTGAGCAAAGGTGTTCCATATTCTTGAAAACCAAAAAAAAATTAAAAAATTTAAAAAATGTAGAAGAGGGTATACCCTAAAAGAAAGATCAAAGGGTATGAAAAATAAAATGGTCAAAAAAGAGAAAGAAATGAACCCCAAGCAAAAAATAGACCAAGGAAAGTGTGCAAATCTAAATGCCACTACTATTTCATTTTTGTAATAAAACAATTGTGTGCAAACTTTGTCAAACCTTTTGCCACAATTCATGAATAAGTCAAACTGCTTAAACTTGGCTTAGTCACATTTCAATTCTTATGTTGTATATTAGAGAATAAATATCTAGCTAAACAAATATTAATCTTATAAGATAAGTAGATAGGTAGAGTAAATAAAAGGTGCTCACTGTACCTTAATCCGAGCCCTTGGATGTAATAAGGGTAGAAATAGATAGATTCATCATGTAAAAAGAAAATATTGACTGCAGTTTGCAAGTCTAAATGTGGCAATCTCTAATAAAGAAGAGAAAATGGTAGTGTTAAGTAGATAGGGTAGGTAGATGGTGTCAAGTAAATTGTTACTGTCCGATGAATGGTGCTGCTACATGTTGGTTAATCATTTACTTTCATCACAAGTACTCAAGAAGGAATATATCAGAAAATCAATAAAGAAGCAAAAGTCAAATTCATTAACTTCCCTTATCATTTTCCCCTCAAAAGTTTTACTAATTTTCCCCAAAAGTACTAAGGTAATTGGAGATCAAAGGGCTCAAGGCATTTCTGACTTCGGAGGGACCGGACCCTCGGCCCAATGATCAAAAATACCTAAGCACTTGAAATAATTCATCATTGTTATCTTCCATTTTTAATTTTTCCTAAGTAAAATCCTATTTTACTTAGAAACCGATGCAACATTCCATAAAAGTTCCTCAAAATAACTTGTTATTCTAAGTTTAAGTGTTGAAGATAAAATGTTGCAATTTACATTTCCCCACAAGTTATCACTTTCTTAGATGTACAACAATGTTTTGATTTTCCTTGTCCTTTACCATATTAACATTTAACTCTATTGTATTAAATCCCTAAATAAAATACCTTATCCTAAGTATATAACTCCCTTTTATAAATATCCCAAAAACCCTTATATTATATAGTTTAACCAAGTACTATTTTCCCAAAAATTCAAGAAAAACCCCCTTTATAAACCCTTTGGCTAAATATATCCTTAATATAAATCCTCACTTATGGTGAAATAATTGTATTAATTAATTCATCATATAATAAAAATATATATAAAAACTTTAGACATACAATATGTGTGTTTAATACCAAAAACATCAATAAACTTTGCGAAAGTTTTGCGCCACCGTGGTCCGTCCACGTGGCATTCCGCTTAAACCAACTCCGCCGCGACCCTTTACTCCTGCATATGGGATTAATTAGTTATTTGAACTAATTAATAGCCTTTCACTCACCAATCAAAATCCTCCCGGGCGATTAAATAAAAGTTAAACGCATTTAAATCCGCGCCGGGCCCGCGCAATAACCATCCCGTTACCTTTCCATCTCCTCAGCCGCGGGATCAGCCTCCCACGGGGACCGCGCCGCGATCCGCCGCTTCATCCCGTGTAAGTTTTTTAACCCGCGGGAATGGGTGGTTTTGAATAGAAGTCAAACCATCCACGTGGCAGAAACCCGTGAATCGCCGCCCTCCGTTAAAAACCGTCTCGACCAAAGCGGTGCGGGAGTACCGCTACCGCTTACCGCCATCGCTAGCTTACGTCATCCCGTACGTCGATGACGTCATCACTCGAAAAATAAAAATACCTTAAACTTGCTATCAAAGCCATTTTTCGTGTTTTTGGTCATTTTCATTATTTCGAGAAGAACGTTGTTCCCCGCCGCGATTTTCAAAATTTCCGCCGTAATTGACCATTTCGCCCCCAAGATTCCGCCGCGCCCGTGTCAAGAGTAGTTCCGCCATTGCCTCGTTACTCTCTCCGGCTAGAGAACCCGCTTCCGTCTAAAAACGTATTTATCCTTTACGCTTCCGACCGCACGAAAACCTGGGCTTCTCGGTTTTTCGTCGAAAAGTGGTTAAAAATCATCGCTCGAGTCCTCCCCCCGAAGATTTTAAACCGTGAAATTGTTCTCAAACCCTGAAATGTTCCAATTTCTCCATTTCGCATATATCCCGTCCTATTCTAAGGAAAATAAAAAAAACCTCCATTTTGAATCCACAAGAACCAAAATGGAGGTCCTGAAGCAGCCTCTGAATATCACTCCATTGAATGCTCCTCACCGTGAATTGGACTATTTACCTTCGATAGTTGAAGATTTCCAAATAAAAGACCCGCATTTTGAGTGAAAGTCCTCGTTTGAGCTTCGTCGTTACATCTAACACCAAAGGGGCAAGATCTTATAGGGGTTGTGGGAATCCAATCTCCCAAGGTATCTTATTCCTTCAGTCCTCATTTTCCCCGAAATCATTCATTGATCGTCATGCAAACGAGGACCCTACGTAGAGCCGGATAGCTCCTCGATCAAAGTGTTCTCCGTTTCATCACACCTCAAAGCTATCAATGCTATGTTACACTTTGGAGCCGAGTACAATTGGAGGCACCATTATCCATGGAAGGATTGATTGAGAAACCAGACAGTTAACCCAGAGAAATTAAAATCCATGTGTCGCATTTCATGTTACCCGAGCATCACCCAAAAGGGCTCCCCCCTATGGTTTTTACTATTTCAATACATTGGGAAAGCTCGTTGTAAACATAATATCCTTTGTCTTAGGATTCAACACCTGAAGGAATATGTAGATGAGAGCACCTTTGGCTTTGCTATCCATCTTACTCCCCAAGTGTACCGAGATTAAATATGATTATGCTTCCTTCATTGCCAACAAGATCCATGATCAATTTTTAAGGCTAGATACCTAAAAGTTTTAAGTACTCGCCATTCATCTCATGATCTATTATCACTGACAAAGTCCTTTCCCTGCCTGCAACTTGATGCCAGTGGCAATCCTGTGTCCGTCATTTTTTGGTCTCCTATCATTCATTTTTCCTTCCGATTCTCCCTTCAATTTCTATTCGGGGACCATTGACTGGCCAGACATCCCGTTTACAATTTGTTAACAGGAATTTCTCCTCCCGTACCTCGCATCGAAATTAGAAAGACTTGCAATTGTCAAAAGAAGAGTTATAAAGTTGGGGATTGGTACTTGTACCAAAACCATACAAATATCAGTGATTTAGATGTGAATTACATCCATTCAAGTTAACGCATATGTACCAATGAGAATTTTTGCTTTGGAATACTTTAGGCAGATGAATATCCGATGTGATCCATTTCTCGCAATGTAAAGAAGAAAGCTCGCTAAGGATCAAAAGCCAATTAGGTCCTTTCATCCGCAATTCTAGAGAAGTCGAGAGAGAAGCCGAAAATCTATTAGATAAGAAGTCTTATATCTTTCCGTTGGGTCCTCATGGCCCCTTCTGTCTTCATTTGTGAAAAGAGATTAAAGAATAAGTCATCTCCTTATGTACATCACAAAAGATTCCTAATTTAGAATGAAGATGCAATCAAGGATGAATTAAGTTAAAGGAACACTTAAGAAGATAGAAAGTAGTTTCATAAATTGAATAAAATTATGAAAGATGTTGAGAAGAACTTTGACCTAGAAACGTATGATCAAATGCAGTACCCTTACATTGGCACATCTTCTCGCTGAACATAATTTCCACAAAACAAGCATTACAGAAGATAGTCCATCAAGAGGCGCAGAAACTCAAGGGTAAAGGAAAAGAACCGTAGTTCAAAGTCATTGAAACCTTGGTCATGGCAGAAAACTACGTAGTTCCAAAGCACTGTAACCATCTCGTGCTTCTCCCACACCAAAGAATACACATCCAAGTTCCAAAAATGCAAACTCCATTAAATGTAGAAATAGGGAAGAAAAGGTCACTCCGTATACTACCTCTTCAAAAGGAGCCTCACAGTTTATCAAACTAAGAAACACAAATCAGTATCCACCTCTGTAGTGTTAGGGAAATTATAGATGAAGTATTCAATGATGATAGAGAAGATAGTCAAGAACCGGCACAAAGCAAGTGAAACAACCATAAGCCAGAAAAGGAAAGCTTTGCAAAATCAAATTAAGCACCGAAGTATCTTCTTCAGACCGCCAAAGCATTTTTACACCGGAGATATCAAAAGAACCTTCATTAATATTAAAACAAAGAATGATCCAATAAAAATGAAGGTATATGATCAGTATATGAAGATGGCTCCTCACAATCAAGAAAGGCTAATGTCAACATGACCACAAGGTAAAATGCCGATGAGCCACTTCTCAAAGCAAAGGTGCCAAAGCCAACTTCAGCATCAGATTACATCAGATCAAATTTGAAGTTTTAGCAAAGGATATCCATCCTCTGACCAGACAGAGCTACATAGACAAACAAGGGAAATGGTTTATTCTACCTCACCAACAAAGGCCAAGGAAAGGGGCTTAACGCCGCAGGATTCTTTGAACAACACTACCACAATAACCGAAAATTGAAAAGGCCTCCTCACAAAGCCAAGGATAATAGAATAAAGTCTCTTTAGAAGAGATAATGGTTGCTGAATACAATCCCAAGGAGATCAAAGGTATTGAGGCATTGGTAAAAAAGAAAGAGGATGATATAGCCGCACTCGTAAAATGTACTAAAACTACCAGCCCCCGAGGGCACCTCGTACACAAAGAAGTTACAAAAGGAAATTCACAAGAAGAAATGATGGAGTTGCTCTTGAATATGATAGAGCGACTAAATGAAACAGAAGGAGTTGAAAAAGCATTGCAGGAACAAAGGAAATTATCAAGCAGAGCCAATAACAGTACTACAAACTATTGCATGTGCCAGGAACAACCAAATGTGAATACTTCGGCTTGAGTTCCGAGGACTTAATAAAATAGATGGAGAGTTTGCAGCTAAAGGCCGTAGCCCAACAAACAAAATTGCAATTGGCAAAATTGGAGGAAAAATATGACACCTATAAAGACAAAATTACGACAACACTGTGAGATAAAAGATTGGGAAAAATTGGTTGAGGTTTTGGAAAAGGATCTGGCTGGAGAAGCTCTAAATGAAATAAATGATATTCTTTGGGATAACATCATTGAATTAATAAGGGGTATTTGGTCCCTCTATTCAAGCTATTTTTGAGCAAAATGAGTTAGTTAAGATAGCCCAAGAAGAAATAAATAGAACTAGACATGAATTAAGAGGCAGGCTCGAGCAGCTCAAGCAAATTTCATTCAATTTTTGGAATTCCAACAAAACAACAGCTTGCATTGTTAGAAATTGATGACAAGACAAAAGTGCTTGGAAGCAAAGAGAGTTTTCTACCAAGAGGACTTTCATGCAAAATTTAGAAAGAAAGTGTACGTACATTTTGGTTGATAACAATAATTTCGCAGAGAAATTTCAAGCTTTGTCAAGAGGGAAGGCACAAGTCCCATGCCCGCGTAAGATCAAATAGTAGACTTGGAAACCCATGAGAAGAGAATAAAAGCTCATGCTAAAAATACACAATGAGGTTCTACTGGCTCACTAATCAATAATACTAACCGGGAAAGTATTTATGATAAAGTGAGGAATTTATTTCATTCCGAGCATGAACAGTTATCTATTTCCTAATGATCCTACTCCTTTTTATAAACTTACCGAAGTGTATGAAACTTTAAGGAAGCTCGAAGAACGATGATGTACCATGATCAATGGTGGCGAGAAATGTTGAGATCTAAGAGAGTTATTTTCGAATGAGAATTTATTTTAATTTCGTCGAAGTAAATGGTAAAACAGAACACAGAGTATCGATGAAAAGGTTAAAGAGTATCCGTGAGAAGGTAGAGAGTGTTCAACAAGCCAACAAATAATGCAAAGGACAAATACTAACTCTATTTTAGCACTTACCTCCAAAGACATCCACACTAAAAAGGAACAACACATCGGCAGCTGCACATTATTCTATCCACGAGACCGTTTGTCTCTTGTTTGCTTGTAAATATGCTTTAAGTCGCCCAGATTATTGCTGTTAGTGTAAGATTGTTTTAGATTATTTTGTGTATAAATAAACCTCAAAGAGAGTGTGTTGAGGTGGATTCTATTACTTCCGTCGTAACACCGAGATTTTCAATAAAAGCTTTTGGATAAATTTACTGGTGGGGAGCCATCGGATGACGATTGAAGTAATCGGACTTGTTACAAGATTCATGTGTTGGACTACAGCTCAATAAGTGTTTCGTCTTTGTTCTAAATTTTATATTAGTTTATAATACCATCATATCCATTTCTCAATAATGGTGATGAAAGGATTGAAACAGACTTATTAATTGTACTGCTTTCAAATGTGATTGTTCCTAAATGTTTTCTTCTAAATTAGCTATAAGCATGAATTCTTAAATGCTCCTTCTTCGCTAATTTAAGCACCGTTGATTGTTATAATAAAGAATCCTTTATTATTTTGTTTTTAGTCAATTCACTTCTTCCTTTGAATCAGTGAAAGATTCTTAGTTGCTCATCCCTTCAAGATCATCCCACCCACTTTAAATTTTAAGGATTGTCTCTTCCTAGCTATCTTGCCCCCCGTAATACCATCTTGTGTGTAGAATAGAAATTCAAAGAAAGCCATCCTTGACTCCATAGCCCAATGGACTGAAAGCTCTCACCCTTGCCCTTAGTTTGTGGATTCCACCATTTTCCCAAAACAAACTCTTGAATCTATAACTAGCCTAAAACCTTCCAAGAACAAAGATAAATTATAAAGAGAGAGCCCTCTCTGGATGCAAACATTGGCTAGATTCGCATCTAAAAGGGTTGGCTTGTGGTTACCTGCATACTTTCCTCTACACAACTTCTAGGAAAACTCCGGGAGTATAACATAGTAAGCACCTCACCTGGGATTCCGAATCATTTTATTGATATTACCGTTTGATTTATAAGCTATAGACAGAGTCCGGAAGATCAGCCAGGTAGCCTTTGAAATTGCTTTTTCCTTCGCAAATGCAAAAGTAAATAAAAGTCGGCTTCTACTTCATCTCCGATTTGTATTTCATATTTTTGAATCTTAGTTTCAAATTTTTTAATCGCATTCTAGTTTAAACAGAGATCTTTGAAGAAATCTTAATTACATATCATTATTTCTTAAAGAATTGTAGAAGTTGTATTTACTTTTCAATTAAAACCCAAAAAATACAAAACACATAATCTAAGAAACTCAAGCTCGTAAAAGGATTCGACATACTAGGTCAAACCCCAATTCTAATCCACCACCAATATTTGAAAATCCTAATCCGATTCCTTGATTCTTAGAAGATGGTTGAAGCCAAGAAAGTTCCGAAAGAGGAAGTCAAGAGAGTACCTGAAGTTCTAGACCACTTTCGTGGATCTGCTTCTGTCCCTGAAAATTATTTATGTTGGGATGACATTCCTTTTGATGCACGATTGAAATGATTTGTTTGTAAATTTTTCTCGAGACCTAATTATCTAGATTAGTTCCGGTATCTCTGTTCTTTTGAGGATTTGCAATACAGATTTGTTTCACATCATCTTCGACAGAGACCAGATAACTCCATTCAGTCCGATAAACCTTTGAAGAGAGCTTCTCAAATATTTCTTTGACGATCGAAGTATCTCCAAGCTCAACACAAACTTTTCAAACAATCGTTAGGACTCCATATCCTCCTCATAGACCTCCATCTCCTCCTCGTCGGCATCTATCTCCTCCTCGTTGTAATTATCAACTCTGTCACTCCACTTTATCTTCTCCAACGGCCAATCGACATGCTCCCCTTTACGCTACTTCTACCAATCCTCCACCAGACTCTCAAAGATCAATAAAGTAAGATCACACTTTTGGACGATCGGGGGACTTCAAGACACCAACAACACACCAAAAGTGATACATTACTTTGAGTTTATGACATTGACACTGATAATATCCCGTATGAGAATTTTCGCGTACAAAGTCTTACCGGGAGAAGTTAGAACTTGGTTTAGGCTCTTACCCGAACAATATTGCTGATTTAGAAGCTTTATATAGGCATTCTTTAAATAAAGATGTAGAAAAAGAAGGATCCCTCCAGTCCACTGTAATTTGAAAATTGTATGAAGACCAAACGAAACCGTACAAGATTACATCATAAGATTCAATGAATCATATAATGGGCTCCTCTAAAACTCAAGACCCCCACTCCACAACATGTTAGTCAAATTTCCAGATGGTTTTGACTGGAGCATAGTTTATTCCCTTAGGAAAGAGCTCCACAAAACACCAGAGAAATGCAAAGCATAGTGGTGAGTGTAGAAGCAAACTTGATAGAAAACGGCCGAGGCGAGGGTGAGTTTATGAATGCCTATGAAATGAAAGGAACCCATGCCTTTTGAAAAGAAGCCGGATGTAATCATTAAAGGTATGGAAAGATTAGGAGACAAAGAGTGGAAACCATTGAAAGAAAGTCTTCACTCACAATCAGAATGTTGCAAGAAATCTAACCTTAGGAGGAATCTCGAATCGTAATAGTGGAAAGAATGTTCCCTGATCGTAACATTAGGCCACCCTTTTCAAGAAAACTTTGTTGAAGGCTCAACTTCCGAAGAACCTACAGAAGATGTAGAAATAAACAATGTAACAGATGATAAAGAGAACTAAAGAGGTTTTCCTATCCCCTGTGATGATCAAGAGAACCACATTCTTGAAACATTCCAAACTCGTTCAGAGAGACTTTTGATTTCAAGGAAGGCTATGACACAAAGAATCTAAGAAGTCCATAAACAAGATAATTTGAGAAGTAGAAGGATTGATGTGCCGTAGAATAATAACAAAAATCCACAAAATAGAATGTCAAAGGTAAATTAGGCGATCTCATAAAATGCACCCCCAAGCACAAATTTTGTCTGATAACTCCAATTCTTTAAATCCAATAATTGAAGATGTTCCCCCGATAATCAACCAATCAAATAAACAACACCCATTGCTTCTTCCCGTGGGAAATGTAGAAGACACAAGAGAAGTTAGTCCAAACATCTTCAAACAAAACTTTATTCATGAAAAAGAGAAAAACATTGAAGACCCAAAAACAAAGAGAACTCTGAATCAGGCAAAGACCAAACTCAAACAAAAACCTTTCAATCTAGAGGCTGAAATAGGCAACTCAAGATAATACTGCCTTATCGAATTGGTTAAACATGATGTCTATAGTAGTCGTACAAATCAAGTCTCTTAACATTAACATTACCGGGATTGGATGATCTTAAGAAATATTCTTGATGATCAACCCAAACTTCCCTTGGCCCGCAGGTTAATGGCAAACCGTAAAGTGGAGGAACCTCTGCTTTATGTAATCCCGAATACCATGATAAGATACTCCACAATGCACGTTAGATTCCTAGTAGGAGAGACATTCACAACTTGATGCCAAAAGCAAAAGAATGGAAAGATTAAATCTAGATACACTGTGCCTTACAAAGATTTGTTTTCTACTCCTATCTACCAAAATGTTTAGGTTTAATTAAAGATCTATGTGTTACTTTGGCATAACAATTTCAAGTCTCAAGTGAATGATTAGTAGTTGGGTTTATATTCCACCTTAAATATGGTGCAAGTTATTGTCTAGATCTTGGGGTGCTAAACTTGGAGGATCTATTCAACTAGACATGTCATATGCAACTATTTCAAACATTTGGTCGTACCCTAAAGATTATATAGAGAAACTTTGATGAAGTACTTAGTGAGTAGCCATGAGAAGCTCCGAAAACTTCCCCGTTTATTCCGTACATTCGATATGGACTATTTTATACAATGCCGAGTCGATCTTCCTACCGAAATAGAAGCTCCGTAATTGGAAATCACAAACAAAACCACGGTTAAAATTGAAGAAATTCCAAAACAAACAATAGATGATCAAGAAAACCTCGAAGAAACCAAATGTACTAGCTCCTCACAAGAAACGCTTAAAACAATTGGTGAAATTACTAACATGAAATTCTATGGCATTTAGAGTTTGACGGCTCAAGAAATGACTAGGGGCAAGGAGCCGGGATTTGGTTACACAATGTAGAGAACAATCATGCAGAGGGTCATGCTTTTAGGTTGAATTTCAAATGCACTAACAGGGCGTGAGTATGAAGCTCTTTTTATTAGGGCTTAAACATGTTTATATTAGGGCATTAGGAGTATCATTATAGCTTACTCGAATTAATCATCCAATGTATTAAAGGAGAATGCAAACGAAAGACATGAGACCGAAACAATACCAGAGACAAGCAGAGATTCTCAACACATTTTTACAAGCCCAATCCTGCGAAGATTCCTGTGAAATAAAACTTGCATGCTCACAAGCTTACAATGTTTGCTGTACATGCAAGTTGCTTCCTTGATCCTAATCATCAGCTTTTCGCCTGAAATTAGGCATAGGCTCCGTTTATACTGCACAATCTTTTGAATTGGCAAGTATTTGTGAATAACAATCAAATCAATAATTTTTTGACACTTCAAAGTGAGTTTTCTAATTGTAATATAGATGAGGATATAACTGTTGAGCCTCAAATTTGTGCTTTCCTTCACCTCATTTTACCTCATTTTTCCCTTGTCCATTTCCATTTTAAACCCAATTGATCAATAAAAATAGTTAAAATTACTTCTAGAATGGTTTATATGACTGATTTGTTGAATTTTGTGACGTTGCCATTGTTAAGCATTTTGACCGAATTAGCCGTAATGCGGTATCTCCGTAGCTAACCTGTTTATCTTCCAGCCTACCTTTATGTTTGACATGTCCTTCCAGTGGCCTCTGAGGAAAAATTTATATGGGTATGGGATCCACGTCGTGCCTACATGGTGTGTTGCTCGTCATGGAAGAGGGAAATGAATTTTTGGATACGTTATGCACGGGGGAACACATTTGTGAAAGAAGACCTTACTAGATCACATACCAGTGTTCTTTTCTCTTTTACGCAGGCCACCTCAAAGACTCCTAAAATGATTTGGATTAGGAAGACATCATTCCTACCTAGGCAAATATTGTTACTTTTTGCATTTACTTTATAAACTCTTGAGTAGGCCGAGAGCTTAGTTAGAAATTTTGTGTAGATTTGTCGCTAGATTTTCTGGTGTAAACTCGTGTTACGCTTTTAAGACACAAAGCATTATGTTCAAACTATTGCATCGTTAATGGAGCAAGATAAAATTATCTTGAAGGCGTGATTTAATTGGTGAAGTCGACGTCGCTGGGCGGGTAAGAGGGCTCCCCGCCCCTTGAACGGATTTCTAGCGTAAACTAGATAAGTTTTTCCCAAATACTTTACGTTCGGTGATATTAAATTAGTAGTTGTTGTGTTTTATATATCGTGGCCGTACTCATTCCAGCTTCTTCCATAAGAAGAGATTTTTCCAACAGTATCAAAATGATGAATGATTGATGATTATGGTATTGTAGGATATCGTTGAGATTTGTATTTGTTTTAACTAGTTACTCAGAGCTATAATTGGTTTTAGCTTCTTCCACAAGCAGTTATACCTCAATAATAAATCAAAACCATGAATGTTTAATGACTATGGTACCGTAGGATAGGATTTGTATTTGTTCTTAACTAGCTACCGTAGCCATAATTCGTTCCAAACTTCTTCCACAAGAAGACACTTTGCCAATAAATCAAAACGATGAATGTTTAATGACTGTGTACCGTAGGATAGGAGTTGTATTTGTTTTTTAACTTCAGAAATCGTAGTTATATTCATCATAGTTTCACAAGAAGACATTTTCCAATAAATTTTAACAACAATGATGAATAGCTATAGTGTCATAGGAATTAGTTAGAAGCTAGTTCACTATCATAGTTGCACTTGTCCTAACCACTCTTCCACAAGAAGAAATTCTTCCAAGACATCCTTAAGTAGTTCAAGATATGACTGTGATGTGAAACTTAGTTTCATTTGCTTTCAATTGCATGGTACAAGTCCACAAGCCAAAATTTGTTTCTACCCTTCCACAAGAAGAACTCTTCCAAAATATCCCTCATGATGAACAAATCGATCGTGTAACTTCCTAGAATAGGTATGTTAACGAGAATGTCTAAGTTTCATTTTGCATTTAATTCATGTCCAGCTACTTCATTTCAAAGTTTTATGATGGCTTATGGTTTAACATTGTTCTAGTTTAGAAGCATCTTAAGCTCATGTTTAAATCAATTCATCGCACTCATATCTCATAGTCACACCGTCACCCCTTTGCACAAGAGATCACTGTAGGCTGATAGGATTCCTAAGACAAATTTTCCCTCATTATTTACAAATATCTTTTTGTTCTCAAAACCACTAGTGATCCATAACTTAGGAACAAGACAACATCATTACAAGGTCTGAATATCTCTCAGTTCCTCACTATAAACAGAGCTCTTCCCCAACAATCACTCGAAAAGAAACCAATAACTCTTGGAGAATAGACTCGACCTTCAATTGAAAATTACAGAATAGAACTAGGAATTAGTCATGTGAATAGATGAGTTTAGAATAGAATGTTGCATCATGATTAGTGTCTAATTGTATAGTTAGAAAACTTGCATATTTAAGCATCATTTCTCAAAGTCTAGTTTGTGTCATTTGTTTAAAAGTCATCATTAAGCTCTTGTTTTCTATTCGGCTCATAGTTTAGATAAGTTGTTCTCGCATTTTGATTACGTTTTCCATTCCATACATTAGGCTCAACCGTGTTCTTGACCACCAATTTCCTTTTCATTAGTTTTCTAGACATTTTCCATTGTAAACATAAAACTTCAAAAGACCAAAAACATCATAAATCAACATAAAAGACCAAAACATCACAAAACACTACACACAACGCACTAGGAAACAAGCACCTAGGTACATATGGTACATTTCACTTCAGCAGTTTACAAATCCTGGTTGACAATTAAATGAACTCAGTTTAGGAGACTAGATTGAAGCACAACATTTTGGCGCCGTTGCCGGGGAAGTGAAAACTAGGTAACCTTTGTTTCTTAGCATCCAAAAACAATTTTATGCGTAGGGAGAGAGATTCAAGAGGAAGATTTATAAGCAGCAGAGGCAGAAGTTTGACATCTAGAACACCACTTGTTTCATCTAGATCCAGAACTAGTACACCTTCAACTCAAACCCATCTTCCATCCTTTATTGATCCTGGACTTCTAGAAGATCTAAGGTCACCTATTCCATTAGATAAACCTTCCACTTCATCCATTGAACCTGCCATAGAAGAGGATCCAAAAACTTTTGTTGAGGATACAAACCTTTCTACTTCCACAGGAGAGTCAACCATGGCAGAAGAAGGAGGAGGAGGAGTTGTTAATGGAGAAAACACATTTGGAGGAGGTAGAGGAAGAGGTAGAGGAGAAGGAGGAAGGGGAGGTAGAGGTGCAGATGGAGGAAGAGGTAGAATAGGAAGCTCTTTTGGGTTCCCTATACTTGATGGAGAAGCCAATACAACCATGAAAAACATTTCACCTTCTGTCCTTCCGAACTTCTATGGACTTAAAACTGAGGATCCTGAAACTTTCTTATTCGAATTTGAAATACTGTGTAGGACTTATGACTACCTTCAAGATGCCCAAAAATTGAAATTATTTCCTTCAACTCTGAAAGGAGCATCATTGAAGTGGTTTATGAGCTTAAGCAGTAGTTCCATTAGGACATGGGAAGACATGAAACAAACATTTCTAGAGAGATACTTGGATTATTGTATGCCGGTTAATCATAAGGAAGAAGTGTTCAAGATGTTACAAAAAGAAGATGAAAACTTAGAAGATTTGTTTGAAAGATTTAAATACAACATAAAAAGGGCACAAATGGAAAACCTAGATCAAGACACTTTAAAAGCTCTTTTGTTGAAAACCATTAGGGATGAATGGTTGGATATCCTTAACATGATGGGAAAGGGGATATATCACAACTCACATTACCTTAAATATTTGAGTTATGTATCAACCTTTCCAGAGGGAAATCCAAAACTATCAAAGGTCCAAGAGATCCTGCTCTTGCAAGGGCAAGTCAATCTGCTTCTGGGACAGTAAGTAGATCAGAAATAGGACACATGCTTGATGATTTTAAATCTGACATCTTAGGGAGTCTTAGTGAACAAATAGACACCCTCAAGATACAAAACAAGCAAAAGGCTTAATCTGATGCCTTGGCAATCTTTTGTCCCAAATGTAGGAAGAAACATGCCTTGAGAGAGTGCCCTTTGGATGTAAAAGTTGTAGAAACCTGTGTTATTTGTTCTGAGAAACATGAGACCAAGAATTTTCCTTCTCTTCCTGGTCTCAAGGCTATTTTTCAAGAAGAAACTTCTACAGATTCCACAGAATCTCTTAACTTTGTATCTAGAAGACTTTGGCAGGGATCTCAGACACAAGGATTTCATGATCAAATGTATAATCAACCTCCACCTTGGAATTCTTGGCAGCAACCTTGGCCCCAATTTCAAAATCAATCTCAAGCTTAGGCACAAGGATCACAAGGTCCCTATGGAAGATACTCTCCATATTATCAGTATCCACCATCCTATCCACCATATCCACATTTTTATCCTCAAAATCCTCAACAAAATTTTCCTCAAAATCTTCAACAAAATTCTCAACAACATCATCTGAACCAACCTCATCAAAATCAACCACTTCCATTACCATTCCCTCAAAAATCCAATCAATTACCAGCTCAGCCCATACCAAACCCCAATAATAAGAATCCTCAGAATACATACATGATAGAAGGACAACAATTTCCAACTTATTTAATTACTCCTCTAGACCTTAGTGATGTTCAACGTAGGTCTGGAAGGATACTTGAGAAGAGGAAACCTTCTGTGATCATACAAGAACAAGATGATTCTGAGGAAGACTCCCTACGGGTTAATAAAAGTCTTGAGGAAGAAACATCCTTTCAAGGCCAAAACATTGAAAAACTGAAACAAAAAGATCCAATAAGCCCAACTTCAGTATTAGAGCAACCATCCACATCTACTTCTATACCTCCCTTTCCGGAAAGATTACAAATTGACAAAGGTGTAGAAAAACAAATAATGGTGCCTAATTATGATTTCTTGGATGAATTGAGAAATGTTTGCATTAAAATTCCATTATTGCAAGCCATCAAGGAAATCTCAATTTTAGCCAAAACAATAAAGGAGTTGAGTATGAAGACAACAAAGAAAAGAATAAGAGAAACCAAGAAAATTCAACTGGTAGGACAAATAGCAGATATTATGATGGGTAAGATTACTGTTCCAAAGTACCTTGACCCAGGAAATCCAGTTGTCAAAATTCACATCAATGGAATTGAAATTCAAAACACACTCATTGACTTAGGAGCAGCAATAAATATCATGAGTAGACAAATCATGGAAAAACTAAAACTTCCTAATCTTCTCTTTACACCCACACTATTACAACTAGCGGATAGATCTGTGATCAGACCAGATGGGGTAATAGAAGATATTCCAGTGTCCCTAGATTCTTGGGAGTACCCTGTGGATTTCATGATCCTGACACCCAAGAATAATCTAGGAGGCCATCCTGTTATACTAGGAAGACCTTGGTTGGCTACAGCTGATGCCTTTATTAGTTGTAGGTCCGGTGATATGTATATTTCTGATGGAAGTTCAACAAAGAAATTCACTTTATATCCTCCAGCTAGGACAATTACAGATCTAGATGACACTCAATGGATAGAGGATGAAGAATATTTGCAACCACTCTTCACAATTTCAGAAATTAGTGAAGATAATCAAATTTTGAATACTCTAGAAAATTTTGAATCTTCTCCAGAGCACAAACAAGAATCATTTCAAGAGAAATCCAATATTGAGTTCTTTTCATCTAGACAGATGTCTCTTCATTCTATGGACAAATTTGGTAGTTCTACAAGTGAAATTTTTCCAGGCAAAACTTTGAACATAAACAAAAATCTGGAAAAATCTCAACAAGAAGAACTAGTCAAAGTATTACAGAGACATTCTTCTGCATATGCATGGGAATACACTGACATGAAAGGGATAAGTCCCAAGACTTGTACTCTTCACATCTATATAGAGGCAAATTGCAAACCAATCAGACAACCTCAAAGACGGATGAATCCAAATCTTAGGGAAATTGTCAAGGAAGAATTACAAAAATTGTTAAATGTTAACTTCATCTATCCTATTCCAGATAGTCAGTGGGTTTCCCCTTTAGTAATTGTACCTAAGAAAAATGGAAAATGGAGGGTGTGTGTTGACTACCGAGAACTGAATAAAGCTACTCTTAAAGACCATTTTCCCTTACCTTTCATAGATCAAGTATTAGATACATTAGCAGGTAAAAAGTACTTTTCATTCCTGGATGGATTCAGTGGTTACAATCAAATCCAAGTAGCACTTGAAGACCAAGATAAAACCACATTTACTTGTCCTTGGGGTACCTATGCCTACCGAGTATTGCCATTTGGATTGTGCAATGCACCTGCAACATTCCAAAGGGCAGTATTAGGAATTTTTTCGGATCTAATACATGACTGTGTAGAGGTGTACATGGATGATTTCACAGTTTATGGGGACACATTTGAAGAGGCTTTAGAAAACTTGGAAAAGTCTTAAAAACATGTCAAGAAGCAAACCTTTCACTTAGTCATGAAAAATGTTTTATGATGTTTACTGAAGGTATTGTTTTAGGGCACCACATTTCAGGGGATGGGATTAGAGTTGATGAAGCGAAAGTTGAAGTTATTTCTAACCTATCCATTCCAAGTTGTCAAAGAGATGTAAGAAGTTTTCTAGGATTTACGGGGTACTATCGGAGATTTATAGAAAACTTCACCAAAATAACATCTCCTCTCTTCAAATTACTCACCAAAGATTGTGAATTTAAGTGGACTTCTGATTGCCAGTTAGCTTTTGAAACCCTGAAAACCAAAATTTTTGAAGCACCTATATTAAGGGGACCTAACTGGAAGTTACCTTTTCATATCTCGACAGATGCTTCCGATACAGCTCTAGGAGCAGTATTGGGGCAGAAAGATTTAATTCCCTATGCCATCTATTATATCAGTAAAAATTTGACTCCTGCAGAGTTAAACTATACTGTAACTGAAAAAGAGTTTTTAGCTATTGTTCATGCCATTAACAAATTTAGACACTATATAACAGGCTATGAAACTTTTATTGACACTGATCATTCTGCCATTAGATATTTAATGAATAAATCAATCACTAATGGTAGAGTTATAAGATGGTTGTTATTATTGCAAGAATTCAACATTACTATTCTAGATAGGCCTGGAAAACAAAACACTGTGGCTGATTTCCTGTCTAGAATTCAAAATATCAAAGATGATACTCCAGTTGAAGATCAATTTCCTGATGAATATCTTTTTGCAATCTCTACTCAAACTCCATGGTTTGCTGATATTGCCAATTATTTAGTTTAGGAAAATTTCCTTCAATTATGAATGCAAGGGATAAAAGAAAAATCATTAATGATAGTGCAAGATATTCATGGGTCACTAATGAGTTGTACAAGACAGGTCCAGATTTGATCATTAGAAGGTGTGTTCGTGAAGATGAGATGCCTGAGATTCTCAAGGCATGTCATGACGAACCTTGTGGCGGACACTTTGCAGATAAGAGGACAACCTATAAGATCCTTAATTTAGGATATTATTGGCCATCCTTGTTTAAAGATGCTAAGGAGTATGTCAAAAGGTGTGACAGTTGCCAAAGGGTAGGGAAACCTTCTCCTTCGGGTGAGATGCCATTACAACCTCAGGTACACATTGAACCTTTTGAAAAATGGGCCTTGGATTTTGTAGGACCTATTAGTCCTCCATCAAGACAAAAGAAATACATATTAGTTTGCAATGATTATGTTACTAAGTGGGTAGAAGCTGAACCATTACTTGTTGCTAATGAATCATCTGTAGTTACTTTTCTTTTTGAGGATATTTTTACTCGTTTTGGTGTCCCAAGGGAAATTGTTACAGATCAAGGAGCTCAATTTACATCAAGGCTAGTGGAGCAAATGATGGAGAAGTACAAAATCGGACATAGAACATCTACTCCTTATCATCCACAAGCAAATGGTCAAGTGGAATCCACTAACAAAGTCATTGAAGGTATCCTAACAAAGACTGTTCATCTACATATAAGAGATTGGGTAGATAGGCTTCCTGAAGCCTTGTGGGCCTATAGAACTACATGGAGAAACACAACAGGCCATACTCCTTATGAGCTTGTTTATGGGAAGCAAGTTTTGTTTCCTATAGAGTTCCAAATTCAAACATTCAAGATGGCGGTTCAGCTAGGACTTGATCTAACGGAGGCACAAAAGCATAGACTGGAGCAAATTAATGAATTGGATGAGATCAGACAAGATGCAGTTCAGAAAACAAGTCTAGTCCAACAGCAGAGGGCTAGATGGCATGACAAGTACATCAAAGAGAAGAAATTTAAAGAGGGTGATTGGGCTCTCTTGTTTGATTCAAAATTCAAGGATTTTCAAGGGAAATTTCAGACACATTTGCTTGGGCCATATGAAATTGTTCGAATTTTTGATAATGGGGCAGTAAAAATCAGAACTATAGATGAAGAGGAGGTCACTTTTCTTGTGAATGGCCACAGACTGAAGCTATACCACAAGCCACTCTCAAGAGAAGAGTTTGTCAAGAAGTTCCAAGGAGAAAATGATGTGAAGTTAATGAAGAAGAACCTCTCTTCTTCATCAACTTGATTAAATTTTCTGAAGCATTTCTCTTTTGAAAAAAAAAATATATATATATATATATATATATAAAAAATAAAGGTATAAACATGAAAACCAATCACTGATTGGCATGTTTATACAGAAAAGATAGGGTGAAAATCAGAGTCTCTCTGACACTCTAACTTTTCCCATTTTTGTTTCTAAGCAGCTGTTATAAATCATAAGTTCAGTGCCATAGTACTTATGATTCATTTCATCTCACTCCATTCACTATCCATCCATACTTCATCTCATTCATCATTCACATCTCACTCCATTCCATTTCATTCATTTCACTCCATTCCATTCCATTCATTTCACTCCATCTTCCATTCTCATGTCAAAACATAGAATTTGATATCTTGCTGCAAATGAATAAAAATATGCCATGAATTGCAGTACAACCCTTATGTTCCTTCATTCCATGAACTGAATCCATTCTTATTCCATTATCCACTTCATAATCCATCATCCATTTCATCCATTTTCATAAACATTTCACCCATCTTCCAAAAACATTTCATTTTTCATGATTAAAGTGTTCTACAGGAACATTCTGTAGCTCAGTGGACATTCTGCAGCTGATCACCTTTTCTGCAGCTTGACAGTCTTTTTGGCAGCTACAAACCCTGAAGGCATCAACTAGCAGACATCAGAGTTACAACAAAGTGATCCAGTGAATTCATGAATCAAAAGTATCAAGAAAATTGTGAAAGATTCCTCCAAAAATGAGCAAAGAAGACAAAGGCTACGAAAACATCAAGGGCAGAGGTAACAAATTTCAATTACGATGGCAATTCATGAAAATTTAGCATAGTTTAGTTGTGAAATTATTCAAAGAGTTGTTTTAATTATTTTATTGATCAAACACCAAACAAAACCCTCTATAGACTTTGTATCAAAACTTCCAATTCAAATTTTCTATCCAATAGCATTTGAGCGGTGGAACGGCCAAATCATTTGAAATTCCCACGACTCTTAACCAAGTTCTTTAATGATGAAGATTTTTCCTGCCGTCGTAAATCCTCCGCCGTCTCCTCAAATCATTAATGCAATCCTCCACCTCACTTCACCACTCTATGCCGTGACCATTTTCCATAACGTCATTCCGTAGCCAATATTCCATTCCGAAGGCAGAAGCATTATTATCATCAGGAGCAGAACAGAAGAGGTACATTGGAAGCATAACGGTGTGAGAACTCAATGAACAGAGAGCATATCACTGAGAACAAATTTTGGAGCATTTTCACTGTCAACACAGAATTGTGGCCGTGTAGAGTTTAAAGCCTGTTGCTATCAGAGACAGAGGTTGAGTTTGAAGTCTGGTGTTACTAGAAACAGAAGCGTTTTTCAGTGATTGAGTTTGAAGTCTTCTGTTACCAAAGACGGAGGTATTGCACAAAAAGAAATTTGAAATCATCTACCACTGTCTATCAGAGACACATTAGTTCGAAAATTGAAATTGCTTCCATATCATTCCAAAGTTCAACAGAAGTACATCAGTCCGAGGATTCGAAGGCATTTTTCAAACAGAGGCATACAAACCAGAGATTTTTAAGACTGTAGCTATTTCAAAGGTATGTTCTTCCAAAATTGAAGCCATTTTAATCCGAAAGTAAAAGCCATTGTTTTGTGGATAGAGAAGAGTGTTAATTGATAGTGAAAAATCATGGGTTTCATCGTAAGGATTGAGCCTATAGGATCAAAATATTTAGAAGGTTATCCACAATGCAAGGAGATGCTACAACAAATAGGATGGCTCCAATTCTTGGAAAAGTTTAATGGTTGCCATAAGGAAGTTACCAAAACATTTGCTAGATCATTTCAAGGCACTGAGGTTGAAATAGGAGATGTTAAGTTTACTGTTAATGAAGTTTTTATAGCAGAGGCTACAGGATTATCCAGAGCTGGGGAAAGATGGTTTAAAAATAGGGAATTCCATAATGACTCATGGAAACAAATCTTAAAATCACCAAACATGGATGTTAGTGTGTTCAAGAAGGGAATTCCCAGTACAGCATTGAAGAACAAATGGAGGAATATACTACTTCTTTTACAAAAATTTGTTACATGTGAGGGTAGATATGGGAAATTTTATGTCTACCATATGAGACTAATGTTGCATTTTCTAGGAGAAGATTTGAATTTACCATATTTCTTGTATCAAAGTCTGAAGAAAATGGCTTCCTGTGTTCAGAGAAGAGTTCAGTTTTTGGAAACAACCCTGTATCATCATGGGTTAGTAAAAATTCTAATTGAGCATCATCTATCTAAATAAAATGATACATGGGATGATTTCTTAATAAGAAATCATTTTGAGGAAGCAAAAGAACTATCACCTGAACCACAGGCCACAAAGAGAAGTAGGAGATGGAGGACTCCAACAAGTAAAATTGACAAACCGGTTCAAGAAAGCAGTGAAAAAGTCATTTTGGAGAAGTTGACTAGAATCAAGAGTCAACTCAAGGCAGAAAAGGTAATCAAGGAATCTGTTATAGAAAAAGGGGAGGGTTCCTCTCAACTTAGGAGAAGCCACAGATTAAAAGGAAAACTGAAGAAAACATCAATCAAACAAAGAGGGGTAATCAATATTGAAGATGAAGAAACATCTATGGAAGAGTATGATGATGAAGATTTTTATGAAGGCACCCCTGAGATTGATCCTGCTCAACAGGAAATCTATGATTATGTGGAAACTTTAGAAAGAACAGCTTCAGAAAGAGAAGAGAGGACCCCCAGTCCTCCACTAACTGAAATTGATATATTGAGGAGGGATAGGTATGAGTTGGAAGTGTTAAATAGACACATAAAAAATGAGAATGAAATTCTCAAAGATCAAATCAAGCTCAAGACTGACATGAACTCAACCTTATCCCTGCATATAGACAAAGTGGAGAGAACCAATGAGAAGATGAAGACAAAGAACAGAAAGTTGATCAGAGCACTCACAAACCTCAGGTTCAAACTTGTGATCAGGAAACCCAGAAGGCCTTTAGCATGCAGACAAAGGAAAAGAAGGGGATTAGATGTCCTTGCAGAAGCCTCAGAATTCATAGGATAATTTTCATGAGGACATGCAAAGAGACAGCAGTGGGGGTATGTTGAGCCTCAAATTTGTTCTTTCCTTCACCTCATTTTACCTCATTTTTCCCTTGTCCATTTCCATTTTAAACCCAATTGATCAATAAAAATAGTTAAAATTACTTCTAGAATGGTTTATATGAGTGACTTGTTGAATTTTGTGATTGTTGCCATTGTTAAGCATTTTGACCGGAATTAGCTGCAGAATGCAGGCATTCTGTAGCTAACCGGCGATTCTGCAGCTACCTTTATGTTTGAGCATGTTCCAGGTGGCCTCTTGAGGAAAAACGCATATGGGCATGATCCACGTCGTGCCTACATGGTGTGTTGCTCGTCATGGTAGAGGAAATGAATTCTGGATACGGTTATGCACGTGGGAACACATTTGTGAAAGAAGACTCCTACTAGGACTGTTACAGTCCAGGTGTCTTTTCTCTTTTACGCAGCCACCTCAAAGACTCCTAAAATGATTTGGATTAGGAAGACATCATTCCTAAATTTTTGTAAATATTGTTACTTGCATTTACTTTATAAACTCTTGAGTAGGCCGAGAGCTTAGTTAGAAATTTTGTGTAGATTTGCTGCTACATTTTGGTGTAAACTCTGTGTTACGTCTTTTAAGACACAGAGAATTATGTTCAAACTATTGCATCGTTAATGGAGAAGACAAAATTATCTTGAAGGCGTGATTTAATTGTGAAGTCGAATGCCGTCAAGTGGTAGAGGGCCCCTGCCCCTTGAACGGATTTCCTTAGCGTAAACTAGATAAGTTTTTCCTAGCTGTCTTTACGTTCTGCATATTAAATTAGTAGTTGTTGTGTTTTATATACTGTGGTCGTACTCATTTCAGTTCTTCCATAAGAAGACATTC
This sequence comes from Pinus albicaulis, assembly GCA_034641835.2. Lineage (NCBI taxonomy): Eukaryota > Viridiplantae > Streptophyta > Pinopsida > Pinales > Pinaceae > Pinus > Pinus albicaulis. The sequence continues at coordinate 286,156,730 of CM076571.1, read as the reverse complement.
TTCCAACAGACCAAAATGATGAATGATTGATGACTATGGTATTGTAGGATATCAGTTAGATTTGTATTTGTTTTAACCAGCTACTGTAGCCATAATTCGTTCCAGTTCTTCCACAAGAAGACACTTTGCCAATAAATCAAAATGATGAATGTTTAATGACTATGGTACTGTAGGATAGGATTTGTATTTGTTCTTAACTAGCTACTGTAGCCATAATTCGTTCCAGTTCTTCCACAAGAAGACACTTTGCCAATAAATCAAAACGATGAATGTTTAATGACTATGGTCCTGTAGGATAGGAGTTGTATTTGTTTTTAACTAGAAACTGTAGTTATATTCATCATAGTTCTTTCACAAGAAGACATTCTTCCAATAAATCTTAACAATGAATGATGAATAGCTATAGTGTCATAGGAATTAGTTGTAGTTTTTAGTCTTCACTATCATAGTTGCACTTGTCCTAACTACTCTTCCACAAGAAGAAATTCTTCCAAGACATCCTTAAGAAGTTCAATATATGACTGTGATGTGACAACTTAGTTTCATTTGCTTTCAATTGCATACAAGTCCACAGTCAAAATTGTTCTACCCTTCCACAAGAAGGAACTCTTCCAAAATATCCCTCATGATGAACAAATCGATTGTGTAACTTCCTAAAATAGTGCATGTTAATTAGAATGCTCCGGAGTTTCATTTTGCATTTAATTCATGTCCGGCTACTTCATTTCAAAGTTTGATGATGGCTTATGGTTTAACATTGTTCTAGTTTAGAAGCATCTTAAGCTCATGTTTAAATCAATTCATTGCACTCATATCTCATAGTCACACTGTCACCCTTTGCACAATAGATCACTTTAGTTGATAGGATTCCTAAGACAGCCTTCATTATTTACAAATATCTTTTTGTTCTGAAAACCATCAGTGATCCATAACTTTAGGAACAGAAGATAACATCATTACAAGGTCTGAAATATCTCTGCAAATTCCTCACTATAAACAGAGCTCTTCCTCAACAGAACTACCCTGAAAAGAAACCAATAACTCTTGGAGAATAGCCTCTGACCTTCAATTGAAAATTGTAGAATAGAACTAGGAATTAGTCATGGAATAGATGAGTTTAGAATAGAATGTTGCATCATGATTAGTGTCTAATTGTCTAGTTAGAAAACTTGCATATTTAAGTGATCATTTCTCAAAGTCTAGTTTGTGTCATTTGTTTAAAAAGTCATCATTAAGCTCTTGTTTCTATTCAGTCATAGTTTAGATGTTGCTTCAGTATTTTTGATTACGTTTGCCATTCCATACATTAGGCTCAACTGTGTTCTTGACCACCAATTTCTTTTCATTAGTTTTCTAGACATTTCCATTGTAAACATAAAACTTCAAAAGACCAAAACATCACAAAACACTACATACAACGCACTAGGAAACAAGCACCTAGGTACATATGGTACATTTCACTTCAGCAGTTTAAAAATCCTGGTTGACAATTAAATGAACTCAGTTTAGGAGACTAGATTGAGGCACAACAATAACTATTGATGAATCTGATCAAGGAAAAGAACAAAAAGTTGAAATTTCAAAAGAAAATGCAATTCATATGCTGCATCCAACCACATTCACTGAAAGAGACATGCAGAATTTGAAACACATGGAACCTGATGAAATCATAGAAGATGAAACAGAAATCATCAATTTAAAAGATAACCATTTGCCCAAAGGATTAACCCCTTTGGAAGATCTGTTTGATTCGAATGATATTCCATTTAAACCTAAAATGGAACCGGTAAAGGCTGATATGGAAGACTGCAACTTGGGAACCCCAGAAAATCTCAAAATGGTCAAGTTGTCCAAGTCTCTTCCAAAAGATCAAAAGGTCAAATATGTTGAACTGTTAAAAGAATTCCAGGATGTCTTTGCCTGGAGTTATGAAGACCTCAAATCTTATGATACATCCATCATTCAACACACTATACCTTTGAAACCTGACCAGAAACCTTTCAAACAAAAGCTTAGGAGAATAAATCATGTTTTATTACCCTCAATCGAAAAGGAAATCAAAAGGATGTTTGAAGCAGGAATTATAGCTCCTATCAGATTCTCAGAATGGGTTTCTAACCTGGTACCAACAAGGAAAAAGACAGGAGAAATTAGACTGTGTGTCGACTTAAGAAATTTGAATAAAGTTTCTTTAAAAGACAACTATCCTCTGCCGAAAATGGACCACATTCTGCAAAGGGTAGTGGGATCTTCGAGAATATCACTACTGGATGGATTTTCAGGGTACAACCAGATTCTGGTTCATCCTGATGATCAGGATAAAACAGCATTCACAACACCATGGGGTACGTTTAAATATGTCAAAATGCCATTTGGGCTCAAGAATGCAGGAGCTACATTTCAAAGAGCGATGGATATTGCTTTTGCTAAAGAGATACATGATTTTCTGGTTATTTACCTAGATGATTTGACTGTTTTTTCTAAAACAGATCAAGAACATTTAGATCACCTAAGGCAAGTATTTATAAAGTGCAGAAAATATGGAATTTCTTTGAATCCCAAGAAGTCATTGTTTGGTTTGGAAGAAGGGAAGCTCTTAGGGCATATCATTTCTAAAGATGGCATTAGGATTGATCCAGAAAGAATTCAAGCAATTTTGCAAATACCCCACCCCAAAAACATAAAAGAATTGCAAGCATTTATAGGAAAAATCAACTTCTTGAGAAGATTTATTTCTAGTCTAGCAGAGTTACTTAGATTACTAACTAACATGTTGAGGAAGGATTCAAGCATTGACTGGACTGTTGAAGCCAAACAATCATTCGAGGAAATTAAAATGGCTTTGACAAGGATGCCAGTTCTGACCAGTCCTAAATTTGATAGAGACTTTATTATTTTTTCATTTGCTTCTGAACATACTGTTGCAGCTGTTTTACTTCAAAAAGATGACCAAGGGTGTGAAAAACCAATAGCATTTTTTAGTAAAGCACTGAGGGATGCATCTCTAAAATACAATATTATGGAAAAACAGGCTTTTGCATTGGTAAAAGCAATCAAAGATTTCAGAGTTTACATTTTATATTCTCATGTGATAGCATATGTGCCTAATGCAGTGGTTAAAGATATTTTGACTCAAGATGGCATAGAAGGTAAACGAGGTAAGTGGATAGCTACCATTTTGGAATATGATATTGAGATCAAGCCAACAAAACTTATAAAGGGCCAAGGTTTAGCACAACTTCTGACAGAAACCAATTGCCAAGCCTTAGACCTTAATGAATTGGACAACGAACAGGAGATGGCGACTCCTCAGATCAGTCAAGCTTTCTTAGATTCACCCTGGTACACTGATATAATTCATGTTTTATTAAACCTGCAGGCTCCTCCAGGGTTGTCTAGAACCAAAAGAAGATTTTTAAAAATGACATCTTTGAAATATTGTATTTTAGATAGCACTCTATTTTGGAAAAATCATGAAGGAATTTTATTGAATTGTCTCTTAAAAGATGAAGCTGATAAAGTGCTTAATGAATTTCATGCAGGGGATTGTGGAGGACATCTCTACTGGAAATCTACTGCAGACAAGATATTAAGGGCTGGATTTTACTGGCCCACTTTATTCTCTGATGTTAAGAAATTTGTAACAACTTGTCATAAATGTCAAATATTTGAGGGAAAAAGAAAGTTGTTACCTCTGCCTTTAAAACCAATTTCCACAGAAAGACCTTTCCAACAATGGGGGTCAGATTTTATTGGAGAAATTCATCCCCCTTCTTCAGGGAAACATAGATGGATTTTAACTGCTACAGACTATTTCACTAAATGGATTGAAGCCATCCCATGTAGACAGTCTAATGATTCTGTGATCATAGGGTTTTTAGAAACAAACATACTCTCGAGATTTGGCTGTTCGGAAAAGATTATAACAGATAATGCTGCTGCATTTAAATCAAAGAAAATGATTAGTTTCTGCCATAAATATCATATTACTTTAGGCCATTCAACAGCTTATTACCCTCAGGGTAATGGACTAGCAGAATCCTCCAATAAAAGCTTGATCAATATCATTAAGAAATTGTTGGAGGAAAATAAAAATAACTGGCACAAGAAATTGACCAATGCATTATGGGCAGACAGACTTACAACTAAGAAATCTATTGGGATTAGTCCATTTGAGTTAGTTTATGGCATTGAAGCAAGATTTCCATCATCTTTAGGAATTCCTGTCATGAAATTACTTCAGGAGGCTCAAGTGGAACCAAATGACATTCAAAGAAGAATCAATCAGACAATCCACTTGCAACAAACCAGGGAAGAGGTATATCAAAGATCACAAGTCATGCAGGAAAAGTTAAAGAAAATGTTTGATAAGAGGAATAAATCAGAAGATTTTCAATTAGGTGATAAAGTCCTGAGATGGGATTCTAGAAGAGAAGAAAAAGGGAAACATGGAAAGTTTGATTTCTTGTGGAAAGGGCCTTATATCATTCATGCATTGCAGGGAAACAACACTTACTTTTTGAAAGAATTGGACAATTCAGAAGTAGAAGAAGGACCAGTCAATGGTCGAATGCTCAAGCATTATTTTGATCCCATTTACTAGGAGTGTTTTAATGTTTCTAACTTGTATATAATATATTGTTTTTGTTTTATTAATGCAGTTTGGATTGGATGGTGACTTCTTGGGATTGAAGCCCGAAGTGAAGGCCCTAAGTTCCAATAGATTCACTATCATATGTAAAATAAAGCTACGAGGAGAAGAAAGATTTCATACTTTCAGTTTGAAGACATTGTGAGGCATCTGACCTGCTGTTCTTGACTTTTCACAAGGAAAAGCCATCCCCAAGTGGAGCCAGTGTTAGCCTCCTATATCAATAGGTTTCATCTTTCATGATTGTCTTGATTGAACTATGGAATATGTTCAAACCTTCTTTCTTGAGCAAACGTGTTCCATATTCTTGAAAACCAAAAAAAAATTTAAAAAATTTAAAAAATGTAAAGAGGGTATACCCTAAAAGAAAGATCAAAGGGTATGAAAAATAAAATGGTCAAAAAAGAGAAAGAAATGAACCCCAAGCAAAAAATAGACCAAGGAAAGTGTGCAAATCTAAATGCCACTACTATTTCATTTTTGTAATAAAACAATTGTGTGCAGTTTGTCAAACCTTTGCCACAATTCATGAATAAGTCAAACTGTTTAAACTTGGCTTAGTCACATTTCAATTTCATGTTGTATATTAGAGAATAAATATCTAGCCAAACAGTTTAATCTTGGCAGATAAGTAGATAGGTAGAGTAAATAAAAGGTGCTCAACAGCTTAATCTGAGCCCTTGGATGTAATAAGGGTAGAAATAGATAGATTCATCATGTAAAAAGAAAAGATTGAAAAGGGTTTGCAAGTCTAAATGCACCCTAATAAAGAAAAGAAAATGGTAGTGTTAAGTAGATAGGGTAGGTAGATGGTGCTGCAAAGTGTTATCTGATGAATGGTGCTGCTACATGTTGGTTAATCATTTACTTTCATCACAAGTACTAAGGCAGGAAATACACTGGAAAATCACAGCAGGCAAAAGTCAAATTCATTAACTTCCCTTATCATTTTTCCCTCAAAAGTTTTACTAATTTTCCCCAAAAGTACTAAGGTAATTGGAGATCAAAGGGGCTCAAGGCATTTCCTTGACTTCTGGAGGGACCGGACCCTCGGCCCAATGATCAAAAAGACCTAAGCACTTGAAATAATTCATCATTGTTATCTTCCATCTTTAACTTTTTCCTAAGTAAAATCCTATTTTACTTAGGAAACTGATGCAACATTCCATAAAAATTCCTCAAAATGACTTGTTATTCTAAGTTTAAGTGTTGAAGATAAAATGTTGCAATTTACTTCACAAGTTATCACTTTCTTAGATGTACAAAAATGTTTTGATTTTCCTTGTCCTTTACCATATTAACATTTAACTCTATTGTATTAAATCCCTAAATAAAATACCTTATCCTAAGTATATAACTCCCTTTTATAAATATCCCAAAAACCCTTATATTATATAGTTTAACCAAAGTAATTATTTTCCCAAAATTCAGTAAAAACCCCCCTTTATAAACCCTTTGGTTAAATATATCCTTATAATATAAATCCCGCCCCTATGGTGAAATAATTGTATTAATTAATTCATCATATAATAAAAAATATATATAAAAACTTTAGACATACAATATGTGTGTTTAATACCAAAAACATCAATAAAACTTTGCGAAAGTTTTGCGCCACCGTGGTCCGTCCACGTGGCATTCCGCTTAAACCAACTCCGCCGCGACCCTTTAATTTTGCATATGGGATTAATTAGTTATTTGAACTAATTAATAGCCTTTCACTCACCAATCAAAATCCTCCCGGGGCGATTAAATAAAAGTTAAACGCATTTAAATCCCGCCGGGCCCGCGCAATAACCATCCCGTTACCTTTCCATCTCCTCAGCCGTTGGATCAGCCTCCCGCAGATCAACGGCCAGCGTTGATCCCGCTGCCCATCCCGTGTAAGTTTTTTAACCCGCGGGGAATGGGTGGTTTTGAATAGTCAAACCATCCACGTGGCAGGAAACCTGTGGAATCGCTGCCCCTCCGTTAAAAACCGTCCTCGACCAAAAGCGGTGCGGGAGTACCGCTTACCGCTTACCGCTTACTGCCAGCTTACGTCATCCCGTACGTCGATGACGTCATCACCTCAAAAAAATAAAAATACCTTAAACTTGCGAATAAAGCCATTTTTCGTGTTTTTTAGTCATTTTCATTATTCTGAGAAGAACGTTGCTCCCGCTGCGATTTTCAAAATTTCCGCTGTAATTGACCATTTCGCCCCAAAATTCTGCTGCGCCCGTGTTGAAGAACGTCCCTGCCATTGCTCATTACCTATCAAAGAACCAGTTTCCGTCTAAAAACAGGTATTTATCATTTTATGCCCCGACTGCACGAAAAACTCAGTTTCCTTTGTTTTTTCGCTTAGAAAGTGGTTAAAAATCATTGCTGAGTCCTCCCTGAAGATTTTAAACTTGTGAAATTTCCCCCAGAACCTGCAAATTGTTCCAATTTCCTCCTTTTTCAGATATCCCGTCCGGTCTGCAAGAAAAAACAAAAACCTCCATTTTGAATCCACAAGAACCAAAATGGAGGTCCCGACAGCTCTAAATATCACTCCATTGAATGCTCCTCATCGGGAATTGGAATATCTACCTCTGATAGATGAAGATTTCCAAATAAAAGACCTGTATTTTGATGAAAGTCCCCGTTTGAGCTTCTGTCGCTGCAGAGACGAACACTCAAAGGGGCAAGATCTTATAGGGTTGTGGGAATCCAATCTCCCAAGGTATCTTATTCCTTCGGTCCTCATTTTCCCCGAAATCATTCATTACTGTCATGCAAACTATGATCCCGCACAGAGAGCTGTATTAGCTCCTGATCAAAGTGTTCTATTTCCCATCACACCTCAGGCTATCAATGCTATGTTACACTTTGAGCCAGAGCAAGAATTAGCACCATTATCCATGGAAGGATTGATTGAGAAAACCAGACAGTTAACCCCAGAGAAATTAAAATCCATGTGTCAGTATTTCATGTTACCTGAGCATCAGCCAAAAGGGGCTCCCCCCTATGGTTTTTACTATTTCAATACATTGGGAAAGCTCGTTGTAAACATAATATCCTTTGTCTTAGGATTCAACACCAGTGAATATGTAGATGAGATAACTTTGGCTTTGCTATCCATCTTTACTCCTAGGCAGCCTCCTGAGATTAAATATGATTATGCTTCCTTCATTGCCAACAAGATCCATGATCAATTTTTAAGGCTAGATACTGAAAAAGTTTTTAAGTACTCCTCAGTTATCTATCATCTCATGATCTATTATCAGTCAGACAGGTTCCCTTTCCCTGTTCAGAAACTTGATGCTAAGGGTAATCCCAGGTCTGTCATTTTTTGGTCTCCTATCATTCATTTTTCCTCTGATTCTCCCTACTCCTATTCAGAATTCATTGATCAGTTTGTACATCCTGCTACAACTTTGTTAACAGGAATTTCTCCCTCATGAACTAAGTCCCAAATTAAAGACCTTATAGGTGTGAAGAAGTTATAAAGTTGGGGATTGGTGCATATGCCAAAACCATACGATCATCCCGGATTATGGATGTAGACCATCCCGACTTCAAATTGCAAATCATATTGCCAATGAGAATTTTCACTTTGAATACTTTGGAATGAATAATTCGGATGTGATCCATTTGCGCAATGTAAAGAAAGCTGGGTTAAGGATCAAGCCAATTAGGTCCTTTCATCTGTGATTCTAGAAGAGTGAGAGAAGCGAAAATCTGTTAGATAAAAACATTAGACATCTTTACGGTTCATGGTTGAGTGTTGACCCGCGGTTTCATTGTGACGATGCAAAGAATAAGTCATCTCCTTATGTACATCACAAGATTCCTGACTTAGAACAGTATGCAAATCGAGATGAATGGGTTAAAGGAACACTTGTTGAAGAGGAAAGTGGAGCTGACAAATTGAATAAAATTATGAAAGATGTTGAGAAGAACTTTGACCTAGAAACGTATGATCAAATGCAGGTACCCTACATTGGCACATCTTCAGCAGCCACTCTACAACAAGAATTACAGGAAGACAGTCCATCAGTAGTAGCAGAACCCAAGGGTAAAGGAAAAGAACCTGTAATCCAGGTTATTGAAACCTTGGTCATGGCAGAAAAACCACAGAGTTCCAAAGCACCAGAACCATCTCAGGCTTCTCCCACACCAGCAATACACATCCAAGTTCCAGAAATGCAAACTCCATTAAATGTAGAAATAGGGAAGAAAAGGCTGGCTCCAGATACCACTCCTTCAAAAGGAGCCTCACAGGTTTATCAAACTAAGAAACACAAATCAGATCCACCTCCAGAGGTAGAAATTATAGATGAAGTATTCAATGATGATAGAGAAGATAGTCAGCAAACTGGCACAGCAAGTGAAACAACCATAAGCCAGAAAGGGAAAGCTTTGCAAAAGCAATTAAGCACTGAAGTATCTTCTTTCAGACCGCCAAAGACAGATACTGGAGACATTAAAAGAACCTTCATTAATATCAAAACAAAGAATGATCCATTGAAAATGAAGGTATATGATCAGTATATGAAGATGGCTCCTCACAATCAAGAAAGGCTAATGTCAGCGTTTGATCTTTCACAAGGTAAAATGCTGATGAGCCACTTCAAAGCAAAGGTGCCAAAGCCAATTTCAGCATCAGATTACATCAGATCAAATTTTGAAGTTTTAGCAAAGGATATCCATCCCCTGGACCAGATAGAGCTACATAGACAAACAGGGGAAATGGTTTATTCTACTCTCACCAACAAAGCCATGGCAACTTTAACGCTGCAAGATTCTTTGAATAACACTACTGCACAATTGAAAATTGAGAAGGCCTCCTCACAGGCCAAGGATAATAGAATAAAGTCTCTAGAATAGATAATCATTGGTTTGGGTCACAATCCCAAAGACATTAAAGGTATTGAGGCATTGGTAAAAAAGAAAGAGGATGATATAGCTGCACTCAGAAAACAGCTAAAACTACCAGCCTCGAGGCACCCTCAGACACAGGAAGTTATAAAAGGAAATTCACAGGAAGAAATGATGGAGTTGCTATTGAATATGACAGAGCGACTAAATGAAACAAAGAAGGAGTTGGAAAAAGCATTGTAGGAACAGGAAATTATCAAGCAGACTTCAACAACAGGTACTACAACCACAGGGCAACAGGAACAACCAGCTTAGCTGAATACTTCTGGCTTGAGTTCTGAGGACTTAATAAAACAGATGGAGAGTTTGCAGCTAAAAGTCATAGAGCTCCAACAAACAAAATTGCAATTGGAAAAAGTAGAGGAAAAATATGACACCTCTAAAAAGACAGCTGCTGACAACATCAGGGAAATAAAAAGATTGGAAAAATTGGTTGAGGCTTTGGAAAAGGATCTTTCATTGGAGAAGCCTCTAAATGAAATAAATGATATTCTTTGGGATAACATCATTGAATTAATAAGGGGTATTTGGCCCTCTATTCAAGCTATTTTTGAGCAAAATGAGTTAGTTAAGATAGCCCAAGAAGAAATAAATAGAACCAGACATGAATTAAGAGGCAGGCCTGAGCAGGCCCAGCAGCTCATTCAATTTTTGAATTCCAGGACAAAACAACAGCTTGCATTGTTAGGAATTGATGACAGGACAGGTGCAGTTTTGGAAGCAAAGAGAGTTTTCACCAAGAGGACTTTCATGCAAAATTTAGAAAGAAAGTGTACAGACATTTTGGTTGACATCAACAATTTTAGAGAAAAATTTCAAGCTTTGCTGGATAGTGGGTTACCAAGTCCCATGCTCACAGAAGATCAAATAGTAGACCTGGAAACTTATGAGAAGAGAATAAAGGCTCATGCAAAAAATGCAGCTGTAGGTTCTACTAGCTCATCAGAACCTGCATTACCAACTGGGAAAAGTATTTATGATAAAGTGAGGAATTTATTTCATCTGGAGCATGAAATAAAGTATCTATTTCCGAATGATCCCACTTTTTATAAACTTACTGAAGCAGATGAAACTTTAAGGAAGCTCAGAAGAACTATGATACCAGATGATCAATGGTGGCAAGAAATGTTGGAGATTCTATGAGAATTATTTTCAGAATGAGAATTTATCTTTACTGTCAAGTAAATGGTAAAAACAGGAAAACAGATGAAAGAGTATCAGATGAAAAGGTTAAAGAGTATCCGTGAGAATAAAGAGTGTTCAACAAGCCAAAGAAATACTACAAAGGACAGCACAGAACTCTATTTTAGCACTTACCTCCAGCACATCCACGGAAAAAGGAACAACACATCGGCAGTTGCACATTATTCTATCCACGAGACCGTTTGTCTCTTGTTTGTTTGTAAAATATGCTTTAAGTCAGCCTAGATTATTGGCTAAGTTAGGGTAAGATTATTTTAGATTATTTTGTGTATAAATAAACCCTCAAAGAGAGTGTTGAGGGTGGATTCTATTACTCTGCTGTAACATTGAGATTTTCGGAATAAAAGCTTTTGGAGAAATTTACTTGTGGCTTACTGGATGACGATTTGAAGCACTGGACTTGTTGCGGGATTCATGTGTTGGACTACAGTTCAATAAGTGTTTCTACCCTTTGTCTGAAATTTTATATTAGTTTATAATACCATCATATCCATTTCTGAATAATTTACATAAAGGATTGAAATAGAATTTGCTTAATTGTACTTTGTTTTCAAATGTGATTGTTCCTAAATGTTTTCTTCTAAATTAGCTATAAGCATGAATTCTTAAATGCTCCTGCTTCGCTAATTTAAGCACTGTTGATTGCTATAATAAAGAATCCTTTATTGCTCTTTGTTTGTAGTCAATTCACTTCTTTCCTTTGAACATGGTGGAAGATTCTTAGTTGCCTTTCATCCCTTCAAGATCATCCCACCCACTTTAAATTTTAAGGATTGTTCTCTGTCTAGCTATCTTGCCCTGTAATACCATCTTGTGCGTAGAATAGAAATCCAGTAAAGCCATCCTTTGACTCCATAGCCCAATGGACTGAAAGCCCTCAACCTTGCCCTTAGTTTGTGGATTCCACCATTTTCCCAAAACAAACTCTTGGATCTATAACTAGCCTAAAACCTTCTAAGAACAAAGATAAATTATAAAGAGAGAGCCCTCTCTGGATGCAGATTGGCTAGATTCTGCATCTAAAAGGTTGGTTTGTGGTTACCTCGGGTATACTTTCCTCTTACACAACTTCTAGGAAAACCTGAGTGATAACATAGTGGCGACTCCACTGGGGATCTGAATCATTTTATTGATATTACTGTTTGATTTATAAGCTATAGACAGAGTCTGAAGATCAGCCAGGTAGCCTTTGAAATTGCTTTTGCCCTGCGATTGGCAATTGTGCTTTTCTTAATTCCGCACAAGATTTGTAGAAGTTATTTAGTATTTAACTTTAGGATATTTTTAGATCAGGTGAATCCAAGATATACATGCATGTTGTATAATTGCTACAACCTCTAGTCATCCTTCTTTGTATTGGTTACATCTTTTGGTCAATGATGTCCTGACAGGAAATACAATCCATCTATAAGGAAAGTTTTGTGTCGAACCATCATACCTATGTATATTCTGGAAACCTTATTCCCACACTTGATTTTTTATATTTCGTTGTTTTCACACTTATCCAATCAGTAGAACAGGAAAAGGGGGAAAATCCAAACTAGAAAATATAAATAGGAGGTCTCTATATGTTTATCTAAAGGAAAAACCTCTTCTTCTCTCAATAAGTCAGGATCCCTCTACCACCCATAAAATGAATAATTTCCTATGCATATTCCTATATAAATATATAAATAGAGGAGAAAGAAAAGAACATATTCATGTGTAGAGAGGGGAAGAAAGAAACTTTGTCGAGGTATTGTTCAAGCTCGTTGGAAGCGGATAAATGTTTGTGTTCCTATAGTGACTTCATCAAGGTATTTTTCAGGCCTAATGGTATTGGAGAAACATCAAAGATGAAAAAATGTACTCTGAAAATCTAAAGCTTCTTAACTACACTACCCTCTTTGATTCAAAACATTGTGATATTGTTTATTTTATCTTTGTGTTCAACCTATATGGAACATAGGGGACCATGTTTATTCACTGGTTAAGTGCGTAAACCAAAGTGATCTACACAATGAACCAATACTCCCTGAAGAACTAAGACCATGCATAAAAGAATCAACCTAGACAAAGAAGTTATAATTCTACCAATGCTTCGCCAAGTATTCCCATTAGATATCAACTCCTCCCTTAAAGCTAAATATGGGCAATCTTTCTTTCATATTCTATGCACTCTTAAATATTTAATTATTCCTAGAAACCATACTTATGCTTCCTCTTTATTCTTCACCTATCCATCATATGTAGTAGGTTTTGCCTTCGTAAATAATTTTGGCATAAAATATTCTCCTCTCCTTTTCTATTGATAATATCTCTTGGTGGAAGCATTAAACAATTGTGTATGACTTTCTATTCTTCTCTCTATAGAACTAAATGGAGTTCCTGTCACTATGTCCTCACTTTCTTTCCTATATCTTTTCTTGGATATTATACCTTCCGGACAATTAGTTTATAATTCATGTTTTCCAAGTCTTGATGGAAATTTTCTATCTTTATCCCTCCTTAGATCACTGGCACCTAGATCATGTTGTCTTTACCTTTTCAAATATGACAAGCTTCACAATACAATTATGTTTACTTATGTCTGTTGTTCCTGAGCCATGAAAATCATTTCATTTTTGTCATTATAGCCTTTCATCTCAACCCATATACTTCTAAGGGTGTTCATCCAATTAGAGAAGTCTCTCTCCATCATCTTTCCAACTGATTATTCCTCTTGACACTACTAGAATTTATCAAGGTTGTGCCGCATCATTATGTTTCTCATTCTCTCACTCTCTTATTGAAATTTTGGTGTATTCTTAGGTGTTCTTACAAACAAATAATTATTAAATAATTAAAATATAAATAAACACATTTACCCATCACCATTTTTTAAATTCAATAATTTTATGGATATAAGGCTATGTGAAACAAAAATTTAAAACTTCATATGTTAGTTAGAAATGAAATAATATATTAAAAACCTATCCTTCCAATATTTTATCATCTCATAATTCTGATGTTAATACATACAAACATACAATGCATAATATGCAATCAACACACAAAAAAACAAGCATCATTTAAGGACTATTCTTTGTAATATGGTTCTAAAATCATCTACCTAGGCCCATTCAGTCCAAGTGTTTAAACTGGGAACTTTGATACTCTATATCAAAACTCCAAATCTGATCTCCAAAATTCTTGTTCGAAACCTTAAATCTAACTTTCACTTCCATGCCCCATCCAATCCCACTGTTGAACATGGATGTTATGATACCACTCCATAATAGCCCTTCCCACCCCCTTGGATATCCCGAGCATAGTGGAAGGTGATACTTTCAATTAACCCAACCACCAGGGTCTCATTATGAAGATGAGGTTACAAATTCCCTTCTCTCCAAAGCGTGTGGAACTCACTTTAGATAACACAATCATGTTTAGCTCATCGAGATATTTTTTACAATATAAAATTTTCCTCAATCCTACCTCTATATTCAAAGTTATGCCCAGGTGAGTTCTAGGCCCCATAAAAATTTCCATATCAATAAATATCTTCCATGTGTGCCCACATGGCACTACCACCTCACATTATGTTCACCATGGAACTTCCCACATCAACACCATAACATCACCATGTTGACATAATTTATTTATAATACTATATCATATAAAATTTTCGGGCACCACACATTTTCATGTCAATTGTCAGAGACAATATCTATCTCATGGCTTCTGTATCATCCAGGGATTCTATAATATTTATGCACTACAAATACCTTCATGGCCCTGAGGTCCATGGTGATGTGGCTTCCAACCCCATTTCCTACCACATCATCACCGCGTAACACCCCATCCTAAGTGGCACTCCAAACCAAAACCACATGTCACTTAGTGTCTTGTTAGAAAAGGCTTCAATGTCACCCACTTCCTATATGTCTTACTGATTTCATACTGATGTTAGGATGATTTCATCCTACCACATGGCATCCTTTAATGATACCATGTGTCATCAAAAGACCAACCACTTATCCATCCAAACAAGATATATATACCTTCCATGTGTCACATTGATAGCATGCCACATAAGTAACCTTACCATGTGACAGATACATGTCGTTAGTACCCCATGTGGACTTCACAACCCTAACTTAAACAAGGGTTCCACTAGGTCCTAGATATTTATCTAAAACTCTACTTTCACACTTAATGATGGAAGGAAATTTGGTCCAACCTTTAATAACACCAACACACCCAAATGGGGGTGAATCATCAGCCTTTCCCCACAGTGCGATAAATAATTCTAGTGGAAAGTGATGATAATTTTCCCATCCTACACCTTTTTTGGATCATGCCCACCTCACTCCACATCCTCCTGAAAACCCTAGCACAAGATGACATCAAATATCCATGACAAGTAATAGAAACTTTAACATACAATGCTCTCATTAAATCCATGCCTCTTTTCAATTCATGGCTTTTTTCAAAAAAACAATATTCTTGTCCCACAGGGGCAAATCTCCATTCCTTGGGACATAAATGCATCGATATCTTGATGAACATATCTACTTTAACTCCACAAGAATTTTGGTAGGACTTAATCATCCCAAGTGAAATCTTGTTGATTAATAAAAAATTGCTTAGAGGTCCTTAGGATTTTAATTACTCACAAAGCTATTCTTGGAAATGAGCAACAATCAACACCGTTGTTATGACATAAATAAATCCATCATTCACATGCCAAACTTATAGGAATTATACATGGCGATGGAGAGAAAATAGCATAGTCAACATGCCTATCAAAAATCATAAAACTCAGTTAACGATAACTAAGACATAGTTATAAATTTATATACACAACATTCCATGAGGCTCGTAATAAATGCAGTAGGAACTATCATATCCATTGATATTTCATGCCACATAACATCACAACAGACTTTCTCTAGTCAATATTGATAGGTATCCACGATATTCATGACATAACAATTAATAAAGATCATACACAGTGGAAGTTATATAAATTTTGGCACATGACCTTACATGTTATGTAATTCATCGTATGCTTAGGATAGTATAAGCAGTCATAGGGATCCACAAGTCCTATGAGAGCTCCAGAATACATAGTTCCTCCATCTACTTTTTCCTCTTCAACCATGCTCACTGCCTTGATCCTACTCTAGTGCGAACACTTGTTTCTAACATTATTCTTTTATAGTGTGATTCCACTTGCAAATCCTATATGCCTAACTAGAAATACTTTCTACCATAACACACAATCCATGCCTGTGGTCCTTTCCAATATCAAACATGCTCGTTCCCAGTGTTCTCTACTCTAAGTCCTTTTCCTCCTTCCCTATCGGAATGCTTATGTTTTGTTCATTTATTTTGATTCATCATTTCCCCATCGACCCACTCATTTCCTCTTGTGTGTTCACTATACAACACAACCCACGAGGAAACAAAGGTGGTATTGGATTGACCTCCTCTAAAGAAGCCAATACCCAACCTCCCTTCTTTCCATGTAATTCCATTAAGCCAAGTCATAAAAATTGGTGGGAATTAAATGAATAGCCCAAGTTAACCAATTCCCAAGCAACACCTTACCCAAAACTCAGAATCTATGTATGCTCATCACAACTAGTCATTATGTTTAAATTTCCATAATATTTACATGAATTAAAAACTAACCATGATAATTACAAGTGTGGTTTCCAAAACTGGATTTCAAAATTAACACCACTATTAGATAGTAAACATGCCATACAAGGAGGACAATAATTCCCTTATTTCAGGTGGCTAAAGAAAATAAAATCTCGTCATAATGAAGATGGTACAATATCACTGAGTTGGCACACAATTTTCCTAACCTATATAGATGGACAATTGGAACCATTTCAAGTAAGGGGAAATGTTTGATATGTTCCAAGACTCAACTAACATCCATTTATGGTCACCTAGTCTTAGTAAACTTTTTAGTCAAAACTTACAGTTGACTCCTTATAGTTGATCCCTAACTTAGTTAATTCACACATTCCTTGGCTATGTCACATATTTCATCCTTCTACCTACCTAATTGTAAGGATGAATTAGCACATGTCATGGAATAACATGAAGCGTCAACAAACATGAGAAAAACACCATCAACCTAACATCACATTTCTCTTCCTCTTATTCTTCTAGTTGATAGCTGGAAAAAGGTATAATTTAGGTTTTTCTAACTAATTTTGTAACTATATTATAACTATAACATAGAAAAGAAGACACACAAATGTTCTTCAAGAATGCATAAATGTATGTAAGCATTACTAGAAATAATTCTTTGTATTTTATCAATTTGACTTGCCTCTATTGATCATTGCAATTAAGTCTATCCAACCATTGCACACTTGCATATGGTGTTGCTTATAAAATTAGAAGAGTAACCTTTTGAATTGATGCATCAATACATTTATTTTTTCGCTTTTGGTACATTTCCGCCAATTCTTGGATTACATCTTCATGTTGTTGGTGTTATTTTCCATTAATTTCAATCAATTCTATTGAAATGATTATTTCTTAGTTTTCTTAAATGGTCTAACTTTATATGCTTTTTTCATAACATGGATTGACTCATTTAGTTGATTATGTTGTCCCCCCTACAATATATAAAATTGGATTGTCGATGTGGAGTGTCCAAGTTTGTGGGAATCCATGTGACACAATGTAATTTAATAATTCTATGAAATGGGATGGTAATATTTCAAGATGGTGCTCAAAAAAATCAACATAGAGGTTCTATACATCATCAGACTCATTAGATTGAAGCTTAAGGATAAAAAAAAGTGCCAAATGGTAAAATAAGAAGTGACAAAGAGAGGGTCTTGAATTTTCTTGAATGCATGGTTGGTTAGGTGAATTACATAAACTAGAATAATAGGGAAACAAAATAAAGGGATTAAAGATTACACATAATGTTTCTTAGCTAGGAGAAAAATTCTTAGAAAAGTTTTGGATTAAAACGTCACTCGTTAATGATTTATACTTCATAATATACTTAATTATTTTATGGAGAATTTTGTACTTTAAATCAATCCAAGCACTATGTTGACACTGTGTGACCCTAGGAGGGAAATATATATGAATGATTTAGGGAAAGGCCCTGCAATACAAAAGGAAAACTGACCTCGATAAAATGAAAGAAACACTCAATTGGGCCTTGGGTATAATAAATTAAAAGTATCCTTGCTTTGAGGATGTTTACATCATTCGTTCATCTAATGATAAAGAATAATAATGATAAAATTGAATAGTTAAATTATATTAAATGTGAAAGGAGAACATAAATTAAAATCCATAAGAACAAGACAATATGGTTAGTGAAGGAGTGGGGTTGGGGTTTTTGGAGTGTACACAAGTCCTATAGGCCTTGCTAATTGAAAATCATGTCATAATTTCTTTTTTAAGAAAGAAATTATTTATTTTTTTATTTGTATCACCTCTTCTTCACCTTTAAAGGCATGTGTAATGAGAAAACAAAACTCACAACCATGTTTTCTTTGTTATCCCTTGTTGTTACTAGTATTTTTATGGAACAATTTGATATTTTGTCCTTAAAAAATATTTATTTTAAGTTCGTTTGTTTCAATTTATTGTTGATACCTTCATCTTTTAACCTCATGGCCATCCCTCTTTGATCCCTTTCCTTAACTAGGCTAATACATTTATCTAGATATTCAATCTATTTTGGAAATTCAAAGGAAAAAATTTCTTTCCCTTCCCCTTTTAGACGTGTTCATCTCCCATTTTCATAAAAAAACCTCAACCCACCAATTTTATAAGAAAAAGACTCATGCCAACTATTACCTTCATGCCCATACTCACCATAACCAAATGAAAAAAATATACTATTCTAAAAATTCTAGTTACTAGTTCATTTGAATCTAGAATCCTCATTTCCTTGAGAAAGTAAAAACATACCTTAAAAAGGCCCTAATGACCAATGGATAGTCAATCTCTCAAATTAATAAATCCTTCCACTAGGGTTTCCATTTTAAATTTAAAACATTTCTTCCTCTTCCCCCTAGCTCTTAATTATCTTCTCTACATCTAGGGCACCACTCATCATATTTGTTAAATTTTTGCCAAAAGGAATATCTAACTCTTTTTTAACCACTATAAAACCCTTGGCAAATTATTTGAATAATTATCTGAGAATGCATTATGTTTGACCCAAAAAATTACCAAATTCCTTTCCCCTATGAAAAATCATAGATAAGCCAAACTAATAAATCTCAAAGTAGTCTCAAAGAACATATAACTAACACAATCTACAACCACATATCTAAATCACCTAGATAAATCATACAATTCTAAACAATTTTTTTTTTAAACCAAAATTCTTACCTCCACACTGTCTCTCCTATAATATAATTTGAGAAGTTATAAAAATAAATAAGAAACCAACCCTTATAATTTTAAATGGAAAAGTGACTACAAACTTAGGCAATAAAAAAATAAGTCCATCATATTATACATATTCTAGGTTTTCAGTTTTTTTTTTTAGTTATTATTATTATTATTATCTTATTATATCTTTAATTAGATCTTCTCTTTTTTCTATTTTTAATAATTCAAATTGCTTATTTAGGGTTCTTCACTTCTCCAATAATCTAAATTTTTTATTTAATTTTTAAGTTATTCTTTATAATTTTAATTATATCCCTCCAATAAATAATGGTCCACATTAACCTGAAATAATTTTTATTAATTTTAAATGGTTTCTAAATTACTTTATTTTTATTTTACTATTTATTTGATAATAATTAATTTAATATTTCTATTTTATTGGTCTTTTAAAACTAATCATATATCTATTTGAAATATTGAATGTTTCAAAATATTTATAATATCTTTTCAAAAATTTAAATAACATATATATATATATATATATATATATATATATATATACATATGTATATACACATATATATATATATATATATATATATATATATATATATATATATAATTAAAATCTAAAAGAAATTTAACATTTAATTTTCATAAATTGCATATTGTAAAAACAAATCTTATCATTTGAAACACATTTCATAAAAACAGATGTACAACTCTCAAAGCATTTCCCCTCTGTTAACTGTTTTTAAGCACAATCTCACAGTTTGGAAGTTTTCTGATCTCGTCGGGGATTTCCTTCAAATTACAACCGTGAAGATTTAGATACTTCAGATTTTTAAGTTCACCTATTCTACAAGGCAACGATTTCAGATTTTTACAAAAGTTCAGGTACAAAAATTGAAGATACGAAAGGTTATCTATTTCTTCAGGTATTTCTTCAATATCAATTAAACCCAAAAAAAGAAATTCACGATGTGTCAATTGCCACATTGATGTTGGCAATGATAGTACGGCCGTGCCATGAAAGTCTAATACCGTCAAAGAGGTGAGGTTCAGTAAAAGCGCTTCTGGAATTTCTTTCAATTCTTCATTTTCTCCCAAGAATAAAGAAACTAGTTTGGGACATCTCAATTCCTTTGCCGGCAAAGACTTAATATCGTTGCCCAAAATTGAGATTCTCCTGCAATTTTCTGGATATTGGATGTGAGGGAAATGTTTAAGACTTTGACCTGCCCTCAATATACAATTCTCCTCATTTTCTCCAATGTAAATTGCCATGTCACGGAGAACATCATGGACACTGATAACACCCTCGTCTACCTGGAATAAGCAGCGATTTACAAGTAACTTTACATAGCTCTCCCCCCTTGTTTAACACACAATCATAGTTTGCATCTGCTTTGGTATTAATTAGGCCTTCTGCGATCCATACGTGTGCCATCGCTTCCACTGGTATTGGAGAATCTTCAGTAAACATGGCACAGTAAAGAAAACAGTTTTGAAAATTAGAATCGGGCAGATTAACATAACTCCATCTCAATCTCTGAAACAATTCTCCATTAATTCGAGGATGGGTTATTGGAAAATTAATATCCGTTTTTTTTATTTGCTGCAAGGCAAGTTTCCACTCATCTACAGATGCGTTGCCCCTCATTGTTGAGGCTATTACGTTAATTGCCAACGGCAACCCTTTACACTCCTCGGCTACCTTTAGCGCAATGTTCTCAATATTCTCCAGAACATGGCCTTCTTCGAAAGCTACTTTCAAACACAACTCCCACGCCTCTTCTCTTCGGAAGGGTTGTATTTCCAAGGACTGTTGTGCATTCATTTCTCGAGTCAGATCTCTATTTCGCGTTGTGAATACAACTTTGCTCCCTTTGTTCTTCCCATATTCCACACCCAATTCTTTGAGAGAGATTACCCTCCACATGTCGTCTAAAACCAATGATAATTTCTTGGTCTTCATATATGCACACAACTTCATTTTAACCGCAGCAGCAATATCATTTTGTATTTTCCCAATTGGAAATTGAGCAACTGTAACCCAAATGACATTATCAAAAACATTACTAATCTTGTAGCTGTTGTAGACTTTTTTAAGCAACGTTGTTTTCCCCACACCACCCATACCACACACACCAATTACGGCAACATTGGGACCTTCTGAAACCCAATTCTGTAGCTGTGCCTCGGCAGATTTAATTTCCAACTCGAGCAATCCTGTGTCAGGTTCATCCTGAAGTAGTGCATTTGCCTGTTCTTGTGCCGCGTCCACAATATGTTGAGCACTGCAAAACACGGAGAAGCCGTTTCAAAGCTCATCATGGAGCTCACGAATTGTACTGTTCCACTCTCGCATTTGCTTAAAGACTTTGGGTTTGCAAAAGAGGCAATCAATACACTGCTGCAGCAACGAGCGTTGTGAGCGATGGATCAACTCTCTGGCCTCTCCAAATTTGCGTTGCATCCTTATCAAATAGTTATTCATGGAATCATGTGCTTCCTTCTGTTGATATCGGAACTGACAGTTAATATCAAGCAAGATGCTCTTTATACGACATAACTGCTCTTCCAGAAGCCCACAGTTGTCATCCAAATGAATTATATCATCTATCTGTTGCATGAGTTGTTGGGTGAGAAGAACAGAAATAACGCTGCTCATGGTGTTGACTGGGGCTTCAGTGACAGTATCCATTGCTTCGACCAGAGATCAAAGCATAATATCAGATATAATTAAAAAAAATAAAAAAATAAAAAAAATAAACGGGAGACAGATTATGAATATAACTGAAGCATCAAACAATAATAGAAAGCGATATCTATCCGACTGAAATTGAAGGAAAGGGGTGTAAAGTATATGAAAGCTCTCCTTACAAGCAGGGCCACCATGCCCACCTCTAAAATTAATAGTCCACATTGATGTTGTATTCTAGGTGAATCACAAAAGTTGACGGAACACCATTTTTGAATTACATTTTGTGGGGTCATCGAAAGGATATTAACAAAATAAATTACCTATTCTAGTTTTAACTATCTAGCTATGGGAGTAGATTATGGAAGCATCAAATTAAAATTTGACATAAAAATAACGCAAGCCATTTTTTCACGTTGGAAATTTGTGATAATTTCGAACACACGGAGGAAATAATATTCCTCAACTCAAACACAGAGATTAAAAATGATAGAGATGTGGACAGAGAGATGGAGTAAAAGCTTTCTATTTCATTAAACTTGAAAACTATTACAAAATACAATATTTCCTCGCAACTATAGTTTTGGATTCATCAAAATATTCTTCACTGTGTTTTTCATTTGCTGCTTTCACACAGTTTTTCTGTTGCGGCAACACCTAGTCCTCTGTTGCGGCAACACTTAGTTCTAGTTGCGGCAACACATAGAACCGGTTACTTTGCTGCTACACACAACTCCAGTTGCAGCAACACACAGTCTTAGTTGAGGCAACATACATAGTTTACTTTCTCTGTTTTCTACTCTCTTTGTCTTCACTCTGCATACACGCAGCTTCAACTCTCTACTACTCTCTCTCTCTCTACACACTAACAATACTACTGTGTATTACATTATAAAACTTTATGATATAAAACTTTAAAATTCAAAATTCAAATTTTGTCATTTCGCACTCCTTTTTCAAATACAGGTAGGTGGGAGGTAACGTGGCGCAGACCACGATTTGATGGATCGGAAGATGGTTTCTACCATGCTGCTGATGCAGGGATTCAAAACCAGAAATTTAATGTGCGATTGAGTGTAAAAAGTAGATCAAGACTTTGCTGCTCCCGTCAAATCAAAAATTTAAATTTCTATCCTTCTTCTATTCTGTTTGCAGTTGGAATTAATTTCCAACACTTCCCCTTAATTACAACTGTTGTTCTCTTGCATACCAAGAAATTCTCTAAGATAATTAAAACTTTTATGCCCCAATGATTTTGTCAAAATGTCAGCAAATTGCTCCTCATTTCTGCAATGTTCAGAACAATTTCTCCATTGCTTACTAACTCTCTGATGTAGTGATACTTGGCATCAATGTGTTTCGTTCTCTTGTAAAACAAAAAATTCTTTGACAATGCTATAGTTGAGCTGTTGCCACAATAAATTATTGTTCCCTTTACCTGTTCCTGACATAAACTTCTCAACATTATCCTCATCCAAACTGCGTGACATGCTGCTGCTGTAGCTGCCACATATTCTACTTCTGCTGTAGACAAGGCCACAATTGGCTATTTTTTAGAAGCCCATGAAATGACTCTTGAACCCATAGGAAAAACATAACCAGAGATATTTTCCCGGTCATCTACACTTCCAGCCCAATCACTATCAGTGTATCCAGTCAATTCAGAATTTTCTTAAGTAGTATATAAAATTACATACCTCTTTGTTCCTTTCACATACCTCAGAATTTTTTTTACTATTTGCGAGTGTGCCTCCTTTGGCCTTTCCATAAATCTGGAAATTAAGCTCACAGCATGCATAATATCAGGTCTAGTTGCAGTCAAATACATAAGGCTACCAACTATGCTCTTGTACAAACTAGGATCAAAATCCTTGCTGATATCCTCCTTGCTGAGTTTCAATCCCATCACTGTGGGAGTAATTGCTGCGCTGCAATCCTGCATGTTAAATCTTTCCAAAACTTCATTCACATATTTAGCTTGAGAAATAAAATTTTTTTTTTCGTTTTGCTCTACTTCTATTCCTAAGAAGTATTTCAGCAATCCCATATTAGTCATCTCAAATTCATCCTTCATGACTAATTTAAAATTCTCAATGAGGTAAGCATCATTATCTGTAAAGATCACATCGTCAACATATAAAACAAAAATTAGCATCTTACCGTCTTTCTCCTTGATGTACAATGTGGTTTCTCCTTCACATTTTTCAAACCCATTTTCTAGTAGATAGGAATCTATCCTACTCTACCATGCTCTTGGTGCTTGTTTTAGCCAATAAAGAGATTTCTTCAATCTGCAAACTTCATGCTCTTGGCCTTCTTTCTCATAGCCTAGAGGTTGTTCAATGTAAAACTCTTCCATCAATACTCCATTTAGGAATGCTGATTTTACATCCATTTGGTAAACCTTCCACTTGTGTTGTGCTGCTATGGACAACACTGCTCTCACTGTTTCCATTCTTGCAACCAGTGCAAAAGTTTCTTCATAATCTCTTCCATGTTGCTGCTTATAGCATTTTACAATAAGTCTGGCCTTGTTCCTTTCAATCTGACCTTCAGCATTGCTTTTGGTCTTGTAGACCCAGTTTACTCCAATTACTTCCTTACCTTTTGGGAGATCAACCAATTCCCATGTTTTATTCTTCTCTATTGCATTCATTTCTTCATCCATAACATCTATCCATTTTCTATCTTTTATAGTTTCTTCAAAATGAATAGGATCATTTACATGACAATATAATGCAAATAAAGAGTTCATACCTTCATTTGTTGCCTCTTGCTCATAAATATCATTCAAATTTCTGAATTTGGTTCCTCTTTCACTTGGTGTACTTGTGCTTGTAGAAGCACTCAAATCTGCTCCTTGTGGTGTGCTTGACGAAGCACTATCATTACTTCTCAAGGGTGTTCTCATTCCAGGTTGTGGTGTCCCTTGTTTTCCTTGTGTTGGTGGAGGTGGTGCTACTAATGAGGTGTTCCTTTCAACGAGTTCTTACTCATCATCATCATGAGACAACAACTCTTCACATTGAATGTTTTCTCAATGCTTCCATCCCAAGTTTCTTCCCCAATGAACAGAACATCTCTGCTTATAATAAATTTTTTGGTGGATGGGTTATACAATCTATATGCATTGGATTCTTCACTGTATCCAATAAAAATGCACTTCTCCCCCTTACTGTCAAAATTCTTCCTTATTTGATCCGGAATGTGTGTATAAGCCACACAACCAAAAACTCTCATGTGGCTCACACCTTCTTTTATGTCACTCCATGCTTCTTCCGGAACTCTATTCATTACTGCTTTGGTTGGGCATCTCTTCAAGATGTATGTTGCACAATGTACAGCTTCAGCCTAATAATCATTTGGAAAATGTTTTTCCTTCAGCATACTTCTTACCGTGTCCATGATTGTTCTATTTTTCCTTTCAGCAACTCCATTTTGCTGCAGTGTGTACCTCGTTGTAAATTGTTTGTGTATGCCATTTTCTCTACAAAAACGCATAAATTTTTTTGAGACATACTTACCTCCTCTATCAGTTATTAAAACTTTTATGTGCTGCCCACTTTGGTTTTCAACAAGTGCCTTAAAGTGCCAGAATTTCTCAAACACTTCACGTTTATATTTCAAGAGATAAATCCGAGTTTTCCTTATGTAATCATCAATAAAAGTTAGCATATAGTGGCTGCTTGCTAGTGTTAGTGTTTGCATTGGTCCACACAAATCTGAATGGAAAATTTCTAAGGGTGTCTTTGCCCTTATGCTCTTTCCTGATGGAAAATTTTCTCTGTATTGTTTTCCCAAGATGCAGCCTTCACATAGGCTATTCGGTTTCTCAATCAATGGTAATCCCTTTACCATTTCTTTTCTATGCAACAAATTTATTCCTCCAAAGTTGAGATGTCAAAATCTCAAATTCCATAACCAATTTTCATCTTTTGCTTTCTTTTGGAATGCCTTGTGTGTCACTGCTGTCATTTCATCTCCTTTCTTCAAATCTGCTCTCATCTTGAGAGGGAACATTCTGTTCCTTGTCATCTTCACTTGTGCAATGCATTGCTTGCTTGGTGGTTTATCCATGATGGTGCATACATCATCTTCAAAGAAAACATTGCAGCCTTTTTGGATGAGTTGTCCAATGCTTAACAAATTACATTTCATACATGGTACATAATATACATCAGATATGCTCTTATTTTCTCCTTCCTTTTTGAAGACACCTACTCTGTCTTTTCCCATGACAGAGACCTTACTGTCTCTCCCCAATGTAACTTGAGACTTTACATTTTCATCTAACATGGAAAACATGGCAATGTTTCCATTCATATGGTTACTACATCCTAAATCTAAAAACCATATATTCTCATTCTTTTCCTCAGCCATATTACATGCTAAAAACAACTTATTTTGACTGATATTGTCTTTAGTAAAATTAGCACTAAGTCTATTACCCATGTCACTCTGTTTCTTCCTACATTCATTGGCATAATGGGCCATACTTTTATAGTAATGACATTGGACTTGGGATTTATCATACCTTTGTCTATGTGCTTGATTTTGTCCACCTTGATGGCTTCTGCCTTGGCCTTGGTTCTGATTTTGATTGTTGCCCCTTCCACTTGCAGGGTTGTGTTGGCAATATGATGCAGAGTGTTGTCCTTGACGGCAACCCACTAAATGAAGATGAATACATGCGACTGTTGACTTGTGTTGTCCTTGATGGCATTCCACCTGATGAAGCTATTATTGACGTAATGGACTTGGTAAATGATGTTTGTTAGCAATATGATGATGAGTGTTGTCCTTGAAAGGCAACCCTCTTGATGAAGATAATGGCAACTTACTGGATAAAGTTGTGCTTGACAGAATATGTCTTGATGAACTAAAACTGATGTATCTACAGTGAGTACAGAAGGCAATGAAGAAAGGAATTCAGCATGTGCTAAATATATGATGAAAATAATAGGTTTCAAGGAATACGTGGATCTGTCTAGGGGAAGTCGCGTATGCACGCGGAAAAGAACGTTCCAAGTCGCGTATGGGTAAAAGCGCTCAAAAAGTGCAAAACCAGGGGTAACCACCATGGTATTGACCCATTGTATTGGGTAATGATTCGCCTAAATGACCCTGTCCAAGAATACCATCGAAAGTAATGTGGTTTTGGCTCATGGTATTGAAAAAGGATAAACCTATATAAAGAGATGAAATTCATTGTGCAAATCATGAATGTGGGTGCAAGAAGTCTGAGCTTGAATAAATACTTCTCTCTGGAGCATATCTGAATGGAAAGGGTTACAATTGAATGAAAGATCTGAATGTATGATGCACCAATGAAGGAGTGATGAAGAAGGAGATCTAGATCTGTATTGTACTTGTATCTGCTAGATCTGTTTATGGAAGGCCTAGATCTGAGATGAGGCGAGCATCTGTCTGAAGCAAAAGGTAAATCTGAACTGAATATCTGATCTGAAGAAGTATGCTACTCTATAATAGTTGAAGATCTATATGCTAGTTCGCTGCAGAAGAAGCGCGTATATACGCGGCTTCGCTGAAGAGAAAGCGCGTATGCGCAATAAAATTGGCTCTATAATTTATACTGAAGTATATGCGGGTTTATGTGAATCTGGACATGACACGCGACACCGCAGAAAGGGAGCGCGATGCAAACCAGGGCTCACAAGTCCGTGCAAGAAACAACCGATCCGTTCACTGTCAACGACATCTTCTGAGTTATACATCTCTGTCACAAGACGTGCTAAAGCATGGAGAGAGCATCCACTTTGCATGAAATGTGGTCAAGAAGTGGTGTCCAAAAGGAAGCTTTGGATCCAGTGTGAAAATTGATGAAACGTGGTCCATAGAGGTGCTGAGGATTGTAGCCTTCAGCCTGTGGTCGTAGCTCCTCTGTGAGAACAAACGAGACTGGGTCTCAGCCTTCCGTGGAGCCACTGCAAACGAGTCAGGGGGTTGGAGCTCCCTTCCAGGAGAGGCTGGTAAACGAGTGCAGGTGGGTGCCTGCGTGCTGGTAGGAGTCTGCACCAACACATATGTTGTAAGATGTTTTCTCAATAATAAAATATTGAAGGCTGAGGAACGACAGCAGTGGTTTTCTCCCGACTTGGGTTTCCACCTAAAAATCCTGGTGTTCATGTGTGATACTTTGTGTGATGGTTTACTCTATTCTTACTGTTCATGTTTACTATTTATTAAACATCTGATGAATGAATGATGGAATGATTTAAGTGAAGAACTAATGACATAATTAGATATATGTGTATACGCGAGTTTCATAAAGGGTATCCGCGTATATACGCGAGTCTGTTTTAGGAAAGTAGCATATGGGTTTTAGAAGCAAGAAAAAGTAAAAGTTTTGAATACAGTGTAGAAATACCCCATTCACCCTCCCCGCATTTTCCTACATATCTATCAAGAAAGCAGTCCTTCGCGTAAGTTTGACCGTCAAGGAGATCCGCTAATGGGAAGCATGAGCAATGTCTATAAAGCCACCTCTATTCAATGGAAAAAACTGATATTCCTAGAAGGTAATGGAACAAAAGCATATCTGCAAAGTCTTGGTGCAGATGTATGGGCAATCGTGGAAGAAGGTTATCAATACCTGGCAAGTATTCCTACTGATGCTGCTGAAAGAAAGAAGTATGAAATCAATGCCAAAGTAGTGAATGTCTTATTAGGAAGCATGTCTGAATTAGAATTTGCTAAAGTGATGCATCTACATTCAGCAAAAGAGATATGGGACAAAATCATTCTAAGCTATGAAGGATATACAAAGGTAAAAAATGCAAAACTCCAAACTCTTAGAATCGAATATGAAAATTTGAAGATGCATAGTGATGAGAGTGTTGCCAGTTACTTTCTTCATCTAGATGATATTGTAAATCGGATGAGAAATTTGGGTGAAACCATAACCGATACTACTCTGGTGGAAAAAGTCTTAAGATCCTTGACTTCAAAATTTGACTCTAAAGTTTCAGCTATTGAAGAAAGGCAAGATCTGCAAACTCTTACTATTGTTCAATTACATGGTATTCTAACTGCTTTTGAAATGAGGCAAGGAGGCCCTTCTCAAATCAAAGAAGTTTCTTTTAAGGCATCTGCAAAAGGAAAAGAAAAGGAAGTTGTCAAAGAATCCAGCTATATATCTGAAGAAGAAGAAGAAGCAAATTTTGTGAGAAGACTTCAACTAGGTACCGAAAAGTTCAAAGGTAAGCTTCCTTTCAAATGTTTCAATTGTGGAAGAGTTGGTCATTATGCTGCAAAGTGTCCTTATAAAGAAACTTCGGCTAAAGGAAAAGAAGTAGCAAGAAGGAATAAGAATCTATCTAGCACAAGAAAAAGTTATTATACTAATGAAGACAGTGATGGATCATCTAATAGTGAGGAAGAATGTGAAGAAGACTTTAGACTTCTCATGGCTTTTGAACAAAGAGAAGAAAATGATACTTTTGTGGATGCTCTAGAGGACAATGATTTTCTTGAAGAAAATAATCAACTCAAAGTAAGCCTAGAAGAAAAGAACATAATCATAGAGACTCTTGAAAATCAGCTTGAAGCAAAGGAAAAACGCATTGAGGAATTGGAGTGTGAAGCAGTAAGTCTAAGGAAAGATAATGAGAAGGTGAAGACTCTCAATCTTAGATTTTCTAAAGGTTCAGAAACCTTAGATGAGATTATCAAAACTCAACGGTCTCCTCTTATAAAAACAGGTCTTGGATATACTGGGGAATCTTCCCAAACTTCAGCACCAAATTATCTGAAAGCAGTCACAACTGGTTCTCTTCATTCAGCCACTCAGCAAGGGAACAAAGGATCTTTACAGGTAAAGCATGATCATCTCAAATCAAGGATCACTAACAGCGAGATTCCTCAAAGAATCAACAACCAATAGGTAAATTCAAATAGAAGATTTCATGATCGCAGAAATTTCTACTTCAATGGACAATGTTTCTCATGTCACAATTTTGGTCATAAAGCTGTTCAATGTGTTGCATATAAAACCATCATGACAAGAGAAGCAAGAAAGAAAAGGATGAATATTGAACCAAAGAAGAACACTTATAACAACTTTTCTCCTCTTCAAAACGAAGTTGAATGTGCTTATTGCAATAACTTTGGTCATAAAGAATCTGAATGCAGGAGCAAGGTCCAGCCAAAATAACATGTTCCCTCAAGCTCTAAAGTATGGAAAAAGAAAGAAATACAGGTTTAAAATTGTGGGATATCATTATTTGCAGAAGGCGAAGAAAATCAATGGTACATTGATAGTGGGTGCTCAAGACACATGACAGGTGACAAAAGCAAACTCCTTACATATAATGCTCTAGAAAAGGAAAAGAAAGTTACATTTGGAAATGATACTCTTGCTGTAATTAAAGGAAAAGGGTCAGTATTTCTAAAAGAAAAGGTGAAGGCTAATGATGTCATGTATGTGGATGGATTAAGGCATAACCTGTTAAGTGTAAGTCAAATGTGTGATCAAGGAATAGAATTTGTCTTTAGTTCAAAAGAATGTGTGGTTCGTGATCTTGATACAGGTAAAACTATTATAAAAGGGAAAAGAAACTTACACCTTGATATACACCGAACTGCAAAGATCAATGTTACTTGAGCAAATCTTCAGAAAATTGGCTATGGCATAGAAGACTGGGGCATCTAAGCTTCTCTCAAATCAACAAAGCAAGCAGACTTCAAGCCGTTCGTGGTCTTCCCAATATTACTCTACCAGAGAGTATCATATGCAAATCCTGCCAATTTGGTAAGCAGACCAGAGTACAATTTAATGCCAAAGAAGGATCATCAATTAGGCCTCTTGAACTTGTTCATACTGACATTTGTGGACCTATGAGGAAAAATTCACCACGTGAAGAAGAATACTATATCTTATTTATTGATGATTTCTCTAGAATGTGTTGGATTGGGTTGCTTAAATACAAAGATGAAGCATTTGAGAAATTTCAGATCTTCAAAGAACTGGTTGAAAATGAATTAGATCTAAAAATCAAGTGTCTTAGATCTGATCAAGGAGGAGAATATAAATCAAATGAATTCTTTGAATTTTGTGAACAACATGGCATAAAAAGACAATTCTCTGTAGCAGGTACTCCACAACAAAATGGCGTAGCAGAAAGAATGAATAGAACAATTCAACAAATGGCTAGAGCTATGCTCGATGATTCTGGAACTCCTGACATGTTCTAGGGAGAAGCAGCACATACAACAACTAACATTCTCAACAAGGCTCATGTTCGGGTAAATAGTGACAAAACTCCATATGAACTCTGGTATGGTAATTCTCCATCTGTGAAGCATTTTAGAGTTCTTGGAAGTAAATGCTTTATCAAAAATAATGATGAAAAGCTTGGAAAGTTTGAACCTAGATCAGATGAAGGGATATTTCTTGGTTACTCATCTTCAAGCAAAGCATACAAATGTTACAATAAAAGGCTTCGAAAGATTGTTGAATGTATTGATGTTGTTATTGATGAGTCTCCTGCAGCCCCTAAAGAAGAAAAAAAAACAACGAAAGAAGATGATGGTGACATATGTCCTTCTACATCAAATAGACATGATATAGACAGTGGATCCAATGAAGAACATGAAGATGATCTATCTGAAAAAGCTCCATCCAGATATGTTCAAAAGAATCATCCTAAATCTCAAATTTTGGGTGACAAGGAATCAGGTGTACGAACAAGGAGAACTCTTGTGGGATCTTCTAATCATTTGGCACTTCTATCCACAATTGAACCACACAATGTCAATCAAGCTAACAAAGATGAATGTTGGAAGCAAGCCATGAATGAAGAGCTTGATCAAATTGAAAAGAATGATACTTGGGAATTGGTACCAAGACCACATGATAAAAATGTCATTGGAACTAAATGGATTTTCAAGAACAAGTTAAATGAGAATGGGGATGTTGTAAGAAAAAAAGCTAGATTGGTTTGCAAAGGGTATACTCAACAAGAAGGTATAGACTTTGAAGAAACTTTTGCTCCTGTAGCTAGACTTGAAGCTATAAGAATGTTTCTTGCTTTTTCAAGTTATCAACAAATCAAAGTTTATCAAATGGATGTTAAATCGGCTTTTCTTAATGGTGATCTAGAAGAAGAAGTATATATAGAACAACCGGAAGGATTCATTTTGGGAAATGATGCAAATCTTGTTTGTAGACTTAAAAAGGCTCTATATGGTCTCAAACAAGCTCCAAGGGCTTGGTATTATTGTCTTGACAAATATCTTCATCAACAAGGTTTTTCAAAGGGGTCTGCTGATAGCAACTTATACACAAAAGTTGAAAACGATAAACTATTGATTGTGGTTGTATATGTTGATGATATCATTTCTGGGAGTAACGAAGAATAGTTGAGTCAAAAATTTTCTTCTGTCATGCAGCAAGAATTTGAAATGTCTTTACTTAGAGAACTAACATTCTTTCTTGGCTTACAAGTGCATCAAACTACAGATGGTATATTCCTATCACAAGCAAAATATCTTAAGTAAATTCTGAAGAAGTATGGCATGGAAGAATGCAAACCTGTAAGTACACCAATGATTACCGGATGCAATCTCAGTTCTCATGATGATTCTCCCACGGTGAATCAACCAGAATACAGGTCAATGATAGGAATTCTACTTTATCTCACTGGGACTAGACCATATATTATGCATGCAGTTGGGATTGTTGGACGATTCCAAGCTAATCCAAAAGAGTCTCACCTTCAGGCTGTTAAAATAATTTTCAAATATCTTCAAGGAACTCAAGACCTTGGTCTATGGTATCCAAAGAATGCTGATCTTACTCTTCATGCTTACACTGATGCAGATTGGGCTGGAAGTGTTGATGATCGGAAAAGCACTAGTGGTGGTGCATTCTATATGGGACCCCGGTTAGTATCTTGGTTCAGCAAGAAGTAAAATTCTATTGCCTTATCTACAGCAGAAGCAGAATATGTGGCTGCCGCATCTTGTTGCACTCAACTCCTTTGGATGATGCAAACCTTACAAGATTTTCAAATCAAATGTACACCTCTTGTCCCCATTAAGTGTGACAATACAAGTGCCATCAATATTTCAAAGAATCCTGTTATGCATCCAAAGACCAAGCACATTCCCATCAAGTATCACTTCCTACGTGAACAAGTGCTTGAGCAAAAGGTGAAGTTGGAGTATGTTCCCTCCAAAGAACAAGTTGCTGATATCTTTACCAAACCTCTGCCCAGGGAAGCATTCAAGTATCTAAGACAGAAGCTGGGAGTGTTCTCTGCCAGTCAAAAGAAAAAATCTGCATAAATTTAGAAGATGGTATTGGATACGTGGGTTTTCTGAAACAAAGTCGCGTATATACGCGAGTTCATGCACAGAAAACCGCGTATGTCTGATTGCTGACATTTTACTGTTTGGAGTCAGCTCTCTTCAGCACAGCTGCAGTGCTGTTTGGTATCTATGATACTGTTTGGTCTATGGTGATGTTCCAGTTCTCATAATTCTATTTCTAATGATTTGATGAAGATGATTTGATGTTTTGTTGGTAAAAGTGTTCAGGATGCACAAACTAAGGGGGAGCCTTAGTCATATGAAAGGTTGCTTGGATGCACAGATTCAGGGGGAGAATTAGCTTTGCTGAGTATAATGCATTGTTGGCATTATGATGGTTCTGAAATATGTTCTCTTTCTTGAGGACCTTCTGGTGTTTGTTATGAAAATTCATTTTTGTATCTTGATGAAAAGGTCATGTTGAGACCCATGATGTAAAATTGTATTTTTCAGTCATGTAAGCACTTGTCAAAATTTGTAAACCCACTTGGTTGGGTAGATGAGTCAAATTTTGTAAACCCACTTGGTTGGGT
Source organism: Pinus albicaulis (assembly GCA_034641835.2). NCBI lineage: Eukaryota > Viridiplantae > Streptophyta > Pinopsida > Pinales > Pinaceae > Pinus > Pinus albicaulis. Next base: position 286,123,045 of record CM076571.1, on the reverse strand, counting down.
AGCTGAGTTGAAATGTGTAAACCCACTTGGTTGGGTACTTGAGTTTTATATGTAAATCCACTTGGTTGGATATTTGATGTAAGTATGAGTCTTTGGTGATAGGACTTTCATAGAGTCATGTATTTCATTAGAAAATATGTTTTCAGCATGAACTCAGGGGGAGCTTGATCACTTCAGTATATATCAGATCTGCAGATTGCTTCTTCCACATGAGGAGAAAAGGGGGAGAGTATGTTTCTTTTTGATCCGCCCTTTGCCCATGTTGCTTTTTGATCCGCCCTTTGCCCTTGATGACAAAGGGGGAGAGTGACATGGTGTTTGAATGGTTGTTTGAATGATGTCAAAAATGGAGAGAGTGAAAACAATGTCATTGTTTTCTTAATGTACCTATCTGTTGTGGTAACCAAACACCATCGTGGTTGCCATCAAGTCCAAAGGGGGATATTGTTGGCAATATGATGCAGAGTGTTGTCCTTGACGGCAACCCACTAAATGAAGATGAAGACATGCGACTGTTGACTTGTGTTGTCCTTGATGGCGTTCCACCTGATGAAGCTATTCTTGACGTAATGGACTTGGTAAATGATGTTTGTTAGTAATATGATGATGAGTGTTGTCCTTGAAAGGAAACCCTCTTGATGAAGATAATGGCAACTTACTGGATAAAGTTGTGCTTGACAAAATATGTCTTGATGAACTAAAACTGATGTATCTATAGTGAGTACAGAAGGCAATGAAGAAAGGAATTCAGCATGTGCTAAATATATGATGAAAAGAGTATGTTTCCGGGAATACGTGGATCTGTCTAGGGGAAGTCGCGTATGCACGTGGAAAAGAACGTGCCAAGTCGCGTATGGGTAAAAGCGCTCAAAAAGTGCAAAACCAGGGGCAACCACCATGGTATTGACCCATTGTATTGGGTAATGATTCGCCTAAATGACCCCGTCCAGGAATACCATCGGAATTAATGTGGTTTTGGCTCATGGTATTGAAAAAGGATAAACCTATATAAAGAGATTAAATTCATTGTGCAAATCATGAATGTGGGTGCAAGAAGTCTGAGCTTGAATGAATACTTCTCTCTGGAGCATATCTGAATGGAAAGGGTTACAATTGAATGAAATATCTGAATGTATGATGCACCAATGAAGGAGTGATGAAGAAGGAGATCTAGATCTGTATTGTACTTGTATCTGCTAGATCTGTTTATGGAAGGCCTAGATCTGAGATGAGGCGAGCATCTATCTAAAGCAAAAAGGTAAATCTGAACTGAATATCTGATCTGAAGAAGTATGATGCTCTATAATAGTTGAAGATATATATGCTAGTTCGCTGCAGAAGAAGCGCATATATATGCGGCTTCGCTGAAGAGAAAGCACGTATGCGCAATAAAATTGGCTCTATAATTTATACTGAAGTATACGTGGGTTTATGTGAACGGAAGCACGTATGCAAAATAGGGTTTGCTGAAGTCTGTGGTAAGAAATGTCTGATTTGTTCTGCTGGTTTACTGATATCTGTCAGTGAGTTATATGTATATGTTTCATGGTTGGCTGTGCTTAAAAGTATGGAAAGGGTCTAGTTTGAAAATATGATGAAATGTGGCCTGCAAGTGGTGTCCCAAAGGAAGCTTTGGATCCAGTGTGAAAATTGATGAAACGTGGTCCATAGAGGTGCTGAGGGTTGTAACCTTCAGTCAGGGGGTTGTAGCTCCCTTCCAGGTGAGGCTAGTAAACGAGATCAGGGGGTCGTAGCTCCCTTCCAGGAGAGGCTGGTAAACGAGTTAGGGGGTTGGAGCTACCTTCCAGGAGAGGCTGGTAAATGAGCTCAGGTGGGTGCCTGCATGCTGGTAGGAGTCTGCACCAGCACATATGTTGTAAGATGTTTTCTCAATAATAAAATATTGAAGGCTGAGCAACGGCAGCGGTGGTTTTCTCCCGACTTGGGTTTCCACCTAAAAATCCTGGTGTTCATGTGTGATGTTCTGTGTGATGGTTTACTCTGTTCTTACTGTTCATGTTTAATGTTTGTTAAACATCTGATAAATGAATGATGGAATGATTTATGTGAAGAACTAATGAAATAATTAGATATCTGTGCATACGCGAGTTTCATAAAGGGTATCCGCGTATATACGCGAGTCTGTTTCAGGAAAGTAGCGTATGGGTTTTAGAATCAAGAAAAAGTAAAAGTTTTGAATATGCAGTAAATACTGATTCACCCCCCCTCTCAGTATTTTTCCCTACAGGTTGTTTCTTCATCATTTATTTTGGCTTTTGCCTCTTCCTTTTCCTTTGTAGCTTCCTATGCGTTGACCTATTCCTCTTCCAAAGGACATTTGGGTCTTGAAGGCATGCTCCAAATATGAGTTTGCATTTCTATCCAAACTTTGTTCATGAGTCATCAGTGATCCATGAATGTCATCAACTATAAACTTTTTGAGATCCTTTGTCTCTTCAATGGTTGTGATTATAACATCAAACCTTGAGGGTAAGCTCCTTAACAATTTTTCCACAATCCTTATTTCTTCAAGTGTCTCTCCATGAGATCTTATCTGGGTAACCAACCCAATCACATGTGTGAAGAATGAGTCTATGTTATCAGACTCTTTCATATAGAGAGTTTCAAAAATCTCTCATCAGCAATTGTAGTTTTGGTATCTTCACCTTCTCCATACCTTGATAGGCAATCTGGAGGGTATCCCATGAATCCTTGTATATTTTAGCTGTTGCTATCCTTGGAAACACACTCTCATGTACTACTTGATAGAGATAAAATAGGGCTTTTGAGTCCTTCTTCCTATTTCTCTTCAAAAAATCCTTCTCTGCCAATGTCAAGGCATTAAAGGAATTTTCATCTGTTGGTTCTTCAAAACCATCTTCAACAAGCTCCCATAAGTCTTGAGAGGCAAAGAGGGCTCTCATGGTGATTGCCCAATAATCATAGTTCTTCCCATTGAACTGTGGGAGTTGAGTATTTCCAATACTCATGCTTTTGTTGGCTCTTACCATGCCTTAGCACTCTGAACTATGTTCAAATAACTTGACTGTGTTTTTCAAATAAACTGTCTCTCTGCCTAAGAGACAAACTCTGTCTTCAAAAATACTTCTCTGCACTGCATTTTTTAAATACAAAAAAAAACTCTTTTTTTTTTAGAAACACCTTGGACTTTTGCCGAGCCTTCACTCTGCTGGAGAATTGCTTCAACAACTCCTTCCTTCAACTTCTTTGACACCTTCAAAGAGCCTGGACTAGCTCTGATACCATGTTGGAAATTTCTGATAATTTCGAACACACAGAGGAAATAATATTCCTCAACTCAAACACAGAGATTAAAAATGATAGAGATGTGGACAGAGAGATGGAGTAAAAATTTTCTATTTAATTAAACTTGAAAACTATTACAAAATACAATATTTCATCAGAACTACAGTTTTGGATTCATCAAAATATTCCTCACTATGTTTTTCATTTGCTGCTTTCACACAGTTTTTCTGTTGCGGCAACACCTAGTCTTCTGTTGTGGCAACACAAAGTCTCCTTTGTGGCAACACCTAGTTCCAGTTGTGGCAACACACAGAACTGGTTACTTTTCTGCTACACACATAGCTTCAGTTGCGGCAATACATAGTCTTTGTTATGGCAACACACAAAGTTTGATTTCTCTGTTTTCTTCTCTCTTTGTCTTCACTCTACATACACGCAGCTTCAACTCTCTTCTACTCTCTCTCTCTCTCTCTCTCTCTCTCTCTCTCTGCACACTAACAATACTACTGTCTATTACATTATAAAACTCTATGACATAAAACTTTAAAATTCAAATTCTGTCCTTTCGCGTTCCTTTTTCAAATACAGGTAGGTGGGAGGTAACATGGTGAAAACTACGAATTGATGGATCGGAAGATGGCTGCTGCCATGCTGCTGATGCAGGGATTCAAAACCAGAAATTTAATGCATGGTTGAGTGTAAAAAATAGATCAAGACATTGTTTCTCCCGTCAAATAAAAAATTTGAATTTTTGTCCTTCTTCTGTTCTGTTTGTAGTTGGAATTAATTTCCAACATTACCAACATATTCGCTCTTTAATGCACCGTCCTGAGAGTAACTGATGGCCTGTCTATTTTCTATTTAATGGTCTCTTCTGAGAGTAATGGATGGGCCATATATCCCATCATATTTTGAGTTGTTTAAGGAGGTTGAGGAATTGCTTTTACGGTTAAAAGTGGTATCTAATCATACGCTGAGTTGTTTAAGGAGACTGAGGAATTTTTTTTACGGTCAAAAGTGGTTGGATATATCATTTTTTTCTCAAATTTATCTTGTTTCACTTTCTATTCATTATTTAATACACTTTATTGGTAGTACTGGATGGGCCATACATACAACTGTGCCTTTATAAGTCCATTTTTTTTTAGCGATTCCTACCATAATGTTGATAGATGTACAAACTTCAATAGACATGAGGTGTAGAAGGAAAAAGCAATTAATGCTACATTTTTTTGTATTTACTTAAAGCTTTGTTGGCTTAAATAACACTAGAACAAATCCATTTTAAATCCAAATGTAGTCAAATCTCTTTTCACCCTAAAAGACTTGCACTTCAAGAGATTCGATCCATTTCAATGCTTAGTAAATCTAGAATTAATTTTTTATGTGATGTTTAATTAGTAAATATTATGAGATAAATATAAATTAAAAATAATTTGGAATATCTTAATTATATTGAGAGATATTTTTTTAATTCAATTTTTCAATTTTATATTTCTAAATTTATATTTATCCAATATAATTATAAAATTATTATTCAAATTAGCAAATAAATTATTATACAAATTATGAAATAACAAAATTGCTATTTTTTAATAATTAACTTAAAATTAAAATACTTAAACTTAGAATTAAAATTTAAAATAGAACATACAGTGAACAAAGAATAGGAAAACAGACACCTGGGCACCTCATAGTTACTACGTGCTACACACTGAACTATATGAAAACTTCATTACTACCTGCACCACATCACATGGAAATTTGAATTATAAGAAATCCCAAACTTAAAATTTTGATGACTCGGTATTCACATGTTTGACCCACACCTTTGGTGGCTACGCTAGTTTTTCATTCACAGTGAACTAGTTAACACAAGAGATCCCCAGTTTTTAACTCACAACGAACCAGTTAACACAGGGTGGCCAATATTTTCCAGCGAGTAAATGCCACATTAATTGCTCTATTATGGTTTATTCAAATTTCCATAGAAGTCCATACAGTATGGCCAACATCAGTAATCAGAAAAAGACATTTATAAGGACACGGTCGATGTATGGCCCATCCGGTACTATTAGAGGGGCAGTGCATTAAATAGAAAATAGCCTGGGAAATCTTTCTCGCCAAGGATAGGGTTGCCGCTTGTCTGAATCTAAAGTTAAGGAATAAGAAATAATTTCGTAGTAGATAGCGTCTGTTCTAGTCAGGGCCTTCTTGCAATGCCAAATAGCCTTAACAACCTAATAAATGTTCTAATTAGGCTTTTATCCATATAGAATCTAATACTCGTCGACTATATATGTGAGTTTTTTAAGAAAGAAAAAAACTAAAATTATTTATTAAATAAAAAGATTAAAAAGATAGTACATAGTGCATATAGTATGTGTCAAAATAACCCATAAATATAGAGCACATGTTGGTAGTTATTACAATCCAGGCAAAAACCATAGTTTAAAAACATGCTATGAATATAATAATATGTCAAAAATTCTAGTCCGATAAAGTATCATAAACAAATTAAGCCCACTCAAGCCCACCAATCAAATATGGATCAATACAAGTGAATGTGCCAAAAACAAAAGGGATGAAAAATATCCACCAAAGTAAAACTCAAAATATAGTACCAGTAGACCACCCAATACCCATCACGCCATAAGCTAGGTAGTAAAGAAACACACCCAGACATGGGGCTGCAAAGAAACCCACACAGGGCTACAAAGAAACCCATCACGCCAGAGAACATAGCATCAAAGAAATAGGGGCGGAAAATGCAAAAAATAAAAACAGAAGGAGGAGAAGGACCCAATAAACCTTAGTAGTGAGAAGCCACCATCACAAGCAAGACACTCTCTAGAGAAGAGGAAACTAAAACAATGCCTCCTCAATGAAAGTGCACAGCCTCGACCACCTCCCACTTTTTCATATAAGACAGTGATTTTTCCCTGTGCCTTCGAGCACCTAGTCGGCCACCGCAACAAACCTTGCAAAATCTCATGTCCCTACCATGGGCATAGTAGATACTAACTATATCCAGAAAAACCTCACTGAGATGTCATTCTGAAATCCGTCCCTTGAGATATTAGACTGAGGAACCCACAAGTTCCCACACACCAATAGAAAACCTTCGCAGAAAAAAAAGCAATAGGAGAAGCGAGCAGGAAGAAAGGGTCAGGGAGGCACGAATAGAAGAAAGAAGACTGATGGAGAAGCATAGAAGGCTATGAGCCGCTCTGGTCAACTCATGCTGAGAGCAGACAATGAGGGTAATAGAAGCACCTCTCGTCATCTCATACCCCATGCAGAAAAAGGGCTACACGATAGCAGTGGTAGGAGAATAAGAAATGGAGGGAGAGCTCCGAGCAGACAATGAGGGTATGGGAGGCACGGATTGAGGAGGCACAGATCGGGAAAGGGTATGGTAGCCATGGATCCAAGACAGAGGGGTGACGAGTAAGAGCTGCAAGCTTTAAATCTCTCAAAAAAAACCCTCACAGAAAACAAGCTACATGGAATGGCGACAAGGAAAAAAAAATTAATTAGTTATCCATCTGTTGGCATCAAATCTCAAACCAAGAACCCTCACAGAATACTGGCGAAAGGGGGGCGGCCGCGAAAGACCCTAGTCCAGGGTAGCGGCCATAGCTATGGCCTCGAATGCTCCCTTAAAATGATTTGGATTACTATACAGTACTGCCTTTTCTTCTTATTTTCCTTCTGCTCGAGCCACTAATCGAACTCGTTACCTCTCAACCAACGAATATTTTCAGATATGCGAGTTATCTCGTCTCGTGGGATGGGCTGAGTTCTTCTCAGTTATGAAATTAAATTCAACCGAATGCACGAGTTATATGTGAGTGTATGGAGTTATCACTGCTCGATATTTGAATTATCTCCATGGGTATGAGTTATCTTGGCCGAATTTGTGAGTTATGATGCCCACAATGGGAGTTATATGCGGATTGTCTCTACTGGCTATACTTATTATCATTGCCAGATATGCGGATTAGCTGAGTAGGCGAGTTAACTACTCCAATATGCAAATTATCGTTAACGAATACGTGATTATTAGCAGATACACAAGTTTACACAGTACATGCGACTTCCCTCAAGCAAATATTTTTATTACTACTGATCGACATGCGAGTTGACTGCCCATGATACGTGAATTATCACCAATGAATATTCGTTTAGCCATGGATACACTAGATTCCAATGGATATGTGAGGCATCGGTATCGAATATGCGTTTTCTGATCGAATATGCTGATTATCACAACCCGATAGGTGCGTCATTACGTGTAATATGAAAAGTCTCTACCGTTTATGTGAGTGATTTCCGAGGGATGTGCGGTAAACACTGTCAAATATGTGGTAATCTCCCCGCTAATGTGAGCTATCACCGCCAATACATGAATTATCATCAAAGGATATGCGAATTATCGGCTTATATGCAACTTATCAACTGAAACGCAGCCTATCACAGATTACGCGAACTATCACCAGCAAATATGCGTATTAGGCAGGTTATCACCACAAGATATGCTTATCATTTCTCTGCTATGCGAGTTTCCTCTTGTTTTACCAATATTAATTTTCTATATATATTCGTTCTTATGTCTGCGATGAAATTTTTCCATTCCAGAGTTTGTAAGAAGCTTTGAAGGCAGCTGACGAGTTGGAGAAACTGTGAACACTATGAGTGAAGCAAATGGCGGCTTAGTTTGTTTCTTAGTTTCAACACTAACTTATTGGGTATGTGAGACAAATGCACAAATTTGATACATATCAAGTTTTGTAAATCTTTAACTTCAGTGGCTATCCATCTATGCGTGAATGTAGAGTAGCTACTAGCCATTTGCAATGATGCCCTTGTTCTAAATTTCTTCGCCTCATTCTCTATGTTCAGAGACATTGGCATATGGTGTAGAGTGACCCGACTTCTCTGAAATTTTTGATAATTTTGTGAGTCAACAAAAACCTGTTGAAGGGATATTACATATTTCAGAGTTCATTTCTACATTTTTTTATCATGCTTCATCTATTTTTTCTGCACTATCATTCCTATAGCCAAAAGAAAATATCTGCAATTTTGTTTTACAATGAGTTTTTTTTTTTTTTTTTGTCATCTAATTGTTTTTTTATACAATAACTTCAAGCATAGAGATCTTACATATTTTCATGAGCTTTGGAATATTTCCATGAGCTTTGGAGTAAGAACGTGCGGTGGTCTATTTGTCATATTTGCCATTCTAAGCATGTGGAAGATGAAAATCATTTCCTTTTAGTCCACTCACATTCATTCTCTCTCAATTGGAGTTGTCTACCGACGCAACAGAATAGGTCGTACGACAGTTTTTTGGTGGAGTCCGGTAAAAAGAAATTCAAAAAAGCAGGTAGTTGGAGTATTTGGATTGCATTTTTTATGGTGGAAATGGATTCAACACCATCAAAAACCATTAGGGCACCCAAAATACTGAAGTTGAACAACTGTAAACAAGATTTTCAAAAATCTTTGCTGGAATTTTCGAGAATCTTACCAGAATTTCTGGGTTATTCTATGGATTTTTTAGACTAAGGCCTCTCAATTCCCTACCATTTTCCACACTTCCAATCTTCTTCTCTGATTAAACCAACCCACCTATAGGGATCGTGGAGCACTTATTTCCCTTCTCTTTGACCATAGAAACAAGATTTTGAAGAATCAAACTTAGATTCTTTCTCTTCAATTAAGATCTGATAAACTGCATTGGTTTCCAACTGTAACCACGACCACCACCTAAAAAAACAAAACTTCTATCAATATTTCTTATTTGACATTTAACTTAATTCATATTATAAATATAATATTTAAAAATATAATTAAATAATAAAATTCTATTTATTACATTATGATATTATTTTTATTAATAAATTAATATTTAAATATATCACACACACACACACACACACACACACACACACATATATATATAACACGAAGTGGCCGTTTCCATTTCAACCTCACTTTCCAAAATAATTAGCTCTTTCCATTTCAACATCACTTTCCAAAGTAACTAGTCAAACGCTACAAAATTTAAAATAAAAAATTACATAATAGGATTAGATTTCTAAAAAAACCGACACACCAAACATGACATGATTTTTTATTACAACCTCTTAATTGAAAATAGCTCCGAACCATTGCAATATTGCAATCTAAAATACACACATGAGGACCAATATAGTTTTTCATGAGCCTTTAAAACTAGCTCCCCCCCTATAATTCCCTGGTTACTAAAAGAATTTTAATCTTCTTTAGAATAAAGGTTTTCTTGCCCATCAAAAGCGTGATATCTATGATCAAAATTGAATAAAATGATTCTTGTAACTCACAAATACGCCAGTGTCATGGGTATACCAGAAAGTTGATTTGCATAGGGTTGCATAGGTGTTTGGCCTTGCAATAATACCTAATTTTATATTTCAATATATATATATGAAAATTGAGTTGCATAGTTGTTTCATTTATCACTAACACCTAATTTCATATTTCAAAATGAAAATAAATGAAAGTTCAGGCTCAAGAACCTTTGATATGTTCTGTTAGCGCTCAAATCTACCTCAGGCTGAAATGAAGTAAAACTCAAGGCTACATCAAACCACGCTCAGCCTCGTAGCTAGCCCTACGAGGACAGGAGAGGGCTCTCTCCGTCAATCTTGGTAAAATGAGCAATAAGATGCGAGATGACTTACAATAAGAACTGATTTTAGGCTAGTAAAGTGATAGGTATGTTTGATTTTTTGGTTTTTGGGTTTTCGCTGGAGAAATGGGAAAACAGATTTTGGGTCCGGGGATAAGGTCAGACCTTTGCAGAGTTCGAGTTGGGGCGAGGTAGGTGAATGTCTTGATGTTTTTGATTGGATATATGAGCAGATTAGACCGACGAGGAGCTGAAGAGGGCAAAGAAGAACTTGGATCCTCTCCAAACAGCTGAAAACATATAGAACTAACTGAATTCAAAGGCCAAGCACTGTAAACAATGGATTCAACCTTATTCACTCATTCAAATTAGTTCAGAAGCATATGAAAGGATGGCATACATTAAACATGAAGAAACTTACAGTAAACAAAGAGGAAACACCATCAAGAACAGAACACCACAAGGATCCCAACAAGTGTCGCAAAACCCCTGATCTTTCCTTAACCAAAATATGAAAAGTATGTACAATGATATCAAAAGTATCCTAAGAGTCCAACCTCTCCAACCCCTGAAAATGATTGAGAAATTACAATATATAGAGCATCCTAACCCCTTCCCCACCTCTAGGGGTCGAATTCCCTCTTCAGGGATCAGTTTCAACCAATTCTATTCATGGAACTACAATCTAGGCAGCTAACAACTTGCCTCTAAAAGAGTGGAAACTGATTCATTACATGATTTTTACCTTTTTTGTGAGTGAATCTTCTAAAAGAGATAAAAATATTACATGCCAAACATAAATTTACATCATAAAAACCAAAAAATTCCATCCACAAGCAAAACTGGTCCATACTAGGCGAAAATCTGAGCTGGCAGTTGAAAATTCAGCAAAAATTTAAGTGGGTCGCATTTGAGCCAAGTGGGTCGCATTTGTTTCAGCCTGAATTTGAGGTACTTCCCGGCATCCAAATTGAGCTCATGATAGCTCGTTGGAAAGCCCTGGATGTTGACTATCCAACCCAAGTGGAATTTCCCAATTTGGAGCTCATTTGACTCTCCAAAACTTCTTTCTCCCAGAAGTACTTCCTGCTGGTGTAAAAGGTGGCAGCAAGGTGGTTTTCATGGTGTTTTTGAGCTCTTTGACCATCCAGATTTTGATGAAATGCTTAGGTGATTTCTGAGGATGCATAACTAACCATGAAAAATCCAAAAATGCAAAAATTTCCTCCAGCAAGTGTCCCAAAAAAAAGTGAGCATATGAGGGTGAGACCCACTTAACTGAAAAACCTGTTTTTTGACCCAAAAATTTGAAAATGACAAAATTTTCTCCGAATTTGCCCAAATTTGGAGCGGAGGTCCTCCATCATGTATCCTGCCCATTCAACGAAGCCTCGACCAAAATCCAAAGTGGATTAGGCCTTTTCCGCCGTCTTAGTGCTTCGCGCAACCTCCTCTTCAAAATCTTCATTCTCGCTTTGCAGACATGCATGCGAGCCCAATAATGGCCTTTCATGTGACGAAGCATGTCTTTGTCTCGATTGGCCTTCGCCAAAAATTTCTCCAGATGAATGTTCACATGTGTGAGTACAGCATCTCGATCAGCTGGTGTCATGTCACCAGGTCTCTTTCGATTCCACTGTCGGTCCTCACGGATTCGATGCAGCTCATAATATGTGAGCTCATCCTCAAGCTATTTGTTGCGCTGCTCTAAATAGTTTATCACCCACTGAGCCTTCTGCAATTGATCTTTTAGCTTGTCATTCTCGGCCCTTTGCTCCTGGATGACTTCCCTCAGTTTCGAGCTAGGAGAGCTCGCATCAACATCAATGACTGTGAAATCTGTGTCCCAGCCTCCTGATGGGCCCTCATCGTACATGGGCCTCTTACCTGTCTGTATCGACCACTGCGTTGAAGAAGGAAAGTGAGACCCCTTCCACCTCACGTGGAGATAATACTCGCCGTGTCGCTGCAAATAAGGCCCTGTGGCCTTGCTGATATGTCCGAACCAAAGGAGCGCTGATATGCTCAACCTCAGGCATGTCCGGCTGGTGTGAAGGCTCTCTTGCATCATGAACTGTCTCGGGAGGCGGCTGTGGCACTCTGAAAAAGTCTCTAGAAATGAAATCCTCCCAAGTGATGCCCTGCTATGCCAACTGATGCAACACTATGATCTTGATCAAAGCGTAATGGTATATACTCTTGTACTGCTGCGCTGGGCTCGTCTTCTTTTGCACAAAAATCACCATCCTCTCTATGTTGCGATATATGAAGTACGGAATATTCATCATACGTACCCTTGTGAACTGCATCAACAAACGAATATGGTACGCAAAGAGACGAGCATATCTGCCCTCACAACTAAAATACTGAATGATGAGTTTCATCAGCGGTGCAAACTCATCCCTCAAGAATCTGAATGGAAAAAATCTGCCCAAGTACCTCATATATCCAGTTTTAATGTATGGCTCATAGTGGAATTTCTCTAAATGCTGACGTTTGTTCCATTCCTCGCCCATGTTTGGTATGCCAGTGGCTTGAGAAATAGTCAAGGGTGACAAAATGAAATCAACCCCGACAAGATTTACCCGGCCATCCCGTAAATGTAGAACAAACAGACGAGCCAATTCACGATGAAGCCGGGTTTGTGCAATCATCTCACAAAATCGGAAACATGACAAATACTGAAAAAAATCCATTGCTAGTGGACATGCCTGCAACCGAGCCAAAGAAGTAGGCTCCTCTCTGCGATGATTACCACCTCTGACAACTCTATGAGACCCCCGTGGCACATTACCTTCAGTCGTGGAATCACTGCCTGACCCTTGTTCATACACTGACTCTGTCTCTGACATGGCTTTAAACAAGATATTGGCAATATGTATACTGATATAAATGCAGTGAAAACAGAGTTATAATGTATGTTTCAACACCCAACAAATATCCCCCACTGTCAAAGCACCATAAGGAAACAAACAATGATAACAGCTCTGTTTTAGGTGGATTGAGATAGAAGCACAGTCTCTGTTTTAATTGCAAGTGAAATTTGAAAAATGGTAGCAGGCAGCCTTTAGAATATTGGATAAACTTTGTCAAAGGGAACAATGAATCATAAGACTGTGTTTTTCAATGGGCAGTGAACAATGAGTATAAGAACGTGTTTATCATTGGGCAGTGAGACACAATATGGCCATGATCACCATGAAACACAAGCCATGATAGTGGTAAAACAATAATGATGACCACGGTGGTTTAATGGGTGTGAAAACAGTGGGACTTTGACAATACATGCAAAGGTAGATATATCAATGATATAAGGTGGAAAAAAAACTCATAAAACCATCCATATATATTTAAAAACCCTGAGGAACAAATCTACCATGACTGTAGGGTTTTACTCTTCCATTCAAATGTTTAAAGTCTTCAAGATATCACCAACACATTAAAATCTACTGAGCAATAGTTTAGCACCTGTTTGGAGGCAGCTGGAGATGATTTAAAACGAAACTGGGCGCTCAACACAACTTTTCTGAACTCTGTTAGCAAGTGGGTCGCATGCGATCAAGTGGGTCGCTTTTGCCAAGTGGGTCGCATGCGTTATAATTTGCACTGGAGAAAATGCCCAGGTGGGTCGCTTTTTCCAAGTGGGTCACTTTTGCCCAAGTGGGTCTCACGACCTCCAAACTCTGTCAACAATGCTCCAAAACTCGATTTCGGCCTCCAAACTTTAGATTTTGACTTCTATGCTGCGGATCATTGCAAATGAACTTGTTTTCCATTTATACATGATGTAAATATCTTTCACAATCAGATTTGATCCAAATCTATTTGCTAACCCATATTACAATGTTTTTGCATTTTCACATTTGGCTTTTTAATACAATATCTCTCTTTTGGCTTTTTTTTTGAGTTATGAACTGATGATTTTGTTGTCTCTTGCAGGGGTATAGCTCTTTAGCTTAGGAAAAGATCAGGGGTCTGCATTGAAACTCCTTCTCGGTGAAATGAATACAATTTATTACAAAAATAAAATTGAACAATTTCTAGTTCCAAAACAGAGTTTTGGACTAGAAATGTTTTTAAATGCTTATGATAAAAAAAATATGAAATCAAAATTTGCGGAACCATCCTCATCCTGCGGGCTTTATGACAATGTATGCAAATGACTCAAAACCCTAGAATCTAGGACTAAAGACACTTATTGACATTTAATGACTATAAATGAAATGATGATGATTTTGAGTGATTTTTGGAAAAATTTTTAAATAGCCCTGCAGGTGTAAGCATGAGGAAACATAAGACAACAGACCCCTTCGTCAGTCAATGGCATGCTCCTAGCGAAATGCAACGAAGTGGAACAAGCGAGACACCTAAGAATGAATATGCAAAAGACGAAATGATCACTGACGGAGGGATGTAAGGACCGACTATAACATTGGCTCCAATGGGGATGGTGGCTCCATGGAGATGCCAAGAACGGCAGATCTCTGGGGGAGTCAGAGAGTGCCTTTCATCCATTGGGCGATGGAGTCATTATTTCAACTGATAAAACAAAACTTTGGACATTTTTATTTGACTGCAGATTTGACTAAAGACTGACTGAAATTTGACCAAAACTGACATGACCAAAACTGACATGACCTTAAAACTAAAGACTGATAAAACTGACTTGATAATTTCAAACCAACCAACCTCCACCTCCAGAATTATAGCCTTCACTCCGGGCCCCAGACTGAAGATGAGAGATCGGTACACACTTGCAACGAAACAAAAGTAAAATGATATATACAATGATAATGAGATCAGCAGAAGATACTCAGAAGTAATATCGCTTCAGCAACTGACCATTGATCGGTCCTCCAGGACAATCATCTCCATTCATTTCTTTGAGAAGAAATGCATTTTGACCCTGATACATTGCAATCTTAAAAGGACCCTTCCACAGATTTTCAAATTTGCCGTGCTTTCCCTTATCCTCATTCCGAGCATCCCATTTCAAAACTACCTCATCCAACTGAAACTTATCTGCTTTCGCCTTTCTGTCGTAGATCTTCTTTATGCGCTCCTGCAACTTAAAAGTATTTTGAAATACCTCCTCTCGTGTCTGCTGTAAATGAATCATCTGATTAATCCTCCGCTGCATAGGATCTTCCTCACTCCCAGCCTCCTGAAGCAATTTGACCACCGGGACAGCAAGTGAAGTAGGAAAAACCGTATCTATTCCGTACACCAGCTCGAAAGGAGACATGCCAATCGAATTTTTCTGACTTACTCTATCAGCCCACAGCGCATTCATTAATTTCTTATGCCAGCCCCTTTTGTTGATTTCTAGCAATTTCTTAATGATATTCACCAAGGACTTGTTTGAAGATTCCGCCAAACCATTTCCTTGCGGGTGGTAAGCGGTCGAATGTCCCAAACTGATACTATACTTATAGCAAAATTCAACTATCCTTTTGGACTTGAAGGCCGCTGCATTATCTGTGATTATTTTGCTAGGACACCCAAAACGTGACAGAATATTATTTTCAAGAAAAGAGATAATTACCGCATCCGTGGCCTGTCGAGTGGGAATTGCCTCAATCCACTTCGTGAAGTAGTCTGTAGCTGTCAGTATCCATCTATGTTGTCCGGAAGATGCTGGGTGAATTTCCCCGATAAAATCCAATCCCCACTGCTGGAATGGTGCACTAACTTCAATTGGTTTTAGAGGCAAAGGCTGTAGTTTCCGCTTCCCTTCGAAAATTTGACACTCATGACAATTTTTAACAGCCTTAAATACATCAGAAAAAAAAGAAGGCCAATAATACCCTACCCTTAAAATCTTATTCGTTGTGGTCTTCCAAAACAAATGACCTCCACAGTCACCTTTGTGAAAGTCCTCCAAAACTTTTTGAGCTTCCTCCTCTACCAAACAATTCAACAACATACCTCCAGGATCTTTCCAATATAACGCATAATTCAGAATGCAGAATTTAGCAGCTCTTAACTTCAATGTTCTACTCTTATTTCTTGGCATCCCGGGCGGTGAAGACAAATTCTGAAGCACGTATAAAATGTCAGCATACCAAGGAGAAGAAACAAAAATATCAGATACCTGGACTGACGTACTTTCCTCATCTTCATCGAACATGGCGGCGATCAAATTTATGTCTAGAGCATGCAGATTTGTTTCAGCCATGAGCTTGGCGAGTCCTTGTCCTTTGATCAGCTTGGTTGGTTTAATTTCCACATCGTATTCTAACAACGCAGCGATCCACTTACCCCTTCTTCCCTCTGGATCTGCCTGTACCAAAACATCTTTAACTGCTGCGTTAGGAACGTATGCTATAATGTGGGAATGCAGTATGTACACACGGAAATCTTTCAAGGCCTTTACAAGCGCAAGTGCTTGTTTCTCAATGATATTTTACTTCAATGCTCCATATCTTATGATCCGACTGAAGAAAGCAATGGGCTTCTCAACTCCGTCCCTTTTTTGCATCAAAACAGCTGCCAATGTGTGCTCAGAAGCAAAAGAAAATAAAATGAAGTCCTGTGTGTAATCCGGGCTGATTAAAATAGGGGCTGAGGAAAGAGCTATCTTTACCAAATTGAATGATTTCACTGCCTCTTCTGTCCACTTTACCTGACTGTCCTTTTTCAGCATGTTCGTGATTTCCCTAAGGTGTTCTGCAAGATTTGGAATGAAACGACGCAGAAAATTCATTTTACCATTAAATGACTGTATTTCTTTCTTGTTCCGGGGCTGTTCAATATGCTGTATGGCTTCAACACGTGCAGGGTCAACTCGAATGCCATCTTTCGATATGATGTGGCCAAGGAGCTTGCCTTCATCCATGGCAAAAAGGCTCTTTTTCGGATTCAGCGAAATGCCATATTTTCTGCACTTCTGGAAAACAATTTTCAAATGATATAAATGTTCCTCATCAGAATTAGAAAACACAGTTAAATCATCGAGGTAAACAACCAAAAACACATCTTTTTCATTGGCAAAAGCCATATCCATTGCACGCTGAAAGGTAGCGCCTGCATTCTTTAAACCAAACGGCATCTTTGCATAATGAAATGTTCCCCAAGGAGTGGTGAACGCAGTCTTGTCACGATCATCTTCCTGCACTAAAATCTAATTATAACCTGAGTATCCGTCGAGTAGTGACATCCTTGATGCTCCAACTACTCGCTACAATATATGGTCCATTTTTGGCAGCGGATAATTGTCTTTTAATGATACCTTATTCAAATTTCTGAAGTAAATACATAAACGGATCTCACCTGTCTTCTTTCTCACGGGCACCAAATTTGATATCCAATCTGAAAATCGAATAGGCACAATGATTCCTGACTTATACAACCTATTCACCTCTTTTTCGATCGATGGTAGCAGCTTTGGATTGATTCTCCTCAACTTTTGACGAAAAGGCTTCTGATTTGGTTTGATGGGGATAGTATGCTGAATGATGTTGGTATCATATGTTTTTAGATCTGAATAATCCCACGCAAACGCATCAGAAAATGAAGACAACAATTTCACATATTCGGCCTTTACCTTTGGTGACAATGACTTTGATAATTTTACCATCTTGGGATTCTCAGCTGTCCCAATATTTACCTCTTCGACACCCTTTTCTGTTGGCCTCAATGTCGGTTTGCGGGCTACATCATCTTGATCAAACAACTCTTCCAAAGGAATCAATCCCTTAGGAATGATGTTATCCTTAAGTTGCAGCACTTCCATTTGGTTTATTTGTATTTCATCACTGCCATCATCATTTTCAGTATCTATAGAGGTGTCTTTGAACTTACCCTTATTCTGCAGAAATTCAGAAATCTCCTCATCATCCTGAAAGACTTGCCAACATCGCTGATTGTCTGGAACAGTAGGGCGGTGTTTCACATGAATCTCGAATTTGTTGCTGGAATTCATCGGAATTTTAAGATTGCTTGCTGCCTTAGCAAGTCCATCAGCAACACAATTTTGTATGTGGGGCACACATGTCAAAGTATGATCAGAAAATAACTTCAGAATGTCTAAGACTGCATTACGATAAGCCCTCATGCGAGGATGCTTAGCCTGAAACTCACTTTTAACTTGCTTTATCACTAATTCCGAATCACCGTATACTGCAATCCTTTTCGCTTTCAACTTCTTAAGAATCTTAAGGCCAGCAATAAGAGCCTCATATTCCGCTTCATTATTAGAACAGTCAAATGCCAGCTTGTAGGAACACACTCTCACATTGCTCGGGACCTTATCCGGAGCGGAAAACGGACTACGAATCCAAACACCAATTCTAGCACTGTCGCTGCCCACTGCACCATCAAAATCCATGGTCCAAAGACCATCTTCATCGTCCTCTAAATGTTGAAACTGTACCGGCTCTGTTTTTCCTGTTTACTGCCCATTGTCTTCAGCTGATTGCTCCATAACAGCTTGTTTTTCTCTTCTTTCTTTTTGCAAAACTTCTCTAAAATTCTCAGTGATTTCTGGTATATCTTCTGCCTGAACTAATTGACTTTCTACATCATTAAAACTATCAGCAAGCAACAAAAATGACTCTAAATCGGTATGTACATAATTTACAGGATGATTGATTGGCTTCTCTTTGCTAGTTATCATGTATTTCATCTTCTGCTCTCGATATAACTTTCTCATTTGACCGAAGACTGGGATTGTAGCATAAGAGAAATATAACTGAAGTGTACCTTTCAACTTTGCCCCCCAAGATCGCGAAAGGAGCATACCAAATCGTGGAGGAATGTCCGCCACCACCACATCCATTAAGACATTCTTTGCTGGAATTTGATCTAAGCTTACAACCAAATCTTTGATGAGTCCTATACATCTCACACGGTTGGAATCAAATGAATATAAATCATGATATTTTCTTGTAATATCTAGTCCCAACTTTTCCATGATTGCCTTTGGCATCAAATTGTGCGAAGCACCCGAATCGAACATAGCATTGTGCAAAACATATTCATGCAACCTTAAACTGATATAAAAGGGAGGAACATCACTGTCAGGTCACTCACCATCTAATGCAGGCCCGAAAATCAGTTCTGGCTGATCATCCTCAACATTAACTGTATCAAACATTGGATCAAAGTTCAGAATTTTGGAGACTTGCCCGCGATAGCTACTGTTCTTCATGATTTCTGTCAAAGGAATAGATATTTTTAATTTGGAAATCTCATTTTCCAAACTAAATGCTGAAACTTTCTCAATTTCTTTGACCGGAACTTCCTTCCTTTCAGCCTTGTCTTTCACTATGTTTGACTGATTTACTTTTTCTGCTGATGATACTTTACTAGCTGCTGGATCAATTGTCACTTTTCCTTTCTTCTGTGGTATCGGTGAATCCGTCTTTGGTGCTGAAGCTTCTTTTCGTTTCTGAATTGGATTTATGGGCACATCTCGGTTTCTTAATGAGTATTGCTTTTGTTGGGCAGACAAAGCATTCAAATATCCTCTTTGGTATTCATCTGACTCTTCCTCTAAATCCGCATCATTTGCTAGAATGAAATCTTCATCTTTCTGAACAACTGAACTTTCTCCGTATTCTTCATCCTCAGTGATG
This sequence comes from Pinus albicaulis, assembly GCA_034641835.2. NCBI lineage: Eukaryota > Viridiplantae > Streptophyta > Pinopsida > Pinales > Pinaceae > Pinus > Pinus albicaulis. The sequence goes on along the minus strand of CM076571.1, from coordinate 286,103,521 downwards.
TAGATAGGCAGATCATCGGGAGTGAAGAAATGATTTTGCTCACCTGAAACATCATCATCATCGTCGGAATCATGACTCACAAAATTCTGCAAAAGAGGTGTCTTAATCTGCTGTTGGGCTACTGGCTCTGGTGGTCTTTGTTCACGCTGCTTTATTCTGAATTGTGGCTGCTGCTGGCCACGATAATTTGGATTGCGAATCTGCGTTTTTGACTTGTCAATATTCATTCTCTTAAACATTTTCTCCATTTCACGAATCAAGTGTTGTTCAGATGTAGATGTGGAAGGCTCTTCTTTTATCGTCACTCTTTTTTCTGCTTTCAACCGTGCTCTTTTATCGTTCAGATTTGCCTCAACACTGACAGCGATCTTCTGCATATCTTCTAAAGTTGGCGGATCTCTATCACGAAGGGAATAAGCCATCTCCGGATCAAAGCCATCCGGGAATTTAAGGAGAGCGGATTTTTTAGACGGTCTCAAGTCATCTGGAATTGCATTATACACCGTATTGAATCTAATAATATAATCCTGAACAGACTCACCAGGATTACGTTTGATGTTTGTATATTCTGAAGTAATATGCAGCGGATCCTTTTTCATCTCCCATCGATCTAAAAACTGATCCTGAAGTTCTTGCAATGTGTTGATACTTCTGGCTTGTAGAGCTCTGAACCATTTACGAACTTCTCCTCCAAAAGTCTGAGCAAACAATCTCATTGAAACATTTTCTACATCAACTTCATGCAGATCCAAAAATTCTGTCATTCGAATGATGTGCTACTGAGCGGATATACTTTGAGGTGTGCCATCAAATATGGGAATTTTGCTTTGGTAATCAGCAGGCATAGGATCTAAATTGGCCGGCAAAGCAAGAGGTGCAAATCTGGCTGCCATGACTCTTGGCGGATTGATGATAATCTGCTGTCTAGGAGAAATAGGAGGACTAGGAGCAGTAGGTGTGCGAAGTATATGCGGTGGAGATGGAGGAGAAATTACTATGGATTGCTGATCAGAAAACTCAGGCTGAACCGGAATGGTAGGTATAAAGGGAGGCTCAGTAGGGATCCGTGAACTAGATGCAAATTCAGATGGTTCAAAAGTTTGTGGATCAGATTCAGTGAATTCAGGAGTGTTGGTATCCACAATGGAACTTTGCAATTTTCTATCCAAGTAATGCGAAACAAATCTATATTGCAAATCTTCGGTAAACAATGGATTCGGAACTAATCTTGACAACTCAGTTTCAGAAAAATTTACAAACAAGGATGTTTCAAATCGTGCATCAAAAGGAATTTCATCAACATATATAATTTTCACAGGACAGGATGCAGATCTAGTAAGCAATCTGGAACTCCCAAAACTCACTTGACTTTCTCTTTCAGAACTTTCTTGACTTCCTTGTCTTCTAAGGGTCCTAGGAATCAGATTTGGATTTTCAAATATTGTTGGTGGATCAGGGTCAGGATTCGCCCTAGTATTCCTTCTTGAAGCCAGTGTATTGATCTTCTCGGGATAAATTTTCAAGGAACACAATCAATTATTTTCAGCCTTTCGACTTCTAGACTCAATCATCCAAAGGGTCTAGAACGAATAAGTATACTGGGGTGATTTACAAATCAAGTGCTGCACTCACAAGCTTACCGGAGATCGACTGAAGCAACGTTTATCTACTACCACTTATGCATAGCGAAAGCTACCTGGCGTGACTTCAGACTCCGTCTAAGACTCATGGAACAAACACATCAACAAGCAAACCATCAAGATTATTGTTTTGTTCCCCAGTATGGTCGCCACTATGTTAGCGCTCAAATCTACCTCAGGCTGAAATGAAGTAAAACTCAAGGCTACATCAAACCACGCTCAGCCTCGTAGCTAGCCCTACGAGGACAGGAGAGGGCTCTCTCCGTCAATCTTGGTAAAATGAGCAATAATATGCGAGATGACTTACAATAGGAACTGATTTTAGGCTAGTAAAGAGATAGGTATGTTTGATTTTTTGGTTTTTGGGTTTTCGCTGGAGAAATGGGAAAACAGATTTTGGGTCCGGGGATAAGGTCAGACCTTTGCAAATTTCGAGTTGGGGCGAGGTAGGTGAATGTATTGATGCTTTTGATTGGATATATGAACAGATTAGACCGACGAGGAGCTGAAGAGGGCAAAGAAGAACTTGGATCCTCTCCAAACAGTTGAAAACATATAGAACTAACTGAATTCAAAGGCCAAGCACTGTAAACAATGGATTCAACCTTATTCACTCATTCAATTTAGTTCAGAAGCATATGAAAGGATGGTATACATTAAACATGAAGAAACTTACAATAAACAAAGAAGAAACACCATCAAGAACAGAACACCACAAGGATCCCAACAAGTGCCGCAAAACCCCTGATCTTTCCTTAGCCAAAATATGAAAAATATGTACAATGATATCAAAAGTCTCCCAAGAGTCCAACCTGTAGAATGCCTCAGAAATTACAATATATAGATCACTCTAACACCTTTCCCCACATCTAGGGGTCTAATTCCCTCTTCAGGGATCAGTTTCAACCAATTCTATTCATGGAACTACAATAAGGGCAGCTAACAACTTGCCTCTAAAAGAGTGGGAACTGATCCATTTACATGATTTTTACCCTTTTGAGAGTGAATCTTCTAGAATAGATAAAAATAAGCCAAAGTTACATGCCAAACATAAATTTACATCATAAAAACCCAAAAATTCCATCCACAAGCAAAACTGGTCCATACTAGGCGAAAATCTGAGCTGGCAGTTGAAAATTCAACAAAAATTTAAGTGGGTCGCATTTGAGCCGAGTGGGTCGCATTTTTTCCAGCCTGAATTTGAGGTACTTCTCGGCATCCAAATTGAGCTCATGATAGCTCTTTGGAAAGCCCTGGATGTTGACTATCCAACCCAAGTGGAATTTTCCAATTTGGAGCTCATTTGACCCCCCAAAACGTCTTTCTCCCAGAAGTACTTCCTGCTGGTGCAAAAGGTGGCAGCAAGGTGGTTTTCATGGTGTTTTTGAGCTCTTTGACCATCCAAATTTTGATGAAATGCTTAGGTGATGTCTGAGGATGCATAACTAACCATGAAAAATCCAAAAATTCAAAAATTTCCTCCAGCAAGTGTCTCGAAAAAAAATGAGCATATGAGGGTGAGACCCACTTAACTGAAAAACCTGTTTTTTGACCCAAAAATTTGAAAATGACAAAATTTTCTCCGAATTTGCCCAAATTTGGAGCGGAGGTCCTCCATCATGTATCCTACCCATTCAACGAAGCCTTGGCCAAAATCCGAAGTGGATTAGGCCTTTTCCGCCGTCTTAGTGCTTCGCGCAACCTCCTCTTCAAAATCTTCATTCTCACTTTGCAGACATGCATGCGAGCCCAATAATGGACTTTCATGTGACGAAGCATGTATTTGTCTCGATTGGCCTTCGCCAACAATTTCTCCAGATGAATTTTCACATGTGTGAGTACAGTATCTCGGTCAGCTGGTGTCATGTCACCGGGTCTCTTTCGATTCCACTGTCGGTCCTCATGGATTCGACGCAACTCATAATATGTGAGCTCATCCTCAAGCTGTTTGTTGCGCTGCTCCAAATAGTTAATCACCCACTGAGCCTTCTGCAATTGATCTTTCAGCTTGTCATTCTCGGCCCTTTGCTCCTGGATGACTTCCCTCAGTTTCGAGCTGGGAGAGCTCGCATCAACATCAATGACTGTGAAATCTGTGTCCCGGCCTCCTGATGGGCCCTCATCATGCATGGGCCTCTTGCCCCTGTCCTGTATCTGTACCTGCGCTGAAGAAGAAGGCGATACCCCTTCCACATCATGTGGAGATAATACTCGTCGTGTCGCTGCAAATAAGGCCCTGTGTCCTCGCTGATATGTCCGAACCAAAGGAGTACTGATATGCTCAACCTCAGGCATGTCCAGCTGGTGTGAAGGCTCTCCTGCATCATGAACTGTCTCGGGAGGTGGTTGTGGCACTCTGAAAAAGTCTCTAGAAATGAAATCCTCCCAAGTGATGCCCTGCTCTCCCAACTGATGCAACACTATGATCTTGATCAAAGCATAATGGTATATACTCATGTCCTGTTGCGCTGGGCTCGTCTTCTTTTGCACAAAAATCACCATCCTCTCTATGTTGCGATATATGAAGTACGGAATATTCATCATACGTACCCTTGTGAAGTGCATCAACAAACGAATATGGTACGCAAAGAGACGAGCATATCTGCCCTCACAACTAAAATACTGAATGATGAGTTTCATCAGCAGTGCAAACTCATCCCTCAAGAAACTGAATGGAAAAACTCTGCTCAAGTAACTCATATATCCAGTTTTAATGTATGGCTCATAGTGGAATTTCTCTAAATGCTGACGTTTGTTCCATTCTTCGCCTATGTTTGGTATGCCAGTGGCTTGAGCAATAGTCAAGGGTGACAAAATGAAATCAACCCCGGCAAGATTTACCCGGCCATCCCGTAAATGTAGAACAAACAGACGAGCCAATTCACGATGAAGTCGGGTTTGTGCAATCATCTCACAAAATCGGAAACATGACAAATACCGAAAACAATCCATTGCTAGTGGACATGCTTGCAACTGAGCCAAAGAAGTAGGCTCCTCTCTGTGATGATTACCACCTCTGACAACTCTATGAGACCCCCATGGCACATTACCTTCAGTCGTGGAATCACTGCCTGACCCTTGTTCATACACTGACTCTGTCTCTGACATGGCTTTAAACAAGATATTGGCAATATGTATACTAATATAAATGCAGTGAAAACAGAGTTATAATGTATGTTTCAACACCCAACAAATATCCCCCATTGTCAAAGCACCATAAGGAAACAAACAATGATAACATCTCTGTTTTAGGTGGATTGAGATAGAAGCACAGTCTCTGTTTTAATTGCAAGTGAAATTTGACAAATGGTAGCAGGCAGCCTTTAGAATATTGGATAAACTTTGTCAAAGGGAACAATGAATCATAAGACTGTGTTTTTCAATGGGCAGTGAACAATGAGTATAAGAACGTGTTTATCATTAGGCAGTGAGACACAATATGACCATGATCACCATGAAACACAAGCCATGACAGTGGTAAAACAATAATGATGACCACGGTGGTTTAATGGGTGTGAAAACAGTGGGACTTTGACAATACATGCAAAGGTAGATATATCAATGATATAAGGTGGAAAAAAAACTCATAAAACCATCCATATATATTTAAAAACCCTGAGGAACAAATCTACCATGACTGTAGGGTTTTACTCTTCCATTCAAATGTTTAAAGTCTTCAAGATATCACCAACACATTAAAATCTACTGAGCAATAGTTTAGCACCTGTTTGGAGGCAGCTGGAGATGATTTAAAACGAAACTGGGCGCTCAACACAACTTTTCTGAACTCTGTTAGCAAGTGGGTCGCATGCGATCAAGTGGGTCGCTTTTGCCAAGTGGGTCGCATGCGTTATAATTTGCACTGGAGAAAATGCCCAGGTGGGTCGCTTTTTCCAAGTGGGTCACTTTTGCCCAAGTGGGTCTCACGACCTCCAAACTCTGTCAACAATGCTCCAAAACTCGATTTCGGCCTCCAAACTTTAGATTTTGACTTCTATGCTGCGGATCATTGCAAATGAACTTGTTTTCCATTTATACATGATGTAAATATCTTTCACAATCAGATTTGATCCAAATCTATTTGCTAACCCATATTACAATGTTTTTGCATTTTCACATTTGGCTTTTTAATACAATATCTCTCTTTTGGCTTTTTTTTTGAGTTATGAACTGATGATTTTGTTGTCTCTTGCAGGGGTATAGCTCTTTAGCTTAGGAAAAGATCAGGGGTCTGCATTGAAACTCCTTCTCGGTGAAATGAATACAATTTATTACAAAAATAAAATTGAACAATTTCTAGTTCCAAAACAGAGTTTTGGACTAGAAATGTTTTTAAATGCTTATGATAAAAAAAATATGAAATCAAAATTTGCGGAACCATCCTCATCCTGCAGGCTTTATGAAAATGTATGCAAATGACTCAAAACCCTAGACTCTAGGACTAAAGACACTTATTGACATTTAATGACTATAAATGAAATGATGATGATTTTGAGTGATTTTTGGAAAATTTTTTAAATAGCCCTGCAGGTGTAAGCATGAGGAAACATAAGACAACAGACCCCTTCGTCAGTCAATGGCATGCTCCTAGCGAAATGCAACGAAGTGGAACAAGCGAGACACCTAAGAATGAATATGAAAAAAATGAAATGATCACTGACGGAGGGCTGTAAGGACCGACTCTAACATGTTCTACCACAAATACTCTATGTCATTGAAAAATAAAAAATATGGGATTAATATTCTAGATTTTATTTATTTAAAACTAACAATTTGATATGAGGACAATAAATATATAGTTGTCATTATAGTTCATGGTTCTACTTAGAATTTTGAGAAGAAAAAATGATAGATTTATATGATAAATAATATTTTAAAACCATGTAAAAAAAATTTAAGAGTAATTAGTAATGGGAGGCCCAACTATGTTTAATAGGGAGAGTATTGTTACATTAAGAAAGCTATTTGAAAATTAACAAATATTTCCCAATTTTGTTTTTAAGTCGGTACCAAGTTATATATTAATAGAAAATAAGTTTTACATGGGTACCATGATAAGCGTGGATAGTAGTTAACAAAATCCTCAATACTAACATAAGTTACAACCATCCATCATTCGAAATATCAAAAAAGTTAACACCATAACATGACCATGAAGGACAAGAGGAACTATAGATGCCTTAAAGACTTCCCCATGAGGAACAAAATGGGACCATTGGTAACAAGCTAACTCCCAGCAAAACACTATAACAAACTTATTGTCATCATAGACTAAATAGTGTAGAAAACAAAGATATACGAGCGTAGAAATTGAAAAAAGTTGTAACCATATGCCTGAGAGCGATATCCATTAAGTTGACAAAGACAGACAGTGTAAATCGACTTTAGTATGAAATGATCACTGGTGAGAGAAGGAGGAGAAGTATTAGTAGGTTGTGCATTGATGACACTAGGTGTAAGCTCCTCCATATCTAATTCTGAGTTGACATATTTCTCTGGCATGTGCACATGAGAAACTATATCACCAAGGAAAAAATGAATATTCTAGAGCATTCTCTTCATATCTTCTAGACCAAGTATTTCCCAATTTATAAATAATGAAGAATTAAAATTAAAAGCTACTTTATGACTTATGCAATTGTGCAACAGTGACATATGTTGTGAAGATTGATTATGCAAATGTGCAACCATGAAATACGTGGTGAAGATTGATTGAACATGAGATTCAAGATATAACTTATAGTTTGTACACAGGTATTTGAATCAAATAATTAATATGTAAAGCAATGTTACGTGTAGTATCAAAGCTAAGTTTAATACACTAGTTCTTTAGACTTATTTATATACTCTATGCATTAATTTTTTTTTTTCCGAAATATTTAAAATTAAAATTAATCAAAATTCAATCACTTTCTCTTACAAGGAAAATATGGATAGAAGAGGAGGGGAATCTAAGGATAGAGATCAAGTTGTGCATCTTCCACTATATCATACACCTCCATATTCTCTTTCTAGGAAACCATAACACATCAAGAACAAGGATTTGCTGCTTCAAGAGAGGCGATAACCATGATGTGTTGTTTCCAAACGTTGTTAAATATACTAATGAACTAGATGGAAAGTGAATAGGAAGGTATTTTTGTACATGTAGAAGGATTGAAAAATCATGCAAGCAACCACATTCATAGAGATGTGGATAATGTAAAGTTTCTAGATTTTTGGGGCTCTACTAATGGAAAAGGAGTCAAAGCCCAACTGGAAAGCATGGTTGTGTTGGATACTAAGGGATTACACCTTGAATATTAGAGTGCATATCGATACTTTTCAGCCAAAGGGTGATCCACCTTTGTCGAAGACCTTATTTCCATAGTTAGGGATCGATGTGTCTAAAATGTCATGGGGATTATTAAGGGTAATTTTAGAGAATTATACCTTTCATTAATCTGTAAAATACCATTGATATTGTTGGAATTATGGTACATGTGTTGTACTTTATTGAAACCCACTGGTAACCAGATGTGTTCACAGCTCAATTGAAAGGTAACAAAATGATGGGACAGAGGTTTGCAGGTCAGAAACAAAAGTTTGATGAAGGTAAATATTTTAAGATCTATACGTGGTTTAGTCAAGGCCATTTCACGTACACACATGGCTATGAAGAATCCAAGTCGTTTACATGTTGGCGCACTAATTTATTAATAACAAGGGTATTTACCATGGTATTAGCCCACAATATTGAGCACAGTAACAGTTATTTTATCCCGTCTAAGATTACCACCGACGCTAGTATGGTTTTGGTTCATGGTATTCGCTAAGGCTCTAACTATATAAGGAGGTGAAGATCAAAGTGCTAAGTGTGCATGAGTAAAGGTTTTTGATGAATACTTCAATCTGAGGTATATTTGCATTGTAAGGGCTATAGTTGACAAGTTGATATGAAATAATAATAAGCCTATGAATACAATGATGGATTAGGATCATGAGACCTGAAATGAATTTAAATTTTATGATATGCTCATGGATTAACGATATATAACTATTGACGCATGTTTTATCTCTCAATATTATGATCTGGGTCTTTCTCAAGTTCTTAAAAGCTGCGCAATTCAGGTCAAAAATTGCAGATCAGTATGCAGGTTGGTCTAGGTGAAATCGCGTATACACATAGGTTCATTTCATGAAATTCACGTACATAAAGGAAGGGTTTATGCTTATAAATGACTGATCAATCAGATCAATGCTGATGTATCTCTATTTTCTACAATGATGTCATCATGTTGATCTGGGTTTAGTCACAATGTATGAAGTATAACTATTTGAATGATGAAGTTGAAATTGGGCGCATGTTGATTGGTTGAAAGTGATACTTGATGTTGCTAACTGTATGAGGGTTTATAGATTTGTAATCTAACAAAATGTCTCAGAATGCCTCTTTCTAATTCTGTGACTAATTCAAAGTAACAATTTTTAGTACTAAGTATATTGAGATCTGTACATAGGTTGCAATACAAAAATGTGCATATAAACATGGGTTACCTTAAGTGAAGTAGCGTATACATTTTGATATATGAATTTTCATGGCTGTAGTTGATTAAGTGTATTGATACATTATTCTTGGTTTAGTTCTGATAATCTGGTTATAGTAATCTCTCGAATATGTTTGATTTAAGTTGATGATTGGTTAAGTGATTGTTTGCTTTAGTGGTGGGTTCTGTATTTGCATGATTCAATGATTGATTGGTTCAGTGGTTTTTTTTCAGTAATTGGGTGAATGCTTTAGGTACAGTGATTACTTCAGTTGTGATATCAGAATTATATGATGTTAATGGGTTCAACATGAATTATTTGGTGAAAAGTTTCCTACAAGTTGTGATGTATTAAAGCAGGTGGATCCAGTGTGAAAATTTATGAAATGTGTTCCATGGATGGTGCTGAGGGTTGGAGCCTTCAGTGAGGAAGTCGAAGCTTCCTTCTAGTAGTAGCTGGTGATCATATTAGGGGGTTGAATCTCCCTTCTAGTGGGTTATGGTAAACAAGATCAGGGGTTGAAGCTCCCTTCAGCAAGAGCTGGAGAATGAGTGAAGGTTGTAGCCTTCAACAGGTGGGTGTCTGCGTATTGGCATGAGTCTGCACCAATACAATAATGTAAGAAGTTTTTAATAATAATAATATTGAAGACTAAGACGACACCAAAGGTAATTTTCTCCCACATTGGGTTTCCACCTTAAAATATTGTTGTTAATGTGTGTTTCTTATGTGTGATGCTTTATTCAATTATTATTGCACATGATTACTACTTATCAAATGTTTGATGAATCTTTTACACTTTCATTTAAGTTAAATAGATAAAGAATTAGCTGATTTATAATTTTACTAAGCATACGCTACTTTCCTATATAAAATTGCTGCACATAGGCGAGTTGGATTCAGTAAAGTCACGTATAGAATTGAGGAAATAAAATATTATTATTAAGAAAAGAAAATATTATTGTGAGTTTTTAAATATTGATTCACCCCCCCTCCCCCATCTCAGTATTTTTCCTAACAATTGGAATCAGAGCATGTCCTTCAGAAGAAGCTTGAATGCTTTAAGGAAGATCCACCAAGATGAATAATCAAGACGGAACAATGTATATCATACCACCACTCTTTAATGGAAATAATTTAATATTATGGAAGACAAGAAGAAGATCCTATCATTAGTCTCTTGAAGAAAATGTTTGGGCAATTGTTGAAGGGGGTTACCAATATCTAGCCACAGTTCCCACAGATGCAACAACAAAGAAGACATATGAAACCAATGCAAACGTTGTCAATTAATTATTGGGAAGCCTGACCAAATCAGAATTTGTGAAAGTTATGCAGTTCAATTCAACAATTGAAATGTGGGACAGAATCATCCTAAGCTATGAAAGCGATTACAAGGTAAAAAGTGTTGAACTCCAAGCTCTCATAATTCAATATGAAAATATCAGAATGAATAATGATGAAAGTATTGCAAGTTTATTTCTATGTCTAGATGAGATTTTAAATCGTATGAGAAATCTAGGTGGAGACATAAAATACGCAACTTTAGTAGAGAAATCATTAAGATCTCTAACTCTTAGATTCAAGTCAAAAGTTTCTTCCATTGAAGAGAAGTAGGATCTGCAAATTCTTATTATTGTTCAACTTCAAGGGAAATGAGAAAAATAAGTCCCTCATAAGTTAGAGAAGCCACATTTAAAGCAACTGCAAAAGGAAAGGAAAAGGAAGAACACAAGGAATCAGGGTATGTATCATAAGAAGATGAGTTAAATTTTGTAAAGAAACTTCAACTTGGTACCGGAAGGTTCAGAGGTAAGCTTCGTTTCAAATGTTTTTCTTGTGGTAGAGTTGGTCATTATGTTTCTAAATTTCCTTATAAATACAACCATGACAAGGGGAAGGATGTTGTAAAAGGAAAAATAAAATGATTTGAAAATGGGAAAAGTTATAATACCCAAGAAGATATTGATGGCTTGTCAAATAGTGAAGAAGGAGAATCTAATCAAGATATTAAAATACTCATGGCCTTTGAAAGAAGTACTAGTGATTATAATGAAATATTTGTGGATGATTTAGAGGAAAAATATTTCTTTGAAGAAATTACTCAACTTAAAATATGCTTAGAAGAAAACAAGGTAGCCATAGGTACTTTAAAGAATCAACTCATATAAAAGGAGAAGGATAATGAGAAGTTAGAATGTGAAATAGTAAGTCTAAGAAAGGAACTTGAGAAAATAAAAACTTTAAACCTTAGATTTGCTAAATAATCTGAAACCTTAGATGAACTTATCAAAGTTCAACACTCTCCTCTTATGAAGAAAGGTCTTGGATACATTGGTGAAATATCACAGATAGAAAAATCCTCAGCCACAACCGGAAGTTATCTAAATGCATCAAGATCCAGTCAACAAATTTTCAATCTTCAGCAGAAGAATAAAGATACTTCACAAGTAAATCATTTTCACTATAATTAAATAATGAACAATAACAGAAGCATAAATCAAAAGGTAAACAACACTAGAAGGTTCTATGATCACAATTTTTTTTCTTTAATGAACAATGTTTCTCATGCCATAATTTTGGTCACAAGGCTGCTCAATGTATTGCATACAAAACCATCATGACTAAAGAAATAAGAAAACAAAGGAATGAGACAGGAATCAAGAAGAGCACCTATAATAATTGATCACCTTTAAATGATGAAATTGAATGCTCACTATGCAATAAATTTTGACACGAGGAATCTAAATATAGGAAAAAATTACAACCAACATCTAAAATGGAGCAAATATCAACAAACTCTAAGGTATGGAAAAGGAAGGATTTATAATCTGAAATCTATGGCATAGAATTGTTTGCAGAAGGACAAGGAAATCAATGGCACATTTACAACGCATGCTAAAAACACATGCCATGTCATAAAGATAAACTTATTTCATGCAATTCTTTAGAGAAAGAAAATAATGTAACTTTTGGAAATGATTCTCCTACTATCATTAAGGGTAAAGAATCTGTTTTTTTTTTAAGAAAAGGTTAAAGTTGGTAATATTATGTATGTTTATGTATTAAGTCATTACTTATTGAGTGTTAACCAAATGTGTGACCAAGTAAATGAAGTGGTTTTTAGATCAAATTAATGTGTGGTTCATGAACTTGACACGGGAAGAACCATAATAAAAGGAACAAGAACTCCAAGTAATCTCTATATATTGAAAGGTGGTCAAGAAAAATGTTCCCTAGGAAAATTAGAGGAAAAATAGTTATGGCATAGAAGGTTGGAACATCTAAGCTTCTCCCAAATAAGCAAATCAAGCAAGTTCAAAGTTGTTCATGATCTTCCCAACATCACCCTACCAAAAAGTGCCATATGCAAGTCATGTAAATTTGGTAAGAAAATCAGAGTTCAATTCAATGCTAAAGAAGGATCAACAAGTAAGCGTCTTGAAGTTATACATATTGATTTATGTGGACCAGTAAGGAAAAATTCACCTCGTAGAGAAAAATATTATATCTTATGTATTGATGAATTTTCTAGAATGTGTTGTATTGGTTTATTGAAACACAAAATATGAAGCATTTGATAAATTTAAAGTCTTCAAAGCATTAGTTGAAAATGAGTTAGATCTTAAAATCAAATGTCTCAGATCTGACTGAGGAGGAGAATACACATAAGATGAATTCTCTGATTTCTGTGAACAACATGGCATGAAAGACAATTTTCTATAGCCAAAATTCCTCAACAGAATAGTGTGGCAGAAAGAATGAACACAATTCTTCAACAAATGGCTCATGCTATGCTTAATGAGTCTGGAACCCCTCACACCTTCTGGGGTGAAGCTGCATATACCACAATAAATATTATCAACAAGGTTCATGTTCATGTAAACAGTGATAAAACTCCATAAAAACTTTGGTATGGTAAGTCACGTACCGTAAAGAATTTTAGAGTCTTCGGAAGTAAATGTTTCATAAAAAATAATGATGAAAAAATAGGTAAGTTTGAAGCTAGGGCAGATCAAGGAATAATTCTTGTTTATTGATCTAGAAGCAAAGGATACAAATGCTATAATAAGGGACTTCAGAAAATTGTTGAATGTATTGATGTTGTAATTGATGAAGCATGCACAAATCTCAAGAAGGTAACAACAACAAAAGAGGATGATGATGATGAACATTTTCCCTCATCAAATCGAAATGATATAGAAGAAGAAACTAATGAAGCGATAGAAGAAGAGATATCTGATAAAGAAAAGGCTCCATCTAGGTATGTTCAAAAGAATAATCCAGAAACTCAAATTATAGGATAAAAGGAATCTGAGGTACAAGCAGGAAGAACTCTTGTAGGATCTCCTAGTTATCTTAATTTATTATCCACTATTGAACCACAAAATTGTAGGTTTTAACCCTGAACAGAAATGATCTACACACGAATCTTATAACAGAAAATAAACAATAGTGAGAGCATAAAACATAAAACAGATAAACACAGATATTTTCCCCTGGATCCCAAATCGGGATGACCAGCTTGATTTTTCATTATATTCCTTTTAGCGTTACAACACATATATATACATTCCGAAGCATACATAAACCCCAATCCATTAACCCTGGATTAGAACATAACCATAGTTCCCTTGACCGGATCTACAAAATACCAGGGGTTGAAAACCATCGTACCCCAAAAACCATGTGCAAACTCATGCACAAAACATGGGTGGCTTTGCTTATGAGTGGGACCACATACTAAAAAAAAATTTTCCGGGGCACTGCCCCGGACCTCGACAAGGGGAGCTGTCGCCCCCCATGTTGCACCCAGCACAACATACAATGCATGGGGCTAGTCATGGAAAGAATATAACACATACCCAACATTCTCCCACTTGTTGTTATCTTTCCACAGGGGGCCACATGAGAGCTTAGTCATTGGGCCAATTCTTCAACACCCATTGTTTCTCTACACCAAGAGAACTTCTGAGTGCTCATAGACTTCATCAATGCATCTGCAACATTCTTCAAATAGTCCACCTTTACCAGCAACACCCTTTTAGCCTCAACCATATCTCTAACAAAGTGATATTGAACATCAATGTGCTTTGTCTTTGAATGATAATCAGGGTTCTTAGTCAAGAAAATTGCACTTTGGCTATCACAGTCTATCCTTATAGCTTGTTGTACCCACCCCATACTTGAACACAATCTCTGCAACCAAACTGATTCCTTGCTTTCATGAGTGGCTGCTATGTATTCTTTCTTTGTAGTTGAAAGCGCCACTACAGACTATCTTTTACTCATCCAATTAACTGCACCTCCAAATAGGCTAAACACATACCCACTTGTAGATCTTCTTTTTTCCAGATCTCCAGCTCAGTTTGCATAAAAAAAAACATGAATGTCCAACATTATTTCTAATCCTGGTCTTCCATGGTAGCACAAACCATAATCACTAGTGCCACGTAAATATCTGAAAACCCGCTTCACTGTTGTCCAATGCTCCTTCCCTGGGTTTGACATAAACCTGCTCAATACTCCCATTGCATGTGCAATGTCTGGTCTAGTACATACCATTGCATACATCAAGCTACCCACTACACTAGCATATGGAACACGAGACATATCCTCCTCTTCTTCTTGTGTCTTGGGACACTGTTCAACAAACATATTTACACCTACAAGAATAGGAACATTCACTGGTTTACTATCCTGCATATTGAACCTCTGCAATATAGTCTCGACATACTTCCTCTGGTTTAACCAGAGCTTCCTCTTTGCCCGATCTCTCTTAATTTCCATGCCCAAAATATAGTTTGCAACACCAAGATCCTTCATGTCGAATTTGGAGAACAGTTGGGTCTTCGAATCTTTGATAATTTCTTTGTCATGTCCAATCAACAACATATCATCCACATACAAGACCAAATAAATAACATGGTCACCAATTAATTTAAAATAAACACAGTGATCCTCCTTTCTTCTAGTGAAGCCAAGTCCCCGTATAATGGTATGAAATTTCTAATACCACATCCTTGGTGACTGTTTTAACCCATACAAAGATTTCTTCAACCTGCACACCAGTTCTTTCTTACCCTTCACCATAAAGCCTTCAGGTTTCTTCATGTAGATCTCCTCTTATAGATCCCCGTGAAGAAATGTTGTCTTCACATCCATCTGTTCTATCTCAAAATCAAATGTAGTAACAATAGATAAAAGTAATCTAATGGAAGTAACTTTGGAAACAGGAGAAAAAATATCACCAAAATCAATTCCCGGCACCTGGGAATAACCTTTGGCTACCAACCGAGCTTTGTATTTCTCCACCTTGCCTTCTACATTCATCTTCTTCTTAAACACCCATTTTCTCCCAATGCGCTTCCTTCCAGCCGAAAACTCCACCAAATCCCATGCCTCATTTTTATGCAAGGATGCCATTTCATCAACCATGGCCTCCTTCTAGAGTTTTCCATCCTCTGAATCTACTACCTCCCTAATATTTATAGGATCATCATCAGTTATAATTAAGGAAAAACCTGAATAGAAAGCAGATGGACTATACCTTTCTGGTTGCCTTCTTTCCCGAACTGATTCTCTCAAAGATGGGCTTTGTGGCTCTTCCTCTTCTGAATCTTCTTCTATTGTAGAGTCTGATTCATACTCCTTTAACTCAAACTCTATATTCTCAAGTTCCTTTGGTAGGAATTCATGTGTAACAACATCTTTCACCTCTCTAAACACCACATCTCAGTTGTACACAACCTTCCTTGTTTCTGGGTTCCAAAGCTTATAACCCTTTAAACCATCCTTATACCCAATAAAGATGCACCTTTCAGATTTATTATCCAACTTGGTCCTTTTCTCCTTTGGAACATATACATATGCATCACATCCAAATACCCTTAGATGTGAAAGAGAGGGTTTCTTACCAGTCCATACCTCATGTGGAGTCTTATCCTCCAACGCTAATGAAGGATATCTGTTAACTAAGTAACATGCAGTCTCCACCGCCTCTGCCCAGAATTTTTGTCCTAGCCCGATACCACTAAGCATGCTTCTTGCCTTTTCCATCAACGTTTTGTTCATTCTTTCTGCAACTCCATTTTACTGAGGTGTGTATGGAGTAGTCTTCTGTCGTGCTATACCACACTTCTTACAGAACTCTTCAGATTCCTTCTTGCAAAACTCCCCACCATTATCTGTCCTCAGCGCCTTTATCTTCTTCTCTGTCTGGTTTTCCACTAGAGCCTTAAATTCTTTAAATTTGTCAAAGACTTCAAATTTCTTCCTCAAGAAATATATCCATGTATTCCTTGAGTAGTCATCTATGAATGAAACATAGTACACAGACTTTCCCAGTGATGGAACTGACACAGGCCCAAACACATCACTGTGCACAAGTTCTAATATCTTGTTTGCCCTCTTAGCACCAGAAGGAAAACTCACCCGATTATTCTTCCCATATACACAATGTTCACAGAAATTGAAAGCCAGAGAACAATTAGACATACCTTCTACGATACCTATTTCTGAGGTGATTCCATGTCTTCTCTCTCCACATTTCAAGCCTTTGATGCCATAACATGGTCTTTTCTCTAGAGACAACAAAGCTTTCCACTGTTCCACTCCACTTTCGTGAACCACAGACCTACACCTATCAATGCTACCTCAGAGGCTTGTGCGTACTTCATCCTAGCTCCCACATTAACAATGCTGCTCCTCGAACCATCTTGGCATCTTCTCAAACACTGCTTTTACACCTGGTATCTGTCCATCTTGCTTAATAAATGTGATATTTTTGGCCACGAGAATACGTTAACAATCTGTGCAGTTGTTCTGAATTTTCCACCTGCAGCCTAGCTTGACCTTTCCACGTCCGATGATTCTGGCCTTCCTATCATCCCCTAGGAAGACATCACCACCATCATATTTCTCATACTCACAAAACCACTCCCTATGGGGATTGAAGTGAAAGGATGCACCTGAGTCAATCAACCATGAATCAAGATCTACATGTCTACTTGAAGAAGAAGCCAAATATACATCCCCACCTTCATCCGAGGTGGTTTTTTCCTCTGCAGAAGGAGCATCATCAGATCCCTTTCCTTTCTCAGGAGCTTTGGATCTGCACTCCTTTTTGTAGTGCCCTTCCTTTCCGCATTTCCAGGATACCTTTACACAATTTCCAGGATATTTAGATCTCCATCTAGATTTAGATCTCCCACTCGAAACCTTATTCTTGTTTCTTTTTTGGGACCTTCCTCGTATAGATAAGGCATCTCCATTTTTACCCTCCATATTTCTCCATCTCATTTCCTCCGACAACAAAGCTGAGACAATGTCATCAAAATTCAAGGTAGTTGTATTGCTACCTATTGCAATAACCATATTGTCCCACGAGTCTAGTAGAGAACACAACAAACTGATGCACTTATCTTCATCTGAGATTTTAATATCAATAGATGACACCTGACTTACCACAATATCAAGGCATCGATGCTCATTATCAGTCTCCATCCTTCATCCTCAAAAGATAATGTGATTTTTCCACAGGAACAACTTATTCACCAGAGACTTAGATTGGTACAAAGTCCCAAGTTTTTCCCACAAATTCTTCGTTGTAGCTTCCCCAGAGACATTCAACAATACTAAATCTGAGACACACAACTATATTGTGCTCTTAGCCTTACGATTTAGTTTCTTCCAGTCTTCATTTGACATTATCGTTGGTTTAGTACATGGATCTACCACGATCCACTGATCTTTATCCACCAGCAGATCCTCCATCTTGAGCTTCCATAATTCAAAGCTCTGACCTTTAAATTTCTTGATCTCTATCTTCCCACCGCTCGCCATCTTCTTTCACCGCAAGAATCGATCCCGCAGATCTCCCACTGAACAAGGTCTACCTTAGGCCTAAGAAAAAAACCCTCAGCAGCAAAGGCGTCCCCTTGAAGCTGAAACAACTCTGATACCAAATGTAGGTTTTAACCCTGAACAAAAATTATCTACACACTAATCTTATAACAGAAAATAAACAATAGCGAGAGCATAAAACATAAAACAGATAAACACAGAGATTTTCCCCTGGATCCCAAATCGGGACGACCAGCTTGATTTTTCATTATATTCCTTTTAGTGTTACAACACATATATATACATGCCTAAGCATACATAAACCCCAATCCATTAACCCTGGATTAGAACATAACCATAGTTCCCTTGACCGGATCTACAAAATACCAGGGGCCGAAAACCATCGTACCCCAAAACCATGTGCAAACTCATGCACAAACATGGGTGGGTCCGAATATGAGTGGGACCGCATACCAAAAAATTTCACCAGGCACTTCCTCTGACTCCCTACATGGGGTCACACTCGTGTGACCCCCTCGCCGTTGGGAAAACCTAGAGGGGTAATCAAGATTGATATCACTAAAAACTTACCCTTTTGTTTCTTTAAACCATACTACTTATGAACCCAACTCGTATATAAATGTGGATATCCTTAAGAAGACTTGCATATGTATAGAGATAACATATATCGCTTAATTCTTTACTTAGATCATTGTATCATTCATTCAATGGACACAGCTAGTAAGGCAGAAGTATGTGCAAGTAATAACATAATAAACCACTACACATAAGCAAACAGCAGCAGTTGAATGCATCACAATGATGGCGTGGAAACCAATTTGTGAGAAAACCACAATAATATTCTTATCTTCAATATTTATTATAAAGAAAACTTCTTACAATCTTGTACTCGAGCAAAACTTCACCAAGATGCGTGCACTCAATTCTGTAGTTGGCTACAATGTTTCACATTCACTAGCCACCACCTGAGTGAGCACCAAACTCATTTTAACACCAAATTTTCAATGTAAGATACTTCCACTTTCATACAGAAGGCTTCAACCCTCAGATCCACCAAATTTCTTCAATTTCTTCATCAGAATTCCATTAGGTCTTCATCATTTCTTTTGTCGATCATCGTAAAGATTCATCATTTCTAGATCATATCCATAGGTGCATCATATATGCAAATATCTCTTAAAGATATTTATTTATTAACAACCCTTCCACATGCACACCGTGTATTATGATCCTCTTCTCCTTATATAGTTTAGCCTTTATCAATACCATGAGTCAAAACCACTCAACTGCTAATGGTATTCCTAGACGAGATCAAAATAGGTAATCTAGTGGGGTCTACCCAAGCCCCAAACAACTTTTCATTGTTTTATTTTCTTGATCTGGCAATTAATTAATCTAAGGCTTTTTAACATCTCAATTTGAGATTGAGATATTAATCCAATTCCCCCTTTAGTTGTTACAAACATTAACATTCCGCTAACTTATATAAAAACCCAGCAGTAATATATATCCATATAACCTTATGGACCCTTTAATAATATTTAATCTTCGACTTGGGGGTGAAGATCTCGGCATAACACAACAACGTATATTGAACCAATAATGTGAAGGGAAATTGGGTCCCACACCCTTAATACACGACATAATACTTTGGGTTAAACCCACAAACCTCAATACATGCATATGGGCCCCAACGTTAATGGACGTCTCCATTCGACGGTTGTTATCGCGACGCGCCGTCTCATTTGATCGGACGGATATCGCTCGGCGAAGACGCGCGAACAATAACGTGCGATGGCTTCCATACTTTGGTTAACCTTCGCGCATCTTCCTCATACGACCACCGTCTGATGGATTCCCTGTAGATTGATGGTGCTCAACAATATCACGCGACATCCTTGGTCAAACGTTAATGTGCGATGGTGCGTAGTGATAGCGGTTTTTTAAATACGCTCAGGGACGTGTGTTGCTAATTCTATGGAATCGATCCCAACCTCTTGAATACCGCTTGCCCGTCGAGAGCGGTGCGATGAAAACCGGAAACCCCCTTCACTGTTTATTCCGCTCGTGGTTCCTCTCCTTTGCTCAAGGTTCTTTCCGTCTTTATTCCGTCATTGCTACGTTTCTCCAGGAAAGCATAACTTTGTCTTACTTGTTCTTCCTCTGTGTTATCATTTCATTTAACCATAATACTATTATACAACTCCTATGAAATCCTTATGGACTATTCGACTCGGTTCTTTTGCATTCAACAGGGACACCTTTCTTTTTATTGTCTAACACATGCGAAACACACTATTACTTTGACTGATAGAGCTTATGTGCCCTGCACACACAGAGCACATCCATTTCTCACTCTCCCAACAAGACTTCACACAGAGTTTCAAGGCATTCCATACGATAATTGAACCAATCAATACCCAAATACTCTCAGTATTCTCCACCCATCATAGTATCACCAGAACTCAATCATACACCGGATTTCCTTTATCCTCCATCAGGATGCATACATACACTGAAATTATTCAAGAAAAGCTTCACACATGATTTAACTCGTCCTTATTTACATCAAATTTCCCATTAAATACAGAGCTTCGTTCAATTCACATTCAATCTTATATTCTGCTTGTATAGAACTGTTGATGGTTTTCTGAGTTCTTTATACAGTCTGCATCCTTTGTCAGAGAGTTGCCATCAAGGACAATCAATTCAATATACTAGGATACCAAAAATGCCAACAATAGAACACATGGTATATTAAATATCCCTCTCAGTATCCATAAGAGGGATATGGCTAGATGAACCTGATAGGGACAACTGTTTAGCCATGGCTGAAAAATTCTTTAAACTAAATGCTGACAAGACGTGCCAGCGAGCCGTTGATTCTTACAGCGTCTTGCGTCACTGCGGGGGCTCTCGAGGTACAGATGAAATTTTTTGGCTGGTGCCCCCGCACTCAATATTTTCCATTCATCTCTGCTATCCGCATAGTCAAATCGGTCAACTGCGGAGGCACTTGTCTCGATATCCAGTGTGCTAGTTGTGTCCACAGGTTGGGCCTTTTGATAGGAACTTTAATTATCAGCGTATAAATTCCAAAAATCTCCCCCTTTCAACTTGATGGCAACCATGACTAGAAATTCATTCAGCAATATTCTCCCCCTTTGACATCAAGGGCAAAGGATAGGTCAAGATCCTTTGTACCGATAATACCATGCTCCCCCTGAGATCATGTTGCATCTTCAAACATAGTTATAATGCCAACAATGCATCATTTCCACAATACCAATGCTCCCCCTTAACCTGTGCATCCAAAGATACCCAACAGCACCGCAGTTGTGCTGAAGAATGCTGATCCAGAAAAAATTTGTCAACAACTACCCATACGCATTTTTCTGTCCTTCAAGAAATCCGCGTATCCAATTTAATCTTCTGTATTTAAGTAGATCTGATATTTTACATGGAAGAGACTAATCCCAGCTTCTGTCTGAGATATTCGAATGCTTCCCTGGGTAAAGGTTTGGTAAATATATCAGCAACTTGTTCTTTCGAGGGCACATGTTCCAACTTCACCTTTTTTTCAAGCACTTGTTCACGTAAGAAGTGATACTTGATGGGAATGTGCTTGGTCTTGGAATGCATAACATGATTCTTTGATATAATGATGGCACTTGTGTTATCACACATATTGGATATAGGAGGTGAACATTTGATTTGAAAGTCTTGTAAGGTTTGCATCATCTAGAGAAGTTGAGTACAACATGATGCGGCAGCCACATATTCTGCTTATGCTGTATATAAGGCAATAGAGCTTTGCTTCTTGCTGAACCAAGATACTAACCGGGGCCCCATATATAATGCACCACCACTAGTGCTTTTCCGATCATCAACATTTCCAGCCCAATCTGCATCAGTGTAAGCATGAAGAGTGAGATCAGCATTCTTTGGATACCATAGTCCAAAGTCTTGAGTTCCTTGTAGATATTTGAATATTCTTTTGACAACCTGAAGGTGAGACTCTTTTGGATTAGCTTGGAATCGTCCAACAATCCCAACTGCATGCATAATGTCTGGTCTAGTCCCAGTGAGATAAAGTAGACTTCCTATCATAGATTTGTATTCTGGTTGATTCACTGTGGGAGAATCATTATGAGAATTGAGATTACATCCAGTGACCATTGGTGTACTTACAAGTTTGCACTCTTCCATGCCATACTTCTTCATGATTTTCTTAAGATATTTTGTTTGTGATAAGAATATGCCATATGTTGCTTGTTGCACTTGCAAGCCAAGAAATAATGTTAGTTCCCCAAGTAAAGACATTTCAAACTCTTGCTGCATATCAGAAGCAAATTTCTGACTCATAGACTCTTCATTACTTCCAAAAATGATATCATCAACATATACAACCACAATCAATAGTTTTTCATTTTTAGTTTTTGTGTATAAGTTGCTATCAACAGACCCTTTTGAAAATCCTTGTTGATGAAGATATTTGTCAAGACGATAGTACCATGCCCTTGGAGCTTGTTTGAGACCATATAGAGCCTTTTTAAGTCTACAAACAAGATTTTCATCATTTCCCAAAATGAATCCTTTTGGTTGTTCTATATAAACTTCTTCTTCTAGATCTCCATTGAGAAAAGCAGATTTAACATCCATTTGATAAACTTTGATTTTTTGGAAGCTTGAAAAAGCAAGAAACATTCTTATGGCTTCAAGTCTAGCTACGGGAGCAAAAGTTTCTTCAAAGTCTATACCTTCTTGTTGAGCATACCCCTTGCAAACAAGTCTAGCTTTATTTCTTATAACATCCCCATTCTCATTTAACTTGTTTTTGAATATCCATTTAGTTCCAATGACATTTTTGTCATGAGGTCTTCGTACTAATTCCCAAGTGTGATTCTTTTCAATTTGATCAAGCTCTTCATTCATGGCTTGAATCCAACATTCATCTTTGCTGGCTTGATTGACATTTTGTGGTTCAATAGTGGATAGAAATGCCAGATAGATAGAAGATCCCACAAGAGTCCTTCTTGTTTGTACTCCTGATCCCTTTTCTCCCAAAATTTGAGATTCTGGATGATTCTTTTGAACACCGTTGGAAATTTGGTATAGAGGACAAAATGGTTCTAAGGCTTTGATCTTTGGCCTAGGGAAAAGTGTCCAAAAGAATTTAATTTTTCTCCTAAAGTGACTTTATAAAGTTATAAAGTCAAATCTAATTTAAAAGTGACTTTAAGTGATAAAGTTACTAGAGTCTAATTTTAAAGTGACTTTAATAAAGTCAATGTAAAATTAGAAAGGAAAAGTGACTTTGGAAATAAATGACTAAGTGGGTCTTTATTAAAGTGGGGTGAATTAAAAAATAGAAAGTGAGATTTAAATGATCATTTAATCTCAGCCCTAGATCTCAATCTATCTCAGCCATTGGATTTAGGGATTCCCCAAAAGTCACTTAGGGTTAGGTTAAAGGAGGAAAAGGAGGAAAAGGTCATTCATTCTTTCATGAGAAGATTGAGAGAAGGAGAGCAGGAGAGCAAGGGAGATTTCTGGGCAGTGAAGAGAAGGAGGCAGCAGCTTGGCACACATTCCAAGGCAGCATTTCAGCAAGACTGTACAGCTGAGTTAGCACAGCGAAAGGCAGATTTTATGGGCACGATTTTCTAGAAAGGGAGGCCGTACAAATAAGGCCATACAGTTGCTGCCGCACAAATAGGTCGCACAGGTTTGTACGTGTAACCTAGGGAGGAGAAGAATCTCTAAGGGAGGCCGTACAGCAAGTGGTTGTACCTTGGCACACATTTCTAGGGAAATTTCAGGCTACTGCATGTGCCTATTTTTCTACGTAAATCGAGAAAACCGTACAGCATATTTTATGGCAGCTTGCACGCTTTTCTAGGCAGGCTGTACAGCAGCATTTAAGGCTGAAATTTGGCACGAAAATCGAGGAGGACGTATAGCATTTATTGCTGTTCTGTTTTTGCTGTTTGCACATTTTCCGAGGCGGTGGTTAAGCACGGAAAACGAGATAAGTTGTAAAAGTCTATTTGCTGATTTTTTGTTGAATATTTCTCTCACTGTAAAAAGCATTTTCCAGAAATAAGAAGGAGCTTTCAAACTGGTTTTCCCCAAGAGTTGTAGGGGGTTTTTCCAGGATCATGTTGACCAAAAATATGTGTCAAAATGTGTGAATGACTGTTTTATGTGTGCTGATATTTATTTCTGCATTTTCCAGCATTCTGTAATTTTTCCAGAATTTGTGTTTTTAGCAAAATTTATTTTCCAGCTTGTTAAATGTATGGATATGGGAAAGGGCATTTAACTACATTGGAGTAATAAGGTGAAACTGAAAACCGGGGTGGGAAAACAAGAAATTTCTACATGGTATCAAAGCTTGAGTGCTGAAAGAGCAGTTTGGGACAGCAAGGAGGAAAATTACAGCCTGCTGATTTTTCACTCAGAAAATTCCAGCAAGCTGATTTTTCACAAACAACAGTTTTATCTTTACTACAGCAGTACTATTTTTCAGTTTTAGGACAGCAGGATGTCTTTGGGACTGAGGGTGGAGGATAGGTTGGATGGGCATTCCAATTACAACATTTGGAAGGAGAGAATGCAGAGTATCTTTGAGGAGGCAGAAGTCTGGGACATTATGGTGAATACCACACAGAACCCTGTGAATGTGCCTACTGATGCTACTCAGTTGGCAGCATATAATAAAAAGAACAACAAGGGTAAGAGATTGATTCTAGACAGAATCAAAGACCATTGCATTCCTCATGTGAGAGGGAAGAGAAATGCTCATGAGATGTGGACAGCATTGTCCAATCTCTACCAGAGTACCAATGAGAACCGGAAAATGGTCCTGAAGGAGAAGCTGAAGACCATTAAGATGGGCAATGATAGTGCAGCTGGATATCTCACAAATATTACTAATGTGAGAGATGAGTTGGCAGCGATTGGAGAGGCCATTCCACCCACCGAGTTGGTGTGGATTACAGTGAATGGCCTCCCCCGTTCATGGATGAACTTTGCTGATGGGGTTTGTGCACGTGAGACCCTTCCCACATGGGAGAGGTTTTGGGATGATTGCATTCAGACAGAGATCAAGAAAGGTCAGCTTGGGGCAGCCAAGCCAGTTGAGCAGGATGAGGATGTAGCACTGTTGGCAGGACGTAAGAAAGGCAAAGGGAAGAAGCAGGCTTCCACAAGCAATGGTGGGGGCAAAGGCAAAGGTAAAGGTAAACAGGATAACACACAGAAGGACTATTCTAAGGTGAAGTGTTGGAATTGTCAGAAGATGGGACACTATGCAGTTGTGTGTCCGGAGAAGAAGAAGAAGAAGGGGAAGAACCAGAGCATGGCAGCTTCAGCAGAGGTTGAGGACTTTGCAGATCATTTTGACCGGGAGTTTGGGTTCACTGCGTGTGAGTCCTCTAGTGTGGGATCATCTGCCATAGAGGTTCAGAGGGAGCATGCATTTCCCTCGATTAGCGGAGCATCTTCGGGTATCTGGTATGTGGACAGTGGGGCTTCACGTCACATGACAGGAGTCCGTGAGTACTTCTCAGAGCTTTCAGAGAGTGGCACGGATATAGAGGTAGTACTCGGTGATGACAGAGTTGTTAGAGCAGTCGGGGTGGGAACATTGACATTTCAGAGGGAGTCTAAACCTCCCTTGAAAGTGTCGGATGTTCTTTATGTGCCAGGGATGAGGAAGAACCTCATATCCGTCTTAGCTTTGGAGGACAGAGGATATGAGGTACTGTTCAGGGGAGGACAGGTGTTGATGTATCCCAGGGGCACTCCAGCTGATTCAGCTAGAGTGATAGGTGTACACCATGCAAAGGTGTACAAGTTTGCATTTCAGCCCCTTTTGGCATTGAGCAGTAGTACCGATAGCAGAGCTAGCAGTTCTGAGCTGTGTGAGATTTGGCACCGCAGGATGGGGCATATGTATCATGGAGCCTTGAGGACTTTGCGGGAGATCACTACAGGTGTGCCAGATTTCAGTACCGATCACTTTGATACTTGCAGAGGATGTGCGATGGGCAAGTTTGCCAAATCCCCTTTTCCCAGCAGTGACAACAGAGCGACTGGGATACTTGATTTGATTCATTCCGATGTGAGCGGTCGGATGTCTCATGTTTCCTCGAGTGGATATGAGTACTATGTTTTATTCATTGATGATCACTCCAGGAGGACCTGGATTTATTTCTTGAAGACCAAGAGTGAGGTCTTCAAGCGGTTTCAGGAGTTCAGAGCTCTTGTGGAGACACAGACAGGTCGGAAGATCAAGTCCCTGAGGTCGGACAATGGGGGAGAGTACACCCTTGGAGATTTTGTTGACTATTGTGCGGAGGCAGGCATTAGGAGGGAGTTCACTGTTCCTTACAACCCCCAGCAGAACGGGGTTGCGGAGAGGAAGAACAGATCCATCGGAGGGGCTACCAAAGCCATGTTACATGATCAGGGGTTGCCATTGTTTTTGTGGGCAGAGGCCTGCAACACAGCTGTTTACTTGCAGAACAGGAGTCCGCATCGTGCCTTGGGGCACATGACTCCGGAGGAGGCTTTTTCTGGGAAGAAGCCTGATATTGGTCATCTTCGCATCTTTGGGTGCATCACATACTCCTACATACCCAAGGAGAAGAGGACCAAACTAGAGCCCACCGCAGAGAAGGGTATCTTTGTGGGCTACAGTGAGACCTCAAAGGCCTTTCGGATTTACATTCCCGCACAGAGGAAAGTTGTTGTCAGGCGGGATGTGAAGTTCGAGGAGGATAGGGCCTTTAGGAGGTCACGGGAGTTAGAGTATCTGGATCAGCCAGACCCTCAGCAGTAGTTGAGTCAGTCACAGGGATCCAGTGGGCAGGGATCAGGAGGATCCAGAGGTACATCTATGACGATGTCAGGTCCGTCAGTGGGGAGTGGCTCGCAGAGTCAGAGGGGTGGTGCTATGGGCAGCACGCAGAGCAGTCCACAGAGCAGTTCACTGGGGAGTCCACCGATGGACAGTTCACACGGTACCTCAGCATCTACAGGTTCAGGTGCAGGCAGGAGGACAGCAGACAGACAGTCAGGAGTTCAGGCTCCTGATGTTGAGGAGGAGGAGTTTTATTCTCCAACGGGAGAAGTGTGCTCAGGGAAGAGGAAGCCCAAGTGGCTTCAGAACACCTTGAGAGATGCCACATCTGTTGCTGAGCCTAAGAGGCCGGTCAGAGAGAGCAGACCACCTGAGAGGTTTTGTAGCTATATGGCAATGGCTACCAGCATCCTTGACTCTTAGCCTTCTAGCTATGAGGAGGCAGCTAGCCAGCAGGTCTGGAGAGAGGCCATGCAGGAGGAGTATTCTTCTATCATGAAGAATGATGTTTGGGAGGTGGTGCCGAGGCCTGAGGGCAAATCCGTGGTTACTTCCAGATGGTTTTACAAGGTAAAGCATGCTGCAGATGGCAGCATTGAGAAATTCAAAGCGAGGTTTGTGGCTAGAGGGTTCTCCCAGGTAGAGGGAGTTGATTATGAGGAGACCTTCGCCCCCGTGGCTCGATATACTTCGATCCGCTCCATTATATCGATAGCAGCAGAGATGGGTTGGAAGATCCACCAGATGGATGTGAAGACCGCATTTCTCAATTGCTTCATACAGGAGGAGGTGTACATTGAGCAGCCACAGGGCTTTGAGGTGCATGGGAAGGAGTCCCATGTGTGCAGACTGAAGAAGGCCCTTTATGGCCTAAAGCAAGCTCCTAGAGCTTGGTACTCCAGGATAGATACTTACTTGCAGAAGATGGGTTTCACAAAGAGTGAGGCAGATCCGAACCTTTACTATATTGTGATAGGTGAGGAGCCTCTCATTCTGGTGCTGTATGTGGATGACTTGGTCATTACGGGTGCAGAGAGACTCATAGAGCACTGCAAGAGAGATCTTGCGTCGGAGTTTGAGATGAAGGACATTGGCTTGATGCATTACTTTTTGGGTTTGGAGGTGTGGCAGGAGGGGCATTTCTTCCTGGGACAGGGGAAGTATATTGTGGACATCCTTGGCAGATTCCACATGGAGGATTGTAGACCCATGTCGACACCCATGATCACCAACCGGAAGAAGCTTCATGCTTCGGATTCCGAGTTGGTGGATCCCACATTGTACAGACAGCTGATTGGTTCCTTGATGTATTTGGTCAACACTAGACCAGATATTTGTTTTGCAGTCAACACGATGAGTCATTTTATGTGTGAGCCTAGGAAGGTTCACTGGGTGGCTGCAAAACACATTTTGCGATACTTGCAGGGGACAGTGGATTATGGTCTGGACTACAGGAAGGGGGATGGAGTGAGATTGGCAGGTTACATTGATTCTGATTGGGCAGGTTGTGCTTCTGATAGGAAGAGCACTTCAGGGTGCTGTTTTGGGTTGGGTTCGGCAGTTGTGTCATGGTTCAGCCGAAAGCAGCAGTCCGTAGCATTGAGTTCAGCGGAAGCAGAGTATATGGCAGCCAGTCTAGCTAGTTGTGAGGCCATTTGGCTTCGCAAGATGTTGTTTGGCTTATTTGGTCAGCCGTTGAGACCTTCAGTGATTTACTGTGATAATCAGAGTTGCATTAAACTCACAGAGAATCCAGTATTTCATGACAAGTCAAAGCATATCGGGATCAAATATCATTTCATCAGAGACTATGTTCAGAAAGGAGCTGTGAAGCTTGAGTATATTCCCACTGATGAGCAAGTTGCAGATATTCTTACCAAAGCCTTACCACGGGGCAAGCATGTCTACTTCAGAGACAAGATGGGTGTGGTGAGGAACACCTTCCTCGGTAAGAGAGAGTGTTGAAATTTGGTACCGGAGGACAGGTGGTTCCCTAAGGCTTTGATCTTTGGCCTAGGGAAAAGTGTCCAAAAGAATTTAATTTTTCTTCTAAAGTGACTTTATAAAGTTATAAAGTCAAATCTAATTTAAAAGTGACTTTAAGTGATAAAGTTACTAAAGTCTAATTTTAAAGTGACTTTAATAAAGTCAATGTAAAATTAGAAAGGAAAAGTGACTTTGGAAAAAAATGACTAAGTGGGTCTTTATTAAAGTGGGGTGAATTAAAAAATAGAAAGTGAGATTTAAATGAGCATTTAATCTCAGCCCTAGATCTCAATCTATCTCAGCCATTGGATTTAAGGATTCCCCAAAAGTCACTTAGGGTTAGGTTAAAGGAGGAAAAGGAGGAAAAGGTCATTCATTCTTTCATGAGCAGATTGGGAGAAGGAGAGCAAGAGAGCAAGGGAGATTTCTGGGCAGTGAGGAGAAGGAGGCAGCAGCTTGGCACACATTCCAAGGCAGCATTTCAGCAAGACATTTTCAGCAAGACCGTACAACTGAGTTAGCACACAGTGAGGCAGTTTTTTAGGCACGATTTTCTAGAAAAGGAGGCCTTACAGCAAGGTCGTACAGCAGGCCGTATAGCAAGTTTGCACAGAAATCGAGGAGTAGAATTTAAGGGAGGCCGTACAGCAAGTGGTTGTACCTTGGCACGCATTTCTAGGCAGAAATTTGTACAGCCGTACAGCTGTTTTTCTGCACAGAAATCGAGAAAACCATACAACAGATTTTATGGCAACTTGCACGCTTTTCTAGGCAAGTCGTACAACAACATTTAAGGCTGAAATTTGGCACGAAAATTGAGGAGGACGTACAACATTTATTGATGTTCTGTTTTTGCTGTTTTCACATTTTCCGAGGCAGTGGTTAAGCACGGAAAACGAGATAAGTTGTAAAAGTCTATTTGCTGATTTTTTGCTGAATATTTCTCTCACTGTAAAAAGCATTTTCCAGAAATAAGAAGGAGCTTTCAAACTGGTTTTCCCCAAGAGTTGTAGGGGGTTTTTCCAGGGTCATGTTGACCAAAAATATATGTGTCAAAATGTGTGAATGACTGTTTTTATGCTTGCTGATTTTTAATTCTGCATTTTCCAGCATTCTGAAAAATTTCCAGAATTTATGTTTTCAGCAAAATTTATTTTCCAGTTTGTTAAATGTATGGATATGGGAAAGGGCATTTAACTACTTTGGAGTAATAAGGTGAAAACTGAAAACCGGGGTGGGAAAACCAGAAATTTCTACAAAGATTTGTAGATAGAGTCTTTTCAGATAAATCATCTTCGAGTTCTTCATTGGGTTCACTGTCTACATCATTCCCATTTGATGTAGAAGGATATATGTCATCATCGTCTTCTATTGTTTGTTTTTCTTCTTTTGGAGCTGTAGGAGACTCATCAATAACAATATCAATACATTCAACAATCTTCTTAAGTCTTTTATTGTAACATTTATATGCTCTACTTCTAGAGGAGTAACCAAGAAGTATTCCCTCATCTGCTCTGGGTTCAAACTTGCCAAGTTTTTCATCATTATTTTTGATAAAGCGTTTGCTTCCAAAAACTCTAAAATGCTTCACAGTGGGAGGATTACCATACCATAGTTCATATGGAGTTTTATCACTATTTACACGAACATGTGCCTTGTTAAGAATATTTACCGCTATATGTGCTGCTTCTCCCCAAAATGTGTCAGGTGTTCCGGAATCATCAAGCATAGCTCTAGATATTTTTTGAATTGTTCTATTCATTCTTTCTTCTACTCCATTTTGTTGTGGAGTACCTGCTACCGAAAAACTGTCTTTTTATACCATGTTGTTCACAAAATTCAAGGAATTCATCTTATGTATATTCTCCTCCTTGATCAGATCTAAGACACTTGATTTTTAGATCTAAGTCATTTTCAACTAGTGCTTTGAAGATCTGAAATTTCTCAAATTCT
Source organism: Pinus albicaulis (assembly GCA_034641835.2). Classification (NCBI taxonomy): domain Eukaryota; kingdom Viridiplantae; phylum Streptophyta; class Pinopsida; order Pinales; family Pinaceae; genus Pinus; species Pinus albicaulis. Next base: position 286,072,681 of record CM076571.1, on the reverse strand, counting down.
TCATCTTTGTGTTTAAGCAACCCAATCCAACACATTCTAGAGAAATCATCAATAAATAAGATATAGTATTGTTCACCACATGGTGACTTTTTCCTCACAGGTCCACATATGTCAGTATGAATGAGTTCAAGAGGCTTACTTGATGATCCTTCCTTGGCATTAAATTTCACTCTGGTTTGCTTACCGAATTGGCAAGATTTGCATATGATAATTTCAGGTAGAGTAATATTGGGAAGATCACGAACAGCTTTAAGTTTGCTTGATTTTTTGATTTGAGAGAAGCTCAAATTCCCCAACCTTCTATGCCATAGCCAGCTTTCTAAAGATTTACTCAAGTAACATTGTTCTTTGCAGTTCTTCAATACATATAGATTGCTTGGAGTTCTTTTTCCTTTTATAATTGTTTTACCTGTATCAAGATCACGTACCACACATTCTTTTGAACTAAAGACAACTTCAGTTCCTTGATCACACATTTGACTTACACTTAACAGGTTATGCTTTAATCCATCTACATACATGACATTATTAGCTTTCACCTTTTCTTTTAGAAAAACAAACCCTTTTCCATTAATAACAGCAGGAGTATCATTTACAAATGTAACATTCTTCTCTTTTTCTAGAGCACTATATGCAAGAAGTTTGTTTTTGTCACCTGTCATGTGTTTAGAGCATCCACTGTCAATGTACCATTGATTTTATTCACCTTCTGCAAATAAAGCTATGCCACAATTTTCAACCTGTAATTCCTTCTTTTTCCACACTTTGGAGCTTGAAGGAAATTTCTCTTTTGGCTGGATTTTGCTCCTGCATTCAGATTCTTCATGGCCAAAGTTATTGCAATAAGCACATTCAACTTCATTTTGAAGAGGAGAAATTTTTTTATAGGTGTTCTTCTTTGTTCCAATATGCCTCCTTTTCTTTCTTGCTTCTCTTGTCATAATGGTTTTGTATGCAACACATTGAACAGCTTTATGACCAAAATTGTGACATGAGAAACATTGTCCATTGAAGAAGAATTTTCTGTGATCATGAAATCTTCTACTTGAATTTACCTGTTGGTTGGTGTTTCTTTGAAAGTTATTCTTGTTAGTGTTCTTCTAATTGAGCTGGTCATGCTTTACCTGTGAAGATTCTTTATTCCCTTGTTGAGTGGCAGAATGTTGTATACTGGCTGTAGCTGCTTTTAGATAGTTTGGTGATGAATTCTGAGAAGATTCTCCGATATATCCAAGACCTGTATTTATAAAAGGAGAACGTCGTACCTTGATAATCTCATCTAAGGTTTCAGATCCTTTAGCAAATCTAAGATTCAAAGTCTTCACTTTCTCAATTTCTTTTCTTAGACTTACTATTTCACATTCTAATTTCTCATTGTGTTTCTCCTTTTCTTTAAGCTGATTTTTTAGAGTTTCTATGGATATTTTACTTTCTTCTAAGCATCTTTTACTTTATTCTAAGCATATTTTGAGTTGATTGAATTCATCGAGAAAATCATTGTCCTCTAAAGCATCCATAAAAGTATCTTTTTCTTCTCTAGATTCCTTTTCAAATGCCATGAGAAGTCTAAGATCTTGTTCACATTCTTCCTCACTGTCAGATAACCCATCACTGTTTTCATGAGTATAGTAACTTTTTCTAGTGTTAAACCAGTTTTTATTCCTTCTTGCTACTTCCTTTCCTTTTTCATGTGTTTCTTTGTGAGGACACTTAGCAGCATAATGACCAACTCTTCCACAAGAAAAAAATTTGAAAGGAAGCTTACCTCTAAACCGTCCTGTACCAAGTTGGAGTTTCTTTACAAAATTTACCTCATCTTCTTCTGAGATATACCCTGATCCTTCTGTTTCTTGTACTTCTTTCCCTTTTGTAGAAGCTCTAAAGACGGCTTCTTTGACTTCAGATGGTCCTCCTCTTCTCATTTCATATGCAGTTAATATGCCATGAAGTTGCACCACAGTAAGATTTTGAAGATCCTGTTTTTCTTCAAGAGCAGAAACTTTTGACTCAAATTTTGTCGTTAGTGATCTTAAAAATTTCTCAACCAAAGTAGATTCGGTTATTGTTTCTCCCAGATTTCTCATACGATTTACAATATCATCAAGACGTAAAAAGAAATTGGCAATGCTCTCCTCATTATGCATTTTTAGATTCTCATATTGAATTATGAGAGTTTGGAGTTTAGCACTTTTTACCTTTGCATCACCTTCATAACTTAGAATGATTATGTCCCATATGGCCTTTGTTGTATTCAGCTACATGACTTTGACAAATTCTGATTCAGTTAGACTTCCCAATAGAGCATTGACCGCTTTTTCATTTGTTTCATAATTCTTTCTTTCCGTTGGATCTGTTGGTACTGCGACTGGATATTGATATCCTCATTCGACAATAGCCCATACATCTGCTCCCAGAGACTAAAGATAGGATCTCATCCTTGTTTTCTAGAAGATTAAATTGTTTCTGTTGAAGAGCGGAGGCCTGATAGATGTTGTTCCATCTTGATTTCTCATCTTGATTGATCTTCCTTCTAGCGGCTAAGCTTTTTCAGAAGGACCTGCTTTGATACCAATTGTTGGGAAAAATACTGAGAGGGGGGGTGAATCAGTATTTAGAGCTGACTGAAAACTTTTCACTTTTTTTTCTCTTAAACCCATACGTTACTTTACTGAACCCAACTCGCATATAAATGTGGATATCCTTAAGAAAACTTTCATATGTCTAGAGATCTTATTATATGTTTAATTATTTACTTAGATCATTGCATCATTCATTCATCAGATTTTTAGTAAGCAGTAAGCATGTGCAGTAATAACAGAATAAACCATCACACATAAGCAACACACATGAACACCAGTATTTAAGGTGGAAACCCAATTCGGGAGAAAACCACCGCGATTGTCGTCTCTGTCTTCAATATTTATTATAAAGAAAACTTCTTACAATTTTGTATTAGCGCAGACTCATACCAGCACGCAGGCACCCACCTGCAGAAAGGCTACAACCTTCTCTCATTCTCCAGCCACTACTGGAAGGGAGCTCCAACCCCCTGATTTTAACACCGGCTTCTATTGGCAGGATACTTCCACTTTCATACAGAAGGCTTCACCCTCAGATCCACCATATTTCTTCAATTTCTTCATTAGACTTCCGTCAGGTCTTCATCATTTCTTTTGCCGATCATCGTAGAGATTCATCATTTCTAGATCATATCCATAGGTGCATCATATCTACAGATATCTCTTAAAGAGATTTATTTATTAACAACCCTTCCACATGCACACCCTGTATTATGATCCTCTTCTCCTTATATAGTTTAGCCTTTATCAATACCATGAGTCAAAACCAATCAACCGCTAATGGTATTCCTGGATGGGATCAAAATAGGTAAACTAGCGGGGTCTACCCAAGCCCGAAACAACTTTTCATTGTTTTATTTTCTTGATCTGGAAATTAATTAATCTAATGCTTTTTAATATCTCAATTTGAGATTGAGATATTAATCCAATTCCCCCTTTAGTTGTTACAAACATTAACGTGCCGCTGACTTATATAAAAACCCAGCAGTAATATATATCGATATAACCTTTCGGGCCCTTAAATAATATTTAATCTTCAACTTGGGGGTGAAGATCTCGGCATAACACAACAACATATATTGAACCAATAATGTGAAGGGAGATTGGGTCCCACACCCTTAATACATGACATAATACTTTGGGTTAAACCCGCAAACCTCAATACATGCGTATGGGCCCCAACGTTAACGGTCGTCTCCATTCGACGGTTGTTATCGCGTTGTGCCGCCTCATTTTATCAGACGGATATCGCTCGGCGAAGACGCGCGAACAATAATGTGCAATGGCCACCGTAATTTGGTTAACCTTCACGCATCTTCCTCATACGACCACCGTCCGATGACTTCCCTCCAGATCGACGATGCTCAACAATATCGTGCGGCATCCTTGGTCGAACGTTAACGTGCGATGGCGCGTAGTGATGGAGGTTTTGTAAATACGCTCAGGGACGTGTGTCGCTTGTTCTATGGAATCTCTCCCAACCTCTTGAATACCACTTGCCCGTCGAGAGCGGTGCGATGAAAACCAGAAACCCCCTTCATTGTTTATTCCGCTCGTGGTTCCTCTCCTTCGCTCAAGGTTCCGTCCGTCTTTATTCTGTCATTGCTATGTTTCTCCACGAAAGCATAAATTTGTTTTAATTGTTCTTCCTCCATGTTATCAGTTCATATAACCATAATAATGTTATACAGCTCCGATGAAATCCTTATGGACTATTCGACTCGGTTCTTTTGCATTCAATAGGGACACCTTTCTTTGTATTATCTAACACATGTGGAATGCACTATTACTTTGACCGATAGAGCTTATGTGCCCTGCACACAGAGCACGTCCGTGGCTCACTCTCCCAACAGGACTTCACACAGAGTTTCAGGGAATTCCGTACGAGAATTGAACCAATCAATACCCAAATACTCTCGGTATTCTCCACCCATCAGAGTATCACCAGAACTCAATCATACACAGGATTTCCTTTATCCTCCATCAGGATGCATACATATACCGAACTTATACATGATTTAACTCGTCCTTATTTACATCGAATTTCCCACTAAATACAGAGCTTCGTTCAATTCACATTCAGTCATATATTCTGCTTGTATAGAACTGTTGATGGTTTTCTGAGTTCTTTATACAGTCTGCATCCTTTTTCAGAGAGTTGCCATCAAGGACAATCAATTCAATATACTAGGATACCAGAAATGCCAACAATAGAACACATGGTCAAGCCATTGATTCTACCCGACGTGGAAGACAGTTGTGACCAACTCAACGTCTTGCGTCATTGTGGGGGCTCTCGAGGTACGGATGAAAATTTTGGCTGGTGCCTCTGCACTCAATCTCTGCCATTCATCTCTGTTTTTCCCGCAGTCAACTCAGTCAACTGCGGAGGCACTTGTCTCGATATCCGGTGCACTAGTTGTGTCCGCGGGTTGGGCCTTTTGATAGTAACTTTAATTATCAGCGCAGAAATGCCAACAAGATGATCATACCAAAGCACACTGCTGGATCATTTATTTCATCAACCACAAAACCTTGGATCTTCCTTGTGACTTGGTATTTTTTCTTAATATGGTCCACGACGGTCTTCTCTTACATCTTACCATTGAAATCAGAAATAGGGTCAGCTCCTTTAGAAAGCAGACACGTGATCATATGGACCAAAGCAGCATCAGTAGGGATGTGATCTCCCAACCATAGTGCATCATTGTGTACAAGTGCGAGAAATTGTTTGACGCAGATATAATTTATGTTGTTACGCCAAAAACGAGGGATCTAGAGCAAGTTTAGAAGTCCTGACTTGTGCAGACCTAGCACCCATCGTTTTGGATTGAGGAACACAATTCATTCTTCATATGTAATCTGATCAAGGTATAACTCCGGCGCAAGCTCTAGGAATTTCTCGAAATCTGCGATGTCCCAATCGTCAAATCTGAGCTGTAGAATTGTAGCGAACATGTCCCCTTCCATTGAGACATTCTCAGAGATCAATGGCATCTGGATTCCTGCACGCACCTTCTCCAGGTCCTTAGGTATTCTGACTAATGGTTTGCACAACACAACATAGCTTTCCATCCACAAGAATGGGGCCACTTCGACCACCTCCTACTCCCCTTCCTCAACGGTTTCTGGGACCTTGGACACAGGTATTTTCATCTTCTCCATTGCAGAAGGGCACGCACTAGGGTCTTCTCCCTTGGAGATTTTTGCATACCAGAAGACTGCCCCTTCTTAGGTTTGGAGGGCACAGGTGTTTCAACAATGGGGAGCTCAGGCGCAACAGGGTCATCTCCCGATCTTGTGGTCCTCATTATTTCAAGAATAGCGTAGCCCAACCCTGCTCATCACAATACGTCCTTGAACCCTAGATCCAAACCAAACATAGACACATAATAGACAATGATAATCAGGGATCTTAAGGAAAAGAATTCACTTAGAAAGAAATGGAATTATTGCGACCCCATAGGTCATATTTATACTTGTGGCATGTTTTCAATGGGTCCTTTTGAATTAGTGAGTCTCCATTACTGAAAAATGCTCCCAAATCTAGAAAATTATCATCATTAAATGCAACCTAGATGGTCCCAAAAATGGTAATAAATATGTATTTTCCAGTTTTAATGTTCCAACGGCTAGTTTTTGACACCTCTGCAACCTAGTCAACCTCCTCATGCACCTACCACATGCACATCGCATCTTATGACACATATGCTCCAGATATAATGACAACCATCTACAGATCGTTCCCCCTGACACAGGATTATTTAATAGGTAATTCAAAAAATATCGAGTAGTTTATGTCACATTTCTCAACAATTGCAAACTTTGCTAATATTCATCATCCCAATGGAATGATGCACCTTTCCTTATTAATCTATTCATGCGTGCAACAATCAACTTGTACTTTGGAATGCACTTCCTATAATATCTAGCAAGGCTCATCATGGAGCGCACGTGTCTAACATTCATGGGGGAGGAGATCGAGACTCTAGCAACTGCACGCTATTCCATAGATTCCACAATTTCAAATTGTCTCCAGGTCAAAATTTCCTGTATCGAGTCATTAATGATTTCGTGAATCAAAGCATGGCCGACCATATCAAATCCACTCTCAAATATTCTCTTTCAGCGAAAACCATTCATAGTGCCTTTACGCAACTATGTCTCCAAATACCATTCAGTAGGCACCTTTCCCAATGTGTGAATAAACATATGGACCCATTCAGGTCTTGGTTCTACACCCCATACCTGATTCCATCTTGCCAAATGTCTTCACAAATCTTCTTTGCCAGAGAATACATCTTCCTTCTTAATGACTGGAAATTCAAACCGAAACCTCATCATGCACTCACATTCCTCCCAGTTACCCATATTGTCCTTATTAGTTTGCTACCATTTGGCTGGAGTAGCACGAAATCCAAGATCCAAATCATGGAATATCTATACTTTAGGCACAACCCTTTCAAGATCTCCTAGAAACATGTTTATATCTGTTAATACATCATAGTGTGGCAAATCACGTACCTCATATGTTATACAATGCAGAGATCAGGTCACGCGATTACAGCATAGTGTAGATATCTCATGCAACTAGTTCTTCCAATTTTATAGTTCTTCATCAGAGTCTAAAAAAAATGAGTTATCCTTCTCCCACTTAAGATTCCCATCTGATGTTATATTAATCCAGTCTTCCTCACACGAGGTTAACTTTAAATTTGATTGATCTCATCCTTAGCACACACTGGTTCAGTATATCTTTTTCCTTCTGTAAGATCTAGAGGAATGATTACCCTGACTCCATTGCTTTCAAATTCCATCCTCCTCTTCTTCAGATTAATAACATCGTCCATGTCAATGGCCCAATCCAATCCCAGTAGTGCAGCATAGGGGCCAATATCATCTAAAATTTTTAAGACTTGAAACTCTGCCATCACCTTAACACCTTCTATACTGACCACAAATTGTGACAACCTCCCTAAAGGAATGATATTCTATTGATTGGCCACATACAGTTGAATGGTAGACCACTCCAGCTTTGGCTCTCCAATGCACTTCCATGTTTTCTTAAGTAGAACATTAGCATCTAATCCTAGATCAAGAATAAATTGGTCCATTTCATAACCACCAATCTACGTGGTCATACGCATATCCCTACCCATTCTCTCCTTGTTTTTGTATATTTTATTGACAACGCGCTATTCTACCATGGGCTGATATTTTTCTGTGCAATTATCTATCAAGGCCTGAAGATTTTTTACAGCCTTCTTGTTGCACAACAACTTTATACATGCTTGTAGAAATGGATTGATCTCTTCATCTCCTCCTACTTCCTTCATCGTTCTTCCTGAGGTGTATGTACTTCCTTCTATAAATTATTTTCGTGCTTCAATAAAGGTCTCCTTTGTGCGCTGAAGATTAAAGCATTCTTTGTTTTCAGGTTCTTTATGGATCCATACATTAGTGGTTGGTTTCTTTCCTTTATCTTCATTGGTGGCTACACCACCCCTAGTAACCACATTCACACTGGGATCTTCCTTAGAGGTTTCAATGCAAACCAACTGAAGATTTTGTGTTGGGGTCAGCATCTTGTTTTCCTGCATTTTAGCAATCAAGATAGGACAATCTTCTATGACATGATCAAATTGTCTACAGTACTTGTAGGACTGTCTTGTTGGATTCAGTCAGTCACGCACATAGTGGCCAGCATCTCCACAATTATAGCAAACAACTTGTCCTTTTCCTTGGCCAACTGATCCACCTCCTCGGCCTCTTCCTCTGCCTAGGAATCCTCCCCACCTAGAAGGGGATGTTGGTGATGTAGGCATAGCCTAATTTCTACATATTTTAGATTTATCAAACATCATATCAAAAGTGAGACAATGATGCTCATCATGCCCTAATGATGAACAAAATTCGCAAAACAACTGCTTCAAGTCATGTTGATACTTTCTGATCCTTGGGCATGAATTTGTGTCATGTAATCCAGAAAATTGACAGATAGTGCACCACACAGGATTCTTTAATGGACTAGGAACTCCAACATTCAGATAGTTGTTGAATACAACACAATGATCTTTGTTTTCCCCAAATGCTTTACATTTTATACACCAAATCTCTGTGCAAACCTCATTTCCCTTATCCTTGCGTAGAATTTGAATTTCTAGATGCATGGCTTCCAACTGATTCTGAATTTGTTGATTTCCCAGCGCAATAGGTGTTGGGGTAGCATCCAATTTCATTATGACCTCTGTAGCCTCAACTTGTGTGGCAATTTTTTTCTAACCTAAGGGTTAGTGCAGATGTGGGAGCAACATAGAAATGAACCATTCCTTATGGTGAGTATCATCAATAAAAAATACACCATATCTGATGGTGTGCTTCAACCTATGATCGACCTCACATTCAGATTCATTAATGACTTAGGCTTTTTAAACTTCTCTTTTAGGGTTTCTTTGATTTTTTGCAAGGTAGCATTAGGGTTTGCATGAGCATACCTGATGTACCATTCTAATGCGCGGTCTTGGAAAGTAGTAGCCAACTGCACCTTCATAATATCAATAATGTTAATTTTTTGAGCCTGCCATATGGCCTCAGTCACAAACCATAAGTGATCAGTGTCCTCATTTCCAATGCCTATAAAATTAGGTAACTTCATTGATGCCGCCATATCCACTTCAAGGGAGGTGGAGGTGGTGGTGGACATGGACTACGCGGTGGAGTGGGTAATCTGTGATGTGAGTGCAGAATTGGAGTGGATGGGGTTGGAAACAGACTCAAAGGTTTCTAGTTTGATGAGATTTCTTCTTCAGAGTCACTTGAGCTACTAGTTCTGGTTCAAACTCACTATCAGATCTAGGCTTCAGAGGGCTATAAATAATTTTTTCAGAATCTTCACAGTAAAGTTTTCCAATGTGCATAGTTGGACCTCTTTGATGCGTTCATTAATGGAATTTTGAGGTCTAAAATAGGCCTCCTAAGGAAATTATAAAATAATAATGGAAATAATAAAATAAGATTTGATGACATCATGAAATTTTAGAGGGAAAAAAGAAAAGACTACTTTTTCAACTTATCTCCCAAAGTATTTACTCAAATTTCTAGTGGGAGTACTCGTTGGATGCAAAATTTAATTCTTCATCCAAGGAGTATCCATCATTGTTGGATACCTTCGATGGGTCTTGCTACACGAAAAATGACAAATACATGAAAAACATTATTGTAATCACATTTTTTATGTTTTTCTCATTTTTCGTGTAGCAGGGTCCATCGAAAGTATGTAACATGGGTACTCCTTAGATGAGGAATTAAATTTTGCATCCGAAGAGTACTCGCTCGAAATTTGAGTAAACTCTTTGGGAGATAAGTTGAAAAAGTAGTTTTATATTTTATTATTTTTTAATATTTTCACCCTTATATTTAAAAAAATGGTGAATCATCCCCCATGGTCGACATCATCATCTTGAATCCTATTGGTTCTTATAAATTTTATTTTTATTGTACATTTTTCTTAGGAGGCCCATTTTAGACCTCAAAATTCCCCTAATGCAAGCAATATGTTCACACAGACAACCCCATTCACATAATAGAATTTTCAGCAACAATTTTAATGACAGTGGAAACTTACATCTAGGGCCTTTGAAAAACCTTCTTTTTGATTCAGAATATGACACAAATTGATCAATGGAAAATTCATTCACAAATCCTCCCAAGAGGTGATCGATCCAATGATATACCACACGAGTGATCTTATTGTAAATCTTCTCTACTTGTTGGATCAATTCAAGAGTCCACTCAGTCACTGTTTTGTCTTTATGAAGTGATGGAATTCAGCTAAGTGAGACAAACACTCCTATAGCTCATGCGCAAATGAGAAAAATAATATTTCATGCACTTATGTATAGATATATTTCTATACCCACTTTTTGTCAGATAACTTAGCACTTCGATTCTAATGGAGTGCGACTTCAAGGATTTTTCTATCCAGCCAATCCTGCAATTCATTTCATGAAGGATGCCATAACACAATTCTCGCTCAAAATGATCCCGGTCCCGACAATAGAACCATTTGTTGGCTTGAGGGGTCCTAACCCAAGTTTAGAGTTTATGGATAAACCAACAAACCCTCCAAGTACTGGCCCTTTCAGCAATGACCTGCATGCACAGATAAAAATCTCACCCAAAGTAGTATGGGAGGGTGTTGGAACTAGGTTTCTGCACACTGAGGGAGAAAATAATGAATTGGCCATAAGAGAATCAAATGCATACTTGTATCAACCATAAAAATATGCGTGCAACACAATAAAGTAGAATCATCGAGTGTGCACAATTCTTAACAGAATAACAGAGTTCGTAGATCGCTTTAGCACAAATAAATTATAACAGAATCAGATCTAGATCTAAACAATGTGTAATTACTTAACCAGATTTATCAACCATAAATATGCATAACCAATCATAACATATATCTTTGTGTAATAAGCAGCAGAAAACAGTGTGATCTTAACAGATCGGAAACATTAAATAACTTAGATCAATAATATAAGAAGTTCACCAAAATCTGTCCTTTCTATTAAGCTTTAAAACCTTTCCATACATCATACTTTCCCTTACAAAACACTTCCACGCACACATCCAGTGGAGTCCGCACACAGCCAAGACTAGGTCTCTGTGCACACAGCTAGTAGCAGCCTTTCAACCCTACCTAGGAAAACCCTTACAATGTATTACATATGCATAAACTTCAATGATAGTTTTAAGGTTAACTTCTTTTCTTAGACTCGGTCTATATATTTATAATCCTTTAGCACATAGGTAGTATGGTCTCAAATCATGGTTTGAGGCCCAAAGTTTACCCTTAAACCCATTTACATCAAAATTAGGGACTTTGACCCACCTCAAAGCCCCTTGACTCAATCGTGAAACCCGTACATACAAACTTATACAAAATTGCATCAAAATTTGTGCCTCAGGGTACCCCTCTCCAACACTGGGCTATTGATTGTCCTTCCTCTTGTGACTTTCTCTACTTCCCATTACCGTCCGATGAAGGTATTCGAGAAGTCGTGTTTATTTTTTACTATCCTTGGGGACCTATTCATCATCGTTATTTGTTTCTCCCCAGCATTGAGGATGTGGATGAGTCTCTTCAAATCCTGACTTCCTCTAGAAATGCCAGTCATTCCCCAAAATTTGAATGGATTTTTTCCATTTCTTCATAAGGGAACCTGGCCAACATTTCTGCTACAATTCTGATCAATATTTCCTCAAAAATAGGTGTCATGGAAAAAATCTTGATTGGGGCTCATTTCACTCCCTAATAGATTGCCACTTATACTAGCCTTTTCAAATAATTTCACGATTGTTTTGCATGGTTTTACAAGGAAATTCTTGGCATCGATCCACGGATCATCCAAAATGAAATCAAGACATATCCTGGAGCTAAACCTGCTCGGAAAAATATCTGGACGGTAAACCCACGTAAAGTAGAAACTATTAAAGTCCAAGTTCAAAAATGTTTTGATGTTTGTTTTATATATCCCGTACCTTTGACAGAATGGGTTTCTAATCCTATTCTAGTTGATAAAAAACAAGGGAGTATTTGAGTCTACGTTGATTACCATAACCTAAATCTAGCATGACCTAAGGATAATTATCCTACACCCATTATTGACCATATTCTCGATTCCTATTCTACTAACATTATCCTTTCCTTCATTGATGGCTTCTCCCACTACAACCAGATCAAAATTAAACCAGAAGACCAGCACAAGATTGTTTTTATTTGTTTGTGAGGTACATTTTCCTATCATAAAATTCCCTCTATTCTTAAAGATGTTGGTGCCACTTTTCGATAGGCCATGTATTATTCGTTTCAGGATATAAAACACATCGTTGAGGTATATCTTGATGATCTTACTGTGCGTTATTTGCTCTGTCTGAATCATCCTTCCCACCTTCGCTGGGTATTTCTCTGATGTTGTTTTTACAAAATACGTCTTAATCCATATAAATCTTTCTTTTGTGTATGATCTAGAAGATTTTTAGAGTTCAAAATTTCTCAAGAAGGTATTATTGTTGATCCTTCCAAGGTTGAGGTGAATATCAATCTGCCTCCTCATATTGTCTACCAACTTCAAAGACTTTGGGGAAAAGAAAAAAATTTATGACGTTAAATTGCAAACTATGCCCATATTTCCCATGGCTTCATGCATTTGTTGAATAAAGGAGTCCCTTTCATTTGGGGCAATCAAGCTAAACAGTCTTTTGATGATCTAAAACATGCTTTGTTGTTGGCACCTTTATTATGCCCTCTTTACATCAACCGAGATTTTTTATTATATCCCACCGCTTTGGAATCTTCTCTAGGAATGGTTCTCATCCAAGAGAATGGAACTCGCAATGAAAATCCTATATATTACATTAACAAAGGCCTGATCGGTCCTGAGATCAGCTATTCTTATGTTAAGAAATTGGCTTTCACAACAATATTTGTTTTGAAACGCATGAGGAATTATATTCTACTGTGAAATACTATGGTCATTGTTGACTCCAACCCCATGAAACACATCCTTATTCATCAAATCATAGGGGGGAAATACTTTAAATGGATTTTCATTCTTCAGGAGTTTTATTTGGATTTTTCCATTGTTGAATCCAAAAAATTCCTAGCCTCCACCAACATGCTTGGTGAATTACCTCCAACTAATCAAGAAACTATGGCCACAGATCCTTTGCTGAACGAATCCTCATTCCTCATTAGAAATTTTGATCCCTGGTACAAAGACATTCTTCTTTATCTACAAACCCAACGTTTTCGGTCGGAGTTGTCTCATAGTGACTGTTGGAACATATTCCATCAGTCTTGAAATTATCTTATTATCGATGATACTCCTTAACATCATGGTGTTGATACTATTTTACGTCCATGTATTACTCATGTATAAGATGAACATGTTTGGAATGATTTCCACAATCGGGCATGTGGTGGTCATCTATCTGGGCATTCCACTACTCTGAAAATATTGCGCGGTGGTTAATTTTTTCCTTGACTCTTTAAATATTGCATCACAACAGTCCAAAAGTGCCATCTCTCTCAAATATTTTCTCGCAATATGAATTCTCACCCTGCCGCGTTACATCGAGTTATCATTTTTGAACCTTTTTTCCAGTGGGGAATTGACTTTATGTAATTTAACCCACCCTATTCCCAGGGACATCATTATATCATTGTCATCATTGATTATTTGACCAAATGGGCCGAGGACATGCCTACACATATCAATGACGGTGATAATTCCACTTTATTATTTTTCAACAATGTCATCTCCAGGTTTGGTGTGCCTAAATGCATCATGAATGATCATGGAAAACACTTTCAAAATTATATGATCCAGGAGCTACCTGCCAAGATGGTTTTTCACCATGAAAATTCCTCATTGTATTATCCTCAAGCTAATGGCCAAGTAGAAGTCGTGAACTACACATTGAAAACCATGTTGCAACGGATGGTAGGAAAACATAAATCTAACTGTAACCTTATGCTATTTTATGCCTTATGGGCATACCGAACCTCCATGAAATATGCCACCGGCTTCACCCCATTCTAATTGGTTTATGGGGTCAAGTTATTCCTTCCTATCCAGTGCAAAATATCTTCTCTTAAACTAGTTGTCGAGTTACTTCATGACACCTAAGCCAAGGAAGGATGTTTGTTATAACTTAACCATCTAGAGGAACAACTCCTTCTCATGTTGGCCAATAACAAAATTCATAAGAAACCTGTTAAGGCCCAATATGATAAATATGTTTGACCCTGTTTTTTTTTTAGGGTGATCTCATTTTGGTTTATGAGAAATACCATGATAAGTTATGGGTTGGTAAACTTGAACCCATGTGGCATGGTCCTTATATTGTAAAATGAGTTCTCAATAAAGAGGCGTACAAGTTCATTAATTATGAAGAGAATCCACTGTCTGAGCCATGTAATGGGATCTATTTGAAATGCTACTATACTTAGCTTATTTGCAAGGTCGCTTTTATAATATGTATATATGTGTGAGTGTGTTCAGTTTATTTTTTCTTCTCATTAGCAGTTACCCAGTTTCTGTGTGTAATTCATGTGTCAGGTCTTTGTTGTACAAATTTGAACACCCTCACTCCCTTATAGAGGCTTTGCAGATGGTGCAAGCTGTTACACTCAGAATGCTCCTTCCACTGCTTGGGTCCTCTTTTCAACCACTAATGAGCTTGTGATTTTTGGGGGTATTTTCTTTGCCTTATCAAAAACAACATGGGCGAATATAGTGTTGTCATTGAGCTCTTGATCGAGGCTAGTCATCTTGGAATATACCACCTTGTTTTTTTAACCTGATTCTCAACTCATAGTGTCTCAGTTCAATAATATCTACTCTGTAAGGAACCTCACTCTGTTTTGTTAATTTTTAGGGTTACGCCTCTTGGAACATTCATTTGATTATATTGATTATGCGCTTATTCCTCGAGACCAAAATCGATTCGCTGATTCATTCGCTAATTATGTGTTAGATTGGCATTTGTCACATTTATAACATTTTAAACCATTCACATGAAAAATTAAACATATATTGTACATACATAGTAGAAAAAACATATAGAAGTCAATATTTTATTATATCAAAAGTTTTAGTACATATTTCAAAACAAGGAAACTCAAGCCTTGGCTACTATGCCATACATATGCGGATACATCAAAAATTGCACCACCATGTGCTACTGCCCCCAGTTAGTGGTGATAATGATAAAATAAAACTGCATTGAGAATGCGGTGGAGGAAACCATGTCACCGAGATGAGGCCACCACACAGTGTGCCTCCGCATGTGTCGAGGAGTCACATCCATCCTCCTTGTAGGAACTCCCAATGTCAATCCCTCGAAATTCTACGTAAATTCCCATATCTCTTCATATTTTTCCTCTATCTCATCTGTAGGTGTTGTTGGGGTTGGGGCCTATGGTACATGTCTCCTTAGTGGATAATATCATTCTAGGCATGTAAGTGCCATGTCTGCATATCACAAACATTATCTTTAGTGAATATGTAATGTTGGAGATGGGATCCCCTCAAAGGAAGCATCAAGGAAAGACTCTATAGATTGAGGAGTGGAGCGCAGAGTCTATTTTGAGTCATAGGGGATTTGGGGTGGGTCAAAAGCCCCTTATTATGTAATGGGATGGGATATATTGTGAACGTTGAGCTCCATCTGTGGTTTTGGACCATGGTATTGTAAATGAAAAATCGATATAAGGAGTCTAGATAGAATTCATATGCATAAAAGTGGAAGTTGATGAAATGCATTTGGATGTAAGTCTATTTTGAATCAGAGTTTGTGTTTTGGGTTAGTGAAAAGGCTCCTGCAGCTATGTGTGCAAATACCTTAGGAAGTTTGCAGTACTATCTGCAGGGTGAAATTGAATGTATGAGAAAGATATGTCCATTAATGAAATAAATTTTGAGAATATATGAGTTACATTGATGTGTTTTCCTTTTACTTATTATTTATGAATTTCTATGATGAATAAGGGTTTTAATCTATAGTTTAATAATAGAGTCTTATTTATGGTTATTTTCTTTTTTTAATGCATGAGTAAGTAAGGTCGCATGTTCTATAGTAACTTCAATATATTTGCTAAATGAGGCCTATAGTATTGATATATATCATCTATGAAGGGCCAATAAGAAGGAAAAGCCTAAAGCCCAATACTCTATCCCTCTGGATGCAGAAAACTGGTTCTATCATCCCCCTATATTGCCTTGTGTGAGACTTCAGTCTTTGCAAGCATATCGTTGCCTAAAGGGCTGGTAATAGTTGGTTTTGTTGGACTGTGCAGTCACTTTGAACCTGGGTCTAGTCCCCATCGAGCTAAAAAATGGTTTCGTTGTCGAGACCAAGATCTTACTAAGGGATAACTGGATGTGGAATTCATCTAAGAAAGTGATCAAAGATTGGGTAAGTATAAAATAACATGAGTTTGTTGTGAAAGAAAACAGAAACCCGCACATCTCTACTGAACATTGGTTACAGAAATAAATATATACATATCAGTACGAGATATTTTTCGCGTCATTTTCTAGTGAGTTGTACGATTGGATCTCAAGACTAGCTACATAGACGGGTCAGATCATGAATAGGCTAACTGCATGGACCCCAGATCTGATTGAGAAGTTGAAAATTACTGATAACGAGATTTCCAAAGTTGTTGATTATTGGATAGAGAGTATCCTTGTAGGGTTTATCACTCAGCTCGCGGTCAAGACTTCTTTGTCTTATAGTGAAGGAGAGTGTAAGTTCTTTAAAGGCCTTAGAGGTAAGAACCTTAATTCACTCAAGTTTTGGATTAGAATTCTATTGTGTGATAAAGGTGTACTATGGATCCACCCAGATTGATGTGTGAAGAAAGAGAACCTAGTGGTACACGAAGCAGAAAAATATTTAGGACCAGTTGGGGAATGTACATTGAATGGGTATATAGTTCGTTTTTTGACTCTAGAGAAAGAGAAAGCAACACCACTACCCCAAGAAGTCTTAGATTTGAGACTCAACAGATCAATATGAAGATCCCACATCCTTCCACCCTCATCATCACTCCATTCCATTTTTTTCCTCCACCTCCACCTCCCCCATTCACCATGGCCGAACCCTCGAAGATGTTTGTGTTCAAGGGAATAGATGATCATGAACAATTCTAGTTTGTGGTAGAAGCGATATGGAGTTTGAAGAATGTTACTGATGAAACATGAAGAAAGTGCAGTTGGTTATCGTGATACAAGATGGAGCATTATCCTAGTACATGAAATATATTACGATGAATTAAAATGATTTCTGACTGAGACAAATACCACACTGAACACTGAATTTAGAAAACCAAAGTCGCAGTCCCAGTGTATCAAGAAGATCAAGGAGATTAAGAAGCTAGCTAATGAGAACCTATGGGAGGTGTTAGGGTCCTATAATTTATAGGATCTCAAGGTGATTGGATATTTTATCTCAATCATTTGATATTATAAATAGTTTTTCAATTTTCAAATGATATCCAAAAAAAACATATAAAAGAAAATGAAAAGAGGGTATTTAAAAAATAATAATAAACATACAAAATAAAAAGAGAGGAAAACAGTGATGAAGATGATGGCAACCCACTTGATAAAGATGATGGCAACTTACTTGATGAAGTTGTGCTTAATAAAATATGTTCTTGATGAAGTAAATCTGATGTATCTACAGTGTGTATAGAAGGCAATGAAGAAAGGAATTCAGCATGTGCTAAATCTTGATGAAAAGAGTATGTCTCTAGGAATATGCGGATTTGCCTAGAGGAAGTCACGTATGCACGCGGGAATCAACGTGCCAAGTCGCGTATGGGAAAAAGCGCTCTTAAAGTGAAAAACCAGGGGTAACCACCATGGTATTGACCCATTGTATTGGGTAATGATTCGTCTAAATGACCCCGTCCAGGAATACCATCGGAAGTAATATGGTTTTGGCTCATGGTATTGAAAAAAAGGGTAAACCTATATAAGGAGAAGAAATTCATTGTGCAAATCATGAGTGTGGGTACAAGATGTCTGAGCTTGAATGAATACTTCTCTCTGGAGTATATCTGAATGGAAAGGGTTGCAGTTGAATGAAAGATCTGAATGTATGATGCACCGATGAAGGAGTGATGAGAAGGGGATCTAGATCTATATTGTACTTATATTTGCTAGATCTGTTTATGGAATGATTAGATTTGTGATGAGGCGAACATCTAGGCGAACATCTGTTTGAGGTAAAGGGTAAAATCTGAAGTGATGTATCTGTTGTGAAGAATTGCAATGACATAAAAGTTTGAAGAACCATACGCTAGTTCGTCGAAGAGGAAGCGCGTATATACGCGGCTTCACTGAAGAAAAATCGCGTATGCGCAATAAAATTTGCCCTATAATATGTGCTGAAGTATACGCTGGTTTATGTGAACGGAAGCGCGTATATACGCGACATCAGAGAAAGGAAAGCGCGTATTCAAACTAGGGTTTGCTGAAGTCTGTGGTAAGAAATGTCTAATCTGTTCTGGTGGTTTACTGATATCTGTCAGTAAGTTATATGTATCTATTTAATGGTTGATTGTGCTTAAAAGTATGGAAAGGATCCGGTCTGAAAATATGATGAAATACGGCCTGCAAGTGGTGTCCTAAAGGAAGCTTTGGATCCAGTGTGAAAATTGATGAAACGTGGTCCATAGAGGTGCTGAGGGTTGTAGCAGCGACGCCAGGTTAGAAGCCCCTTCCGTGAGGCTGTAAACGAGATCGGGGTCGAGCCTTCCGTGAGAGGCCGGTAAACGAGATCGTGGGGTCGAGCTCGATTCCGGTGAGAGGGCCGGTAAAATGAGTCAGGTTGGAGCTCCTTTCCCCTGTGAGAGGCCGGTAAACGAGCGCAGGGTGCCTCGCATGTTGGTAGGAGTTTGCACCAACACACATGTCGTAAGATGTTTTCTACAATAGAATATTGAAGGCCGAGTAACGGCAGCGTGGTGGTTTTCTCCACTTGGGTTTCCACCTAAAATCCCGGTGTTCATGTGTGATGCTTCGTGTGATGGTTTACTCGTTCTTTACCGTATATGTTTACTCGTTTATTCAACATCTCGATGAATGAATGATGGAATGATTTAAGTGAAGAACTAATGACATAATTAGATATCTGTGTATACGCGAGTTTCATAAAGGGTATCCGCGTATATACGCGAGTTCGTTTCAGGAAAGTAGCGTATGGGTTTTAGAAGCAAGAAAAAGTAAAAGTTTTGAATATGCAGTAAATACTGATTCACCCCCCCCTCTCAGTATTTTTCCCAACAATTGGTATCAGAGGAGGTCCTTCTGCAGAAGCTTGATCGCTTGAAGGTGATCCGTCGCAATGGGAAGTCAAGAAGGAGTAATGTCTATAAAGCCACCTCTATTCAATGGAAGCAATCTGATATTCTGGAAGGTACGAACAAAAGCTTATCTGCAAAGTCTTGGTGCAGTTGTATGGGCAATCGTGGAAGAAGGTTATCAATACCCAGCAAGTATTCCTACTGATGCAGTAGAAAGGAAGAAGTATGAAATCAATGCCAAAGCAGTAAATGTCTTGTTAGGAAGCATGTCTGAATCAGAATTTTCTAAAGTGATGCAGCTACATTTAGCAAAAGAAATATGGGACAAAATCATTCTGAGCTATGAAGGAGATACAAAGGTAAAAAATGCAAAACTCCAAACTCTCAGAATTGAATATGAAAATTTGAAGATGCATAGTGATGAAAGTGTTGCCAGTTTCTTTCTTCGTCTAGATGATATTGTAAATCGAATGAGAAATTTGGGTGAAACCATAACTGATATTACTTTGGTGGAAAAAGTCTTAATATCCTTGACTTCAAATTTTGACTCTAAAGTTTCAGCTATTGAAGAAAGGCAAGATCTGCAAACTCTTACTATTGTTCAATTACATGGTATTCTGACTGCTTTTGAAATGAGACAAGGAGGTCCTTCTCAAATCAAAGAAGCTGCTTTTAAGGCGTCTGCAAAAGGAAAAGAAAAGGAAGTTGTCAAGGAATCCAACTATATATCCGAAGAAGAAGAAGTGAATTTTGTGAGAAAACTCCAATTAGGTACTGGAAGATTCAAAGGTAAGCTCCCCTTCAAATGTTTTGAGTGTGGAAAAGTTGGTCATTATGCTGCAAAATGTCCTTATAAAGAAACATCCGCTAAAGGAAAAGAAGTAACAAGAAGGAATAAGAATCGATCTAGCACAAGAAAAAGTTACTATATTAATGAAGACAGTGATGGGTCATCTGATAGTGAGGAAGAATGTGAGCAAAATATTAAACTGCTCATGGCAAAAGAATCTAGAGAAGAAAAGGATACTTTTGTGGATGCTCTGGAAGACAATGATTTTCTTGAATAAAACAATCAACTCAAAGTAAGCCTAGAAGAAAAGAACATAATCATAGAGACTCTTGAAAATCAGCTTGAAGCAAAGGAAAAACGCATTGAGGAATTGGAGTGTGAAGTAGTAAGTCTAAGGAAAGATAATGAGAAAGCAAAAACTCTCAATCTTAAATTTGCTAAAGGTTCAGAAACCTTAGATGAGATTATCAAGATACAACGGTCTCCTCTTATAAAAACAGGTCTTAGATATACTGGGGAATCTTCCCAGACTTCAGCACCAAATTATCTGAAAGCAGCCACAACTGGTGCACTACATTCAGCCACTCAGCAAGGGAACAAAGGATCTTTCCAGGTAAAGCATGATCATCTCAATTCAAAGAACACTAACAAGGAGATCTTTCAAAGAAGCTACAACCAACAGGTAAACTCAAATAGAAGATTTCATGATCACAAAAATTTCTACTTCAATGGACAATGTTTCTCATGTCACAATTTTGGTCATAAAGTTGTTCAATGTGTTGCATATAAAACCATCATGACAAGAGAAGCAAGAAAGAAAAGAATAAATATTGAACCAAAGAGGAACACCTATAACAACTTTTCTCCTCTTCAAAACGAAGTTGAATGTACTTATTGCAATAACTTTGTTCATGAAGAATCTGAATGCAGGAGCAAGGTCCAGCCAAAAGAACATGATCCCTCAAGCTCTAAAGTGTGGAAAAAGAAAGAAATACCAGTTGAAAATTGTGGGATAGCATTATTTGCAGAAGGTGAAGAAAATCAATGGTACATTGATAGTGGGTGCTCAAGACACATGACAAGTGACAAAAGCAAACTCCTTACATATAATGCTCTAGAGAAGGAAAAGAAAGTTACATTTGGAAATGATACTCCTGCTGTAATTAAAGGAAAAGGGTCAGTGTTTCTAAAAGAAAAGGTGAAGGCTAATGATGTCATGTATGTGGATGGATTAAGGCATAACCTGTTAAGTGTAAGTCAAATGTGTGATCAAGGAACAGAAGTGGTGTTTAGTTCAAAATAATGCGTGGTTCGTGACCTTGATACAGGTAAAATCATTAAAAAAGGAAAAAGAAATCCAAGCAACCTGTATGTACTGAACGACATAGATCAATGCTACATGAGCAAGTCTTTAGAAAATTGGCTATGGCATAGAAGGCTGGGGCATCTGAGCTTCTCTCAAATCAACAAAGCAAGCAGACTTCAAGCTGTTCGTGGTCTTCCCAATATTAATCTACCAGAAAGTATCATATGCAAATCTTGTCAATTCAATAAGCAAACCAGAGTACGATTTAATGCCAAAGAAGGATCATCAAGTGAGCCTCTTGAACTCATTCATACTGATATATGTGGACATATGAGGAAAAAGTCACCACGTGGGGAAGAATACTATATCTTATTCATTGATGATTACTCTAGAATGTGTTGGATTGGGCTCATTAAACATAAAGATGAAGCATTTGAAAAATTTCAGATCTTCAAAGCATTAGTTGAAAATGAATTAGATCTAAAAATCAAGTGTCTTAGATCTGATCGAGGAGGAGAGTATACATCAAATGAATTCTTTGAATTTTGTGAACAACATGGAATAAAAAGACAATTCTCTGTAGCAGGCACTCCACAACAAAATGGCGTAGCAGAAAGAATGAGTAGAACAATTCAACAAATGGCTAGAGCTATGCTCGATGATTCTGGAACTCCTGACATGTTCTGGGGTGAAGCAGCACATACAACAACTAACATTCTCAACAAGGCTCATGTTCGGGTAAATAGTGACAAAACTCCATATGAACTCTGGTATGGTAATTCTCCCTCTATGAAGCATTTTAGAGTTTTTGGAAGTAAATGCTTTATCAAAAATAATGATGAAAAACTTGGAAAGTTTGAACCTAGATCAGATGAAGGGATATTTCTTGGTTACTCTTCCTCAAGCAAAGCATACAAATGTTACAATAAAAGGCTTCGAAAGATTTTTTAATGTATTGATGTTGTTATTGATGAGTCTCCCGCAGCTCCTAAAGAAGAAAAACAAACAACAAAAGAAGATGATGGTGACCTATGTCCTTCTACATCAAATAGAAGTGATATAGACAGTGGATCCACTAAAGAACGTGAAGATGATCTATCTGAAAATGCTCCATCCAGATATGTTCAAAAGAATCATCCTGAATCTCAAATTTTGGGAGACAAGGAATTAGGTGTACGAACAAGGAGAACTCCTGTGGGATCTTCTAGTCATCTGGCACTTCTATCCACAATTGAACCACACAATGTCAATCAAGCTAGCAAAGATGAATGTTGGAAGCAAGCCATGAATGAAGAGCTTGATCAAATTGAAAAGAATGATACCTGGGAATTGGTACTAAGACCACATGATAAAAATGTCATTGGAACTAAATGGATTTTCAAGAACAAGTTAAATGAGAATGGGGATGTTGTAAGAAACAAAGCTAGATTGGTTTGCAAAGGGTATACTCAACAAGAAGGTATAGACTTTGAAGAAACGTTTGCTCCTGTAGCTAGACTTGAAGCCATAAGAATGTTTCTTGCTTTTTCAAGTTATCAACAAATCAAAGTTTATCAAATGGATGTTAAATCTGCTTTTCTTAATGGTGATCTAGAAGAAGAAGTATATATAGAACAATCAGAAGGATTCATTTTGGGAAATGATGCAAATCTTGTTTGTAGACTTAAAAAGGCTCTATATGGTCTCAAACAAGCTCCAAGGGCTTGGTACTATCGTCTTGACAAATATCTTCATCAACAAGGATTTTCAAAGGTGTCTGCTGATAGCAACTTATACACAAAAGTTGAAAATGATAAACTATTGATTGTGGTTGTATATGTTGATGATATCATTTTTGGGAGTAACGAAGAATCTTTGAGTCAAAAATTTGCTTCTGTCATGCAGCAAGAATTTGAAATGTCCTTACTTGGGGAACTAACATTCTTTCTTGGCTTACAAGTGCATCAAACTGCAGCTGGTATATTCCTATCACAAACAATAAATCTTAAGCAAATTCTGAAGAAGTATGGCATGGAAGAATGCAAACCTGTAAGTACACCAATGATAACCGGATGCAATCTCAGTTCTCATGATGATTCTCCCACGGTGAATCAACCATAATACAGATCAATGATAGGAAGTCTACTTTATCTCACTGGGACTAGACCAGACATTATGCATGCAGTTGGGATTGTTGGACGATTCCAAGCTAATCCAAAAGAGTCTCACCTTCAGGCTGTTAAAAGAATTTTCAAATATCTACAAGGAACTCAAGACTTTGGTCTATGGTATCCAAAGAATGCCGATCTTACTCTTCATGCTTACACTGATGCAGATTGGGCTGGAAGTGTTGATGATCGGAAAAGCACTAGTGGTGGTGCATTCTATATGGGACCCCGGTTAGTATCTTGGTTCAGCAAGAAGCAAAATTCTATTGCCTTATCTACAGCAGAAGCAGAATATGTGGCCGCCGCATCTTGTTGCACTCAACTCCTTTGGATGATGCAAACCTTACAAGATTTTCAAATCAAATGTACACCTCCTGTCCCCATTAAGTGTGACAATACAAGTGCCATCAGTATTTCAAATAATCCTGTTATGCATTCGAAGACCAAGCACATTCCCATCAAGTATCACTTTTTACGTGAACAAGTGCTTGAGCAAAAGGTGAAGTTGGAGTATGTTCCCTCCAAAGAACAAGTTGCTGATATCTTTACCAAACCTCTGCCCAGGGAAGCGTTCGAGTATCTAAGACAGAAGCTGGGAGTGTTCTCTGCCAGTCAAAAGAACAAATCTGCATAAATTTAGAAGATGGTATTGGATACGCTGATTTCCTGAAACACAGTCGCGTATATACGCGAGTTCATGCACAGAAAACCGCGTATTTCTGATTACTGACATTTTTCTGTTTGGAGTCAGCTCTCTTCAGCACAGCTGCAGTGCTGTTT
Source organism: Pinus albicaulis (assembly GCA_034641835.2). NCBI lineage: Eukaryota > Viridiplantae > Streptophyta > Pinopsida > Pinales > Pinaceae > Pinus > Pinus albicaulis. Next base: position 286,048,197 of record CM076571.1, on the reverse strand, counting down.
GGTATCTCTGATACTGTTTGGTATCTCTGGTGGTGTTCTAGTTCTCATAATTCTATTTCTAATGTTTTGATAAATATGCCTTGATGATTTGTTGGTGAAAGTGTTCAGGATGCACAAACTAAGGGGGAGCCTTAGTCATATGGAAAGGATGCTTGGATGCACAGATTCAGGGGGAGCATTAGCATTGCTGAGTATAATGCATTGTTGGCATTATGATGGTTCTGAAATATGTTCTCTTTCTTGAGGACTTTCTGGTGTTGGTTATGAAAAGTCATATTTGTATTTTGATGAAAAGGTCATGTTGAGACCCATGATGTCAAATTGTAAATTTCAGTCATGTAAGGACTTGTCAAAAATTTTCAAACCCACCTGGTTGGGTAGCTGAGTCAAATTTGTAAAACCCACTTGGTTGGGTAGTTGAACTGAAATGTGTAAACCCACTTGGTTGGGTATTTGAGTCCCATATGTAAATCCACTTGGTTGGATATTTGATGTAAGTATGAGTCTTTGGTGATAGGAAGTTCATAGAGTCATATACTTCATTGGAAAATATGTTTGAAGATTCAGCATGAACTCAGGGGGAGCTTGGTCACTTCAGTATATATCAGATCTGCAGAACGCTTCTTCCACATGAGGAGAAAAGGGGAAGAGTATGTTGGTTTTGATCCACCCTTTGCCCTTGATGTCAAAGGGGGAGAGTGACATGGTGTTTGAATGAAGAGAAAGAATGGTGTCAAAATGGAGAGAGTGACATGGTGTCATTGTATTCTTAATGTACCTATCTGTTGTGGTAACCAAACACCATCGTGGTTGCCATCAAGTCCAAAGGGGGAGATTGTTGGCAATATGATGCAGAGTGTTGTCCTTGATGGCAACCCACTTGATGAAGATGATGGAAACTTACTTGATGAAGTTGTGCTTGATAGAATATGTTCTTGATGAAGTAAATCTGATGTATCTACAGTGTGTACAGAAGGCAATGAAGAAAGGAATTCAGCATGTGCTAAATCTTGATGAAAAGAGTATGTCTCTAGGAATACGCGGATTTTCCTAGGGGAAGTCGCGTATGCACGCGGGAATAAACGTGCCAAGTCGCGTATGGGCAAAAGCGCTCTTAAAGTGCAAAACCAGGGGTAACCACCATGGTATTGACCCATTGTATTGGGTAATGATTCGTCTAAATGACCCCGTCCAGGAATACCATCGGAAGTAATGTAGTTTTGGGCTCATGGTATTGTTTTGGCTCATGGTATTGAAAAAAAGGGTAAACCTATATAAGGAGAAGAAATTCATTGTGCAAATCATGTGTGTGGGTGCAAGATCTCTGAGCTTGAATGAATACTTCTCTCTGAAGTAGATCTGAATGGAAAGGGTTACAGTTGAATGATAAATCTGAATGTATGATGCACCAATGATGAAGAAGGGGATCTAGATCTGAAATGTACTTGTATTTGCTAGATCTGTTTATGGAATGATTAGATTTGTGATGAGGCGAACATCTGTCTGAGGTAAAGGGTAAAATCTGAAGTGATGTATCTGTTGTGAAGAATTGCAATGACATAAAAGTCTGAAGAACCATACGCTAGTTCGCCGAAGAGGAAGCGCGTATATACACGGCTTCGCTGAAGAGAAAGCGCGTATGTGCAATGAAATTAGATCTGTAATATGTATAGAAGTATACGCTGGTTTATGTGAACAGAAGCGCGTATATAAGCGACATCAGTGAAAGGAAAGCGCGTATGCAAACTAGGGTTTGCTGAAGTCTGTGGTAAGAAATGTCTGATCTGTTCTACTGGTTTACTGATATCTGTCAGTGAGTTATATGTATCTGTTTCATGGTTGACTATGCTTAAAAGTATGGAAAGGGTCCAGTCTGAAAATATGATGAAACGTGGCCTGCAAGTTGTGTCCTAAAGGAAGCTTTGGATCCAATGTGAAAATTGATGAAACGTGGTCCATAGAGGTGCTGAGGGTTGTAGCCTTCAGTCAGGGGGTTGAAGCTCCCTTCCAGGTGAGGCTGGTAAACGATATCAGGGGGTCGTAGCTCCCTTCCAGGTGAGGCTGGTAAACGAGATCAGGGGGTCTTAGCTCCCTTCCAGGAGAGGTTGGTAAACGAGTCAGGGGGTTGGAGCTCCCTTCCAGGAGAGGTTGGTAAACGAGCGCAGGTGGGTGCCTGCGTGCTAGTAGGAGTCTGCACCAGCACATATGTTGTAAGATGTTTTCTCTATAATAAAATATTGAAGGCTGAGCAACTGCAGCGGTGGTTTTCTCCCGACTTGGGTTTCCACCTAAAAATCCTGGTGTTCATGTGTGATGCTTTGTGTGATGGTTTACTCTGTTCTTACTGCATATGTTTACTATTTATTAAACATCTGATGAATGAATGATGGAATGATTTAAGTGAAGAACTAATGACATAATTAGATATCTGTGTATACGCGAGTTTCATAAAGGGTATCCGCGTATATACGCGAGTCTATTTCAGGAAAGTAGCGTATGGGTTTTAGAAGCAAGAAAAAGTAAAAGTTTTGAATATGCAGTAAATACTGATTCACCCCCCCTCTCAGTATTTTTCCCAACACTCGAAAAATCACCCTCCTAGGGTGTGCAATGCATAACTACTGGGTATGTCAAACTATGGGCTGGACTGAAATTTAGAATAGCTGCAAGTACTCCCAAGCCCAAATATTGAAGGGTTGATCCCTTCAATGGACTCCAAGTGGAAATGCTATGGAATTTCCCTCTATTCTGATGAACTATGCTACTAGATTGTAATATTCCTAAATTAACATACAGCTAATGGGAATATTAATTTTTTATTTTTCTTCTTAGTTCGAAGAACAAGAGGGTATGGAGACCCATAAATCTCCTTAGCAGAAATAAAGACACTCCTAGTGTGGATGGAGGTCATCTTAAAAGCTGGATTGAAGACCCTTATGTTTGAAAAGGGGCTGGAGCATGTAGACTAGGTCAACTTTGACCAAATCAAATAGCGATGGTATGAAAGGAGTGGCATTCATTGAGGGACAACACAGTTTTGGAGGGAGACTCCATGCATGGAAGTAGTGGCTTTAATGACTGGGGCCCAAGGTGAGGAAGCTCACCAAGAATATAAGTAAGGGGATGGCAGTCATTGTGAGCATGATTAGATTATTATTTTTTTATGGCCTGTTAAGACTTTGAGCTCTCTTCAACTATTTAGCTAAGATTGCAATGTTGTTTAGCACAGGGTGTTCCCGAGTGGGAATCCCACCTCTATCCTTGGGGGGACTTCTAGTGCCCACTCAGGAGGAGTATTTTCACTATATTTCCACATTCCAGCATTAGGGCAAGCTTCATATTTCTTCAACAGCGCAGTTTCTATTTAGATTTGTGCTATGTTGCAAGGTGCAGGAGTAGAGGATTGTATTGGGTGTTTTCTGAGCTAGTTTTGTAGTGTAATAAGGTTTCCTTCAATTGGGAGGCTAGTGAAGAAGCCCCTTGGGATTTATTGATAAATTTGGCATCGAGCCAAGGTGATTTTATCCCCTAGAGTGCAGTTTTAGTCCAGAGCTGTGTTATTTTAGGGAAGAGTTGTAGGGTTGGTTGTAGTGTCTGATTTGGGAGGTGATTCCTTCAGTGAAGGGGACATCCTTTCATCCAGAGGATCTATTGGAGAATTGCTATAGGATTCTACATCAGCATTAGCCATATCTTCTCATTTCTATTGTTGCAACAAACTTTCAGCCCTAGTGATGCAACTTACATTTGCATATTGTATGCATTTTCCGGAAACCCTCTTAGGTTATCTTAGATGGGTGATATAGGGCCTCGATCTATTTTTATAACATTTTTTGAGGCATATATCATTATATTTGTATAATTTTATGATCTCCAACAGTATTTATGCATGTTATGACTATGTTGTAGCAGCTCTCTGGCATTTTGTATTGTAGCAGCATCTCACTTTTGGGAGTGATTGTTTACAGGAGGCTTGTTTCCTCATATCATATGACCTGTGCCTCAATATTTTGTACTGATTTGTTGTTCTTATAAATAATTTTATGGATTCATATTGGTCTTCATTATTGATGTGTTGATTTACACTGTTATTTTGATTTTTTTGTTCAATATTCCTGCTTTTCCCATTTGGGAATATTACAGTGGTATCAGAGCATAATCCTGGATCAGCCTATGGATCTCAGCCATTATGCTATCAAGAGAATAAGAAAAAGGAGAAATATATTAGAATGATGGAAGGAATAAGTTATATCTCATCTATTTTCATATCTACGAGGGACCTCACCAAGGAGGTCAATCAAAGAAGAATGGAGAGAAACAATGAAACAACAGTAGGTTTTTAAGATGAGGAAGGTCCATGTACTTCCTATCAGCAGAAGAAAGAACCGGTATTTCATAGAGCTCCAAAGAAATATACTATGACCTTTTCTTTTTAAGAAGAAGATAAAAGGCATGGATATGGAGAAAACTTATATCATGAGATTATAAGTGAGTATCTTGCAGAATACAAATCTCAATCAAGAGCTTTCAAGGAGAATCTAACACTGCCACAGTTCATTCAGCTAAAAGAATAAAAAATACCTTGCAGCAATAGAAGAAGAAATCACAATAGATTTCTATTGTCTACATTTGATGGGTTATTCATATGCACAACAAGGGCTTTGGGAATGGAGTTTGATGCATTCTTCCTGCTACATCCAGTAGTAGAAAGAGAAGTTGTTGAGATTGCAATGTTGCACCTTGTGGGTGAAGCAAAAATTTGGTGGTTCAACCATTTGAGTCATGAAAGAGTGACTGCATATGAATATTTTACTCAAAGGTTGATCAAGAATTTTGACAAGAAGAAATCAGAGAAGAAGAAACTCCCACCACCACTTGCTGCAGGAGCGTTTGCATCAGGAGAAAGAACACTTGCACCTTTGCAAAGTGGTATTGATCTATTGACATTTAGAGTCCCATGCACTATTCTGGAGATGGATGCGGAGGAGGAGACTTATACCAGCACTGGTGAAACCATAGAGGAGCATCCATCATCATCAGTAGTTGGGGAAGTCATCACACTGGTGAGAGGAACACTTGTAGCAGTAAAATATGTTCCCAAGCAAAACCAAGGTATGCAAATGTTTCCAGTTTATATTTTTTTAGCACCTCATATGGAAGGTTGTGGGGACATGCCATTGCATGACCTAGGGTCAAGACACACTGATGATTTGGAGTAGCGGACTATCACTGCGTAGAGGACCCTTGATAAAATAAAAGAGGAGATGCACATTCATCCTATTATATCATGGTTGAGTTGCACACAAATATTTGGGTTGGAGTGTATATTTTTGGAGGATAGGGTGAGTATTGTCCTAAAAACACCAATGCAGAACTATATGTTCAGCATTAAGCATGATCATGAGATAGAAGACACACCATCATGGAGATTAGTAGCGCTGTCATTGAGCAGTAGTGATGATTTGGGGCCCCAACAATTATTGGAGCATTCCAATGACCATTCTACATATGTAGCAAGGGATAGGCATATTGTTGATGAGATACATATTATCTCCCATTATTATGATGGATCCTTCTTGATGAGCACTTCATATCTCAATGTGAATATTTTGCCTTCAGTATACTTGGATCCTTATGGATTCAACCTGGTCATTGATGAGTGGTCTTCATATGGAGATCTCCAGGAGGTTGCACTTCAACATCCCATGAAGTATAGATATATTGATTTGATTTGGGAGGATGGTATTATCCATTGGAGGAATACCCATGTAGAGCATGACAATAGACACTCACCATTGGTTGGATGGGTGACATTGATGAGCAAGAGGCTGGTGAGCCACTTGCATATCTATGACACAGGGAAGCAAGAGGCAAGGTTGTGCTGGCTACTCTTGAAAGAGTTTGGTCATCACGTGACATATCCTATTTCAAGGGGTGTGCTGTTGGTTGAGACTTGGCATGACATTTGCATTATATGGCAGCAAGGAGTTTGGTTGCAATTGGGCCATGTGACATTTTTTATGTCAATCATCATGTTTTCACTCCATGGTCTATATGATGGAGGTGTGAGGAAGCAACAAGAGCTATTGTTGCTTTGGTTTCTCTTCGGAGAGTATGGGTTGATTTTCCCGCATACTTTGCATGATATTATAGGAGTAGATAGGGGCACAATCATGGTGAAAAGGGGATATTCCTTAGTTTTGGAAAATCAAGAGTTACTTCCACATAGGAAGGGATCTCCCACTTATAGTAGCATTATGGTGGATGAATTTGGCATGTGGCATGTCAAAGAATGGAGTCATGAGGTGACAAGAGCCCTATCACAAAGGCCAACAACGTTGTCACTTTGGAGTGTGCATCTATTGATGGAGTGTTCTAATGGGAGTATGTATCACTTTACATTTCAAACTAGTATGAGGAGCTTCTCATGGGAGGGCTCATCCATGGACCTCATTTTTAGCCTACTCACAATGCATGATAAGAATGGTTTGTTTGTACTTATTGTTCATCTAACAAAATATTTTCATTCTCTTGCCATATATGTACAGTGCATTGCTCCACAAAAGGGCAAGTTTCTATTTTTGCTACATGGTCTTTCTAAGACCAATATGAGTGATGGAGGAAGCCCTTTCATGGATGGCTTTGGGCATGTTTTGTGTTATTATTTTCATGCTCATCTGATATATAATGCCATTTACTACTCCCTAGTAGATGAGGAAACATGCACAACTAGAAAATTGTTGGAAGACAACTTGCCACATGATGTTCTGAAGCAACAGTTGGTAAAATTGCATTGTATCCACTAGAGATACCATTGGTACCATCCCACATTACACATAACATTCAATATATTTATGATCTGGATACCTTATGGTGATTATGTGCCATTCAATTTTTATGGGATGGTTTGGGCTCATGAAACTAGAGAAGGGGTCTTTGTAGATCCAGTTGTCTTTTTGTTTCTTGAGGGCAATATTATTGCAGCCTAGATTCTACAACAGGTCTACACTTTTCACAAGTGGATAGAGAGACATCACAGGGTAGGAAATTTGGTCTATCATGTTCAGATATGCAGCCCACCTACATTGTAGGTGCTTTTCCACGAGTTACTATTTTGGAGGCTGACTTACTGTTGGGTATGTGTTATATTCTTTCCACAACTAGTCATGTGTGGGGGGGTTATAGGGGGGGCTAATAGCCCCCCCTGTATGTTGCACTGGGCGCATCAGGGGGGTCATAAGGGGGGCGGAAGCCCCCCCTTTCGGGGTTAGGGGCAGCGCCCGGGAAAGTTTTTTTTTTGGACCTTATTTTCTGGTGGGCAAACCCACCCATGGTTTTGTGCATGGGTTTGCACACGGTTTTGGGGCATGATAGTTTTCGGCCCCTAGTATTTTGTAGATCCGGTCAAGGGAACTACGGTTATGTTCTAATCCAGGGTTAATGGATTGGGGTTTATGTATGCTTCAGCATGTATATATCTGTGTCGTAACACTAAAAGGAATATAATGAAAAATCAAGCTGTTCATCTCGATTTGGGATTCAGGGGAAAATCTCTGTGTATATCTGTTTTATGTTTTATGCTCTCGCTATTGTTTATTTTATGTTTTTAAGGTTTGTTTGCAGATAATGTCTATACAGGGTTAAAACCTACACTCACTTTGTGTGGATGATAGCTTGAACTTCGAGCTTCACATGGGAATTAAGGTTCCTAATCATTTTCTGATTCCATGCCTCAAGAATGCCTCTAGACCACATAAAGTTGCCTCCATGGATATCCCACTTTTTCATGATGAGAGCCATTTGGATTTATCACCAAAGGCTTACTTATACACTTGGGAGGAGAAATTTGGGGACATATTGATGAGAGATCATCTTTTTCACTGGAGGAACTTATCATATGAGGATGCTAAAGGAGGAGGAGAGGAGGCTCTTCAATTCTATCCTTGCAGTTTCTTGAGGACAAGCAACATTTGGGAGGGGAGGATTGTAATTTTCCTAAATTAGCATACAACGAATGGGAATATTAATTTTTTATTTTTCTTCTTAGTTAGAAGAATAAGAGGGTATGCAGACCCATAAATATCCTTAGTAGGAATAAAGACACTCCTAGTGTGGATGAAGGTCATCTTAAAAGTTGGATTGAAGGCCCTTGCATGTGAAAAGGGGTTGGAGCATGTATATTGGGTCAACTTTGACCAAATAAAATAGTGCTGGTATGGAAGAGTGGCATTCATTAAGGGACATCGTTGTTTTGGAGGGAGACTCCATGCATGGAAGTAGTGGCTTTAATGAGTGGGTCCCAAGGTGAGGAAGCTCACCAAGAATATAAGGAAGGGGATGGAAACCATTGTGAGCATGATTATATTATTATTTTTTTATGGTCTGTTAAGACTTTGATCTCTCTTCAGCGATTTAGCTATGATTGCAGTGTTGTTTAGCACAGGGTGTTCCCAAGCGGGAAGCCCACCTCTATCCTTGGGGGGACTTCTAGTGCCCACTCAGGAGGATTATTTTCACTATATTTCCACACTCTGGGATCAGACCAAGCTTTAGATTTCTTTAACAGCACAGTTTCTATTTAGATTTGTGGTGTGTTGTAGGGTGCATCAGTGGAGGATTGTATTGGGTGTTTTCTGAGCTAGTTTTGCAGTGGAGGAAGGTTTCCTTCCATTGGGAGGCCAGTAAAGAAGCCCCTTGGGTGTTTTTGATATATTTGGCATTAGGACAAGGTGATTTTATCCCCTACAATGTAGTTTCAGTCCAGATCTACGTTAGGGAGGATTTCAGGGGTGGTTGCAGTTTCTGATTTCGGATGTGATTCCTTCAGTGAAGGGGACATCCTTTCATCCGGAGGATCTATTGGGAAGATCTGTAGGATTTGAAATTAGCTTCAGCCATATATTCTCATTTCTTTTGTTGCAGTAAACCTTGAACCCTAGGGCTAAAACTTACATTTGCATATTGTATGCATTTTCTGGAAACCCTCTTTGGTTATCTTGGAAGGGTGATATAGGGCCTAGATCTGTTTGTATAACATGTATTGAGGCATATATCATTATATTTGTATCATTTTATGATCTCCAGTTGTAGTTGTGCATTTTATGGCTATGCTGTAGTAGCTCTCCGGCATTTTGTATTGTAGTAGCATCTCACTTTTGGGAATGATTGTTTATGGGAGGCTTGTTTCCTCATATCATATGACTTGTGCCTCACTGTTTTGTATTGATTCATTGTTCTTATACATAATTTTATGGCTCCATATTGGTATCCATTATTTATTTGTTGATTTACACTGCTATTTCCATTTTTGTGTTCAATATTCCTGCTTTTACCATTTGAGAATATTACATAGATTTTGTAAGTTGTTGAGTGACTGCACAACTCTAGAGGGTTTGCAAGTGGTCTGAATGTCGGACGATGAGATCAGTTCACATGAACAACAAGAATTATCTCCTGAGTAGGCACTCAAAGTCCCCTGAGGATGAGGTTGGGATATCCACTCAGAGACACCCTTGTGTTGAACAGCACTACAGAGTCAACTAAACAGCTAAAGCATTCTCAAGTCATGAATGAAAAGAAAATAATACTAATCCAGAATGCTCTCCATGGCTTCCATCCCCTTCCTTATATTCTTATGAGCCCTCACCCTCTTGGCCCCACACAATAATTATGCTACACACATGGCCACTAACCTCCATTATGACTGTGATGTCCTCCGTTATCTCCACTACCTCCATAATTGTGTTGTTGATTTGGTCAAATTGACCCCATCCACATGCATTGACCCATATTCACACCAAGAAGTGGTTTAGTCATCTTGACCCCATCTAGATTCATTGATCCACATTCACATTAAGAAGTGGTTTTATTCCTACTAAAAGGATTTATGGGTCCCTCTACCCTCTTATTCATCTATTAATTAAGGAAGACAAAATTTAATATTCTAATTAGCTAAATGCTAAACGAGGAATATTACAGTCCTCCCCGCCAAAAAAATTCTTGTCCTCAAGCAACTGCAAAGATTTGGGCCACCCTATTGACCCGATGCAACTGAGATCGATGCCCAGATCCAATACAAACCCCTCAGTGCGGCTATGCCCCCATGTCAGGCTCCTTGGAACAGACCCCTAAATGTTGTTATCCCAAATGGATATCTCACCATACTATCATCAATCAATGCTTCCAAATCCCAACGCCGCCATGGCCAATCATCTCCCAAGTCCCCTAGCTCGGACTGTGCACTACATCTAGATATAGCTAATACCTCATGAGGTGAAGACTGCCAACATGCATAAATGCCCCATGGCCCCTATTGTGTCGTAGATCTGACTGTATAAGCTACCCCACCAACTTCGTACCAACTCATCACCTCTCTCCCCTAACTCAATCCAATGTTGATCCCTCTCTCTAAGTCGGGATGGAATGCTAAAGAGTTTTCGACATGCACCCCTCTGCCAACTGTAAATGGTAGTACCTGTCATGTCTACGGGTCCCTGCTCTGATATTCACTTGACTAATAAGATCATACCATCAATAGGATACCAACTCATGATCTCCCGCCAGTCTATCCCATTCGAAGAATCCAATGTGGTGATATCTGCATACGGAACATGTCTGGAGTGTGGTCACCAACTCACACTCAACTCATGCTACTCCATCCCACCTATCAACGAGAACTACCTCAAAGGGAAGGCCCCTCTCTCTATAATAGGCTCAAGTAGGAAATATGTACTACAAGCCCCTCGATGTACTCCTACAGAGTGCTTCTCCCTAATAGTACAACAATCTTGCTAACTTTTTATGCATATATTGGCACCTCATCAATGAGTCAGCCCAAAGATGGATGCACCACCATCTCCAACAACTCCTCCTTAATGGCTGACCCCAAGGTTAGTCGCATATCTAGAAGTGGCTCACTGTGAGCCTCCATCTGGCTCTCCCCCAAATGACTATCATGCATGATGTGCATAGCCTCCCTCTTAGATAACCCATGCTCCACCATATGCTACTTAGGATGAATCATCACAAGTGATTCATCATCCTGAATATATGTTATCAAATCCTCTAAATGCTCACCTTACATGCTGGAAGAAAAATCCGACCCACTTCCACCCTGCTAACCAACTTGCCATACTAATGAAGTTCACCACTTCATCAGTGACTCTCCAAAGCCCAATGGAAAATCTACATGATCCCCCCATGTAGTATGTAGCTCACCCCTGAAGTTTATTGACTTGTGTATAGTTTTACTGCTCGAGTCCCCTACTAGTCTCATAGAGGTGCTACCATGTTTCTATTGTGCCAGTCTGACTGTGAGATACCCCTAATCAGGTGCAGACTGTATCCCTTTCTACTGGGGCCTTGTGGTAAAAAATATGCATAGGCCAAGCTCATCCTGCCCAAGCATCCCCATGATGTTGATATATACCCATCCACTGTCGATCACAACCATTAGAAGCAACATGATAAGTCTACCTCGCCATGTAGTGGAAATCTCAGTGCTCCCCCACGTGTAAAGCCCAAAGTAGATGAACTCTACCATCCATCATCCCTCAAATGTGAGGTGATAACACCCTTCTAGCCATGCCTCTACTAAATGTGGTGACTCCGAATGCTCAACAATATCCTCATCAATCCCAGGTGAACTGCATCCCAAGGTACACCTAAAGTCCCTGTCCATAAGTCCACTTGGAGGCAATGCTCCAAGTGCCTATTGCACCATATCATGGGTCATTGCATACCACCAAGTGTCTCTGCACTCCTCATCATGCCACTATATGATGAAACCTACCCCTGTACACCATCGGATACCACCAACTATGGCTATACCATTATGTACTCTATAGTATCCTGCATGGGCCAAAGTATCCACCACTCTTCTTGTAAACCCCCCATGAGGTGGGCTACATCTCCCCATCTGCTCTAAAGGATTCGAGCGACCTGACTCCTCATATGCGAAATAACTACTCCTATCCTCCATAGCTCAAGTGTACCATATACCCATGAGAGAGCATTGTCTCTACGTAATTCCATGTCTGGTGGCCTACCGATGCCACCTCCTTCGACCAGCTCCTAACAACGTAGGCTAATCAACCTGTGACTCCATGCATGGTCATTATGCTGAGATAGCTCCTAAAAAGGGTGTACCCTCCTATCGATCCATCCTATCACTAGGGATGTTAAGGGCTCTGATAAAGATTTGAAAATGTGTGTGCACTAAAACATCAGACCCATCGCACAATTACTACCATCACCTACTGATTCTATCATGTGATGGTAAATCCCACCTGGATCCAAACAGTAATATGGCCCTCTTGTCCCTATGGTAATCCATGGACTCTGCTAAAATGTGGCCATGGGAGTATCCAACTGTCTAGCGTGTTCGATGGGGTGCCATCTCAGTACCTCTCACCATCCAACCTTGAGAAAAGAATCCAATGCAAGAATCCCCACACATAGAATAGTCCCTCCATCGTGCAAGTGCTTCACCCTATCGATGTATGCTAGAATGGGGGTGCCCTGGCACTCCAATGTGCCCTCTAACTGTACCATTATTGAATCCATCCATTCCCCAATGTGGACCATATTTTCCGCTGACTCAGCACAAACCACTCACATGCCCTCTAGCTCCTCATTCTGCTGTAGGATAGCCTCTCGTACTGATGTGGCCTTCACCTTGAAAGCTAGAAGGTCGACCTAAAACTTATGGCACTACTATGTGCGACCATCATCCAATACCTCTGTATCTCCTAGCGCCTCCTCAAGGGTTAGCCCAAAGGATGAATCCACATGCTCCTCCATAGATACTCCAATATGCAAGGCATGCTCACTAGTCAGCTGCATGTGACTATCATCTGACAATTCTGCCATAAACCTAAAGGCCTTTGTACCTATCAGCTCCTCAACAATGGTGGAGTTGTCTCCTAACAACTCATAAACCTGTGATGCACTGCTATCTTTAGAGAACTCGGTCTCAACCCTAGATACCCCATTAATGGATACCTCAACAATGGGTGTTGTCTCATCAACAAGTGTATGCTCAGTTTTCTCCTCTCAAGTCTTTGTCGTACTCTTTGATGACCCATAAAAAGTAGGTAGAAAAATTCTATCCACATTACGCTACAGGTCATTGCCCTGCGTGTACCCTATACCTCTATTATATCTATGATTTATTTGGTTTTCGTTAATTTGGAAAAATTCCTAGAAAGTTAGATGCTCTTTGAATCTTTTAGACTGAGATTTATATTCCAAAAAATAATTGTTGATAGCCTCCTACTCTTGAGGTCGTCCAACCTCATTTCCTACTACTAGGAAGGTAGGCATAGTGGGATGCTATGAAGCTTGCTGCACTAGCAGTTGCTCACACCAACAATGTGAAGTACCATAAATTTCTCCATTTTGCAACCATCTTGGGGTTTCCCTTTGTCTCTCCACTCTCATCTCCTTGATCTCTCTGGTGAGATCTTGTAGAGTTTTGAGGACGATATTTCCAAACTCCTTCCCATAACCTTCTTCTTCCATTAGAGACTCCCTTTATCCTCCTCCACTGGAACACAATTTTCTTTTTTGAATGTGAACTCTGAAACAAGTTGAATCTAGTATTGTATTTGGAAGAATTTGAAAAATGGCCACCACAGCAAATCTGAGAAAATCATCTTCAGAGAACCTTCCATTTCTCTCAATATAGACACAATTTGGAGAAAATTATCATGAAGGAATAGAATTGGTCCGTTCTACACAAAACCCATGTCTCAGATTTTCGATATTTGTCTTCATTTTCCCGAAACATCCAATGAAAAACCGTCACTTTTTATCCCAACGAATTTCTGCGTTTTCTATTTTTGTATCTCTTAGAGAAATTTTTGTTTCTCTCAATCCAGACTAAATTTGGAAAACCTGCTCATGTGGAAGCATAACAGGTCCATTCTTCACAAAACCCCTATCTTAGATTTTAGAGATTCATCTTCATTTACCTGAAACATATAACGCAACACCATCACTTTTTATTCCAACGAATTTCTGCGTTATCTATTTTGTATCTCCTTGTTCAATCCATAATGTATTCTTTCTCTTCGGGTGTCATAGACCGGTTGTTCCATAGGCTAAGCTAAGTCTATGAGCTCTGATACCACTGTAATATTTCAAATAGGAAAAGACAATAATACAAAACACAATAAACTAGAAACTACAACAATATGGAAATACACTGAAAACACCATAAAAATAGACAAAACAACTGAGCCATTTTATTAATTTGAAGGTGAAAAAAATACAACAGTTCTTCAAAATAGATAGCACTCAAGCCAGAAAAAGTGGGTTGGAATGGCCTCAAGTTATCCCATTGAAAACACTACTCTATTTCGTGCTGCTGGAGCTCTCCCTCTACACTACCTTGCTGGAAATGTTGATGCTCAGTGAATAGGACTGCGTAGATGAGGGTGCTACGGTGCTCAGAAAAATCAAGGATTTATAATTCATACTCTATGGCAAAAACCCAAAATAACCGAGAAAGGATTTCTGTATTGGCTGACCTAGGAAAATCACCCTCCTAGGGTGTGCAATGCATAACTACTAGGTATGTCGGACTATGGGCTAGACTGAAAGATAGAATAGCTACAAGTACTCCCAAGCACAACTATTAAAAGGTTGATCCCTTTAATGGATTCCAAGCGGAAATGCTAAGGAATTTCCCCCTCTTCTAATGAACTTTGCTACTGAATTGCGTAAGTCACTGAGTGACTATGCAACACTAGAGGGTCTGCAAGTGGACTGAATGTTGGATGATGAGATCAACACGCAGTAACAACAATATTCCTCTCTTTAGTAGGAACTTGAAGTTCCCCAAGGATGAGGTTGGGAACTCCACTCGGAGACACCCTTGTGCTAAAAAACACTACAGACTCGGCTAAACAGCTCAAGCATGCCCAAGTCGTGAATGAAAAGAAAATAATAATAATCGAGAATGCTCTCTATGGCTGCCATCCCCTTCCTTACATGCTTGTGAGCCCTCACCCTCTTGGCCCCACATAATAATGATGCTACACACATGGCCACTAACCTCCATTATGACTGCGTTGTCCTCCATTGTCTCCACCACCTCCATAATTGCATTGTTTATTGGGTCAAATTTACCCCATCCACATGCATTGACCCACATTCACACCAAGAAGTGGTTTATTCATGTTTACCCTGTCTAGATGCATTGATCCACATTCACATTAAGAACTGGTTCTATTCCTACTAAAGTTATTTATGGGTCCCTCTACCCTCTTATTCATCTAATAATTAAGGAAGACAAAATTTAATATTCTAATTAGCTAAAAGCTAAATTAGGAATGTTACAATTAGACTAGAGAATAAATATTAGACAAACTATTTAATCTTGGCTAGTGTTAGTTAGGTAGAAAATGATATTGATTAAATTGTTTAAGCTGAATCAATGGAGAAATAAGGTATATGATATAGTAGAATTTTAGTTTTCATAAGAAGTAAAATATGGGTCTGCTAGTCTAATTGCACCCTTAAGGAAGAAATGAAAAAAATGTCAGTTTAGTTCTAGGAGACAAATCAAAGTTAAAAGGGTATAAGGAAATAATTTTATTTCGAAAAGGCTCATCTTTGCATTTTAGCCTAAATTTTCAAAATATTATGTAAAATCACAAAAAGGCTAAGGTTGGGGTTCATTGATGTTTTAAAACCCAAATTTTTCATCATTTATATAAATTCATTACATGAAAAATAAGTTTTGTTGTATTGTGGTTAAAGTTCGCACACCTCTCAGATGTACAATCATCTGAAGCAGTAGATCGAAGGTTAATGCTCAGTTTCATCCCCCCCCCCTCTCTATCCTATATTTACCGTCCCGGGGGAGGTACAAAAATATGGCTTTCCCTCACTGGGTTCCATGCTACGTGGCGCATTCCCAACATTTCACACCCCCCTTCCTAATACCACTAACCGCCCTCAACCCCCTTCGAAAAACACTTCCCGCTCATCTCTTTCCCACTGTCCCTACCCTCGCTCCTTCCTCCATTAATTCCTTACCACGTGTTCCTAACCGTTACCCAATCAATCCCCTTCCTGGGAATTTACCGCTTGCACATTAAATTCTCCCGGGTAACTGTTTGAATCTAATGGACCCACACCTACCAGCAACGGAAAACCCATGAATTATTTTTAAACCTTGAACTCGTCCCCATTTCACCTTTCTGCTGCATAACTCTCTACAAATTAATTTTAATTTTCAAGTTTTCCAGTGCGCAATCAAGCTCTCTAGCTAATCAAACATGTGATCTATCACCAACATTTTGTTCCCTTCTCTTGATTAGTTATAGACATGCAAATAGTTTCGGTAAACCATACATCTTCCTCATCCTAGATTTTGTTAAATTATTCATTAATAAAGATGCCTCCTAAGAATAATAACCAAGAGGACTCTATCAACCCCTTGGTTCATCCTCCAGTTCATCTAGACCACATCCCCTTAGCTGATTGTGACTATAAAATCTTTGAGACACAGTGTGAGTTCGAACTCTACTATTGGATCGAAGACAATTTTGTTGATAAAACAGATAAAATTGGACTCTGAGATTCCAATATCCCTCACTATATATTTCCCCAAACCTTCAATTCTCCATAATTCACTAGAATATGTCAAGCTTGTTATGTCCCTAATCAAAGATAAATTATAGCCCCTAGTGGTGAAATTATTTTCACCATTACTGTGAAAACCATAAATGAGATGATGCAGGTCCCCTAGTACCCCATTCTCATTAGAAGCCTTGACAGAACTATACTAGAAACTTGATTTTTTCAAGAGAGCCAGGATTTTTGACCTTTTCCTACCATAAAATACTTAATTACCAAGAAAACATCCACCATATCCTTTCTCAATCTTCCCTGATCTAGCCAAACAAATTATAAGTGTAATATCATATATTCAAGGTTATTATTTTGATCAGTGTGTAGATGAATCCATGTTAGGTTTCCTTTCCATATTTTCCATAGGGAGTAAGCCTTCTATTATCTTTAATTTCAGTCAATTTATGGTTGATAGCATCATGAACAATTCCTGAAGTTTTAAATTGAGGAAGTGTTCAAAAATACTTCAATTTTAGTCTATATGTTTCTATACTATTAGGAAGGCATGTTTAAATTTTCCAAGCAGAAATTAGATGAAGAGGGAAATAAACAATCAATCATATTCTAGACTTCTATAGTGATGAAGGAGCAGGAAGAATTCGCCTACAAACAACATATTGAACAGTTTATCCACCCAACAATGAATGTATTAAAAAGTTCAACAGAGCCAAGGATCAGTGAGGACATTAAAATAATCTTACATCTAACAGAACAAGAAAATACTAGAGACCCGTACTTCTACCAGAACTACATCGAATCAGAGTGTATGGGTGTGAGTTGGCACAATACAAACTGCCAAAATACCTCCCCATGAGGAATTTTGCACTAGAATACATCAGAAAAATGCTAAATTCAGATGAGATACACTTTGTGTTAGCCAAGAAGAAATCATAGTTTAGGATCAAGACACAGATTGGTTCCTTTATATGTAACAGCATATCATTAGGAGAAGAAGCATATAATATTCTCAAGGAGATGAAGTTAAACCTAAGTTTTACATGGTCTTATGACCCTCTAGGCATTATTTCCAAATTGAGAGTAGAAAATAAAACTACTCCATACATTCATACCCGGAGGCCTGAAATTGATAGATGTGTGAACCATCTAACTTGGGCATAGAATACCTTACAGGAAGCTGAGGAGCAACTTGTTTCTACATCCACTTCACAAACTCCTGTTCCTCATGAGAAAGCAACCAAAAGACAGAGAGAAGAAGAGTCACCTTCAGTAACATACAATGCAAGAAAGGAATTTAAAGTTATGTACATGAAGAGTACAATATTGAATCCTAAGGGAGATGCAGAGAAAATTTGAGATCAAGAAGTAGCCATGATAGTCAAGGAAACGCCATCTTCCTCTAAGGCAGGTGGAAATTTTGTTGCATCTCCCACAATATAATCAATGTCCTAGGAGAAACAAGACACTTTATAGAATAAAAAGGTTGTTGAAGGGGAGAACGAAAATAATATTTTTTACATATTTAGATTAATAAAACTTAAGAATGAGAATCTTAATAATATCACTTATACTCAGTTTTGGAAGAAGACTTCCAGCTCACAGAGTAGGCTACTATAAGTTTTTGATATATAGAGAGGGAATACGTAGATGATATTCCTTGAGGCTCAAATCCCACAGCCTAAATCAACATTAGATTATAATAAGACAACTTTTGAGTTTGACATGAAAGATATACATCCCACTGACCAAATAGATATGAAAAAATAAACAGGTAAAATGATTTGCTCCACTCTAACAACCACTACTATGACTGTTTCCAAATTGCAGATTTCACTTTCTAATATTCAGTCACAGTTGAATTGTAGGTATTTAACCTGATCCTTCAATTTTCTGTTTGTAGATTTCAACTACAAATTCATTCTCCTGATATGTTTCACCTATTTCCTCAATGGCATGGTCCATTTGATTAATTTTTGTGTATTATCTAGTGTCTTGGAAACACTGTCAACCTGCTCTTCCAAAATTTCTTTCATATTTTCAAACTAAACCTTTTGGACATTGTGTTTCCTTGCTTCTTTCTTCATAATAGCTATTTCATGATGGCCAACTTCAACTATTCTTCAAGGAGTTCAAACTATGTTTTTTCCATTACTTTCTCCTTTCCTTTCTTTGTCTTGCTAACTGAATCTTTCTCTGCAGGTGATGAAAGATCAATGATGTCTTATTGTGGCTTGATAGTATCAATAGCTGGATGAAATTATTTTTAGCTCTCCAAAAATTTTCTGGCATGCCTTGTCATGGGCTTTATTTCTTGGAACATAAAACCTACATCTTCTCCTTCAAATTCTAGTTTCTTTGCATATTTGGCTTTCTTTAGTTTTTGTCCACCTTCTTCTATATCCTCATCCTGGACTGTAGGAGTCTCCTCAATATCAATGGCATGTAATATATCTTCTAAATTTCCTTTAGCTACTATTTTTTCTTCTACATCCACTGTTTTGTCTTCTAAAGCCACTGTTTTCTCTTCTAAAGCCACTATTTGACTCCTTGTTTTCCTTTCGTTTCCTTGTTTACTCACAGATTGCTTTTGTTTTGAAGGTTTGAATGAATTTTTTTTTGCAGGTGGAATAATGGGTGTATCAAAACTTTGCAATTTCTCTGTTTCCATCATGACTAGTTCACTTTTCTCTACTCTTGCTGGTTCACTTGGTTCTGCCACTAAATGTGAAGGGATACCCCTAGGTTTAGGAGTTCTTGTAGGGGTTAGGGTATCCAATTCAAAACCACTAACAAATAAGAAAGAGGACCAATCTATGCCTAGTCTTTGGAGTTTATCTAAAACTAGCGATTTAATTAAACCATGATGAAACAATGAAGTCTCACTCCCTTCAGACTTTGTTTAGACCTTATCTTCCATTTTTGATAAAATTTTGTGTAAATAGAAAGGCAGATCAAGATATATCTTACCAGTGAAGTGTAGGAGAAGCTTGAAATGGTAAGAATATACTTTATGGTATCTCCCTTCACAAGTGAAATATTTCTGGATGATAAGAAGCAACTTTGAGTAGTTATCCTTCATGCAACTCCTTGGAATAGAAATTGTAAGGTCCGTTTCACTATTTTCTGGCTTGAAAAACTCTTTGCACTCTTCCATGTTAAATTTGAATCCTTTAAACCACTTCCCTTGTCCCATTGGAATCCCTATTTCTACTGCAATTACCTCTAGTGTAATGGAAAGATTCAACATCCCCACTTTAGTAGTTGTTCCACTAAAATTTAGAGCAAATTCTTTAGAAAAATGTACATGAAATCCTTGCAGTCTTTCACAAAAATGTAAACATCTTGTCCTTCTAAAAACTTCCAATGTTGTTGGGTCTTCATTGATTAGATTCATATTTGATGGTTCATATCTTAGACATTGGCCACCCTTGTTTGTCTTTCTTTTTTTAGCCATAGTTTCTTTAGTGTCTTCTCTTCCTCACTTGACAACTCTCTGCCTCACTTGATAGTTTTCTACCTCGCTTGATCACTAATATCTACAACCTTTGAAAATACTAGCCACAACTTTGGCTTAATGTTATATTCCAAATTTAGCATGCAACTAATTGGAATATTGATTTTGTCTTTTACACCTAGAAGTTTAATAAATGGGTAAGGAGGCCCATGCATAAAACAAATATGAATAAAATCCCTCATGGTGTGAAAATGGATCATCATAGGAGCTGGATTTCACACCCTCATGTGTGAAAAAGGACATTTGCATGAGGACAAGGTCAAGTTTGAAGAAGTCAACAACGTTGGGATAGGAGGTGGAGATCATATTTTGAGACAGCGCAGAGATAGTGGGAGGAAAATTCCTTGGTGGAGGAAACCCTAATGAGTGCGACCCATGGTGAGAGGGATTCAATTTTTTTTAAAGGAGGGCAAGGTAGCCATAGTAAGAGATGTTATGGATTATTGATTGTGGTCTAGTTAGACTATTGTACATTCTCTTACTGTTTAGCAGAGTAGTTGTGCTTCTTAACACAAGGCATTCCTGTTTAGGAATTCCTTCTCCTTTCAAGAGAGGTCTCTTGAGGAATATTGTGCTTCATTTCTCCACATTCAAGTTTGATCCCAAGCTACCCCCTTCAGCTACAGCGCAGTTTCTGTTTAAAGCTGGGTTGTGTTGCAGGGTGTTGCAGTGGAGGGTTGAAAACACCACTTCCGGAGCTTGTTTTTCAAAGGAGAAAGATTTATTTACTTTGGGACACCAGTGAGGAATATTTTGGAGCTTAATGTAGATCTTGGCACTTGTCCAACATATTTCCTTTCTCCTACAGTGCAGTACCTCTTCTTGACTACGTTATTTTTAGTGTGCAATTTCAGTAAGGATTTGCAAGATAGTTGGAGGGTGAGATCTTCAGTGATTAGGATCAGCCTTTCACTTGGAATATACATTGGAGGAGGTCTACTTATTCATTTTATGCATCATCTTCAGCTATCTCCATCCAGTTCTTGAGTTGTAGCTGCTACTCAGTCCTAGGACTGCAACTTTGATATTTTTGCACTTTTGCATATTTCAGCCAATCCTTCCAGGATTGTCCTCACTTTGTGTTTGGGAGCTTAGATCTTCACTCCCATCATTATATGATCTATATTATTTCATATCTTTGTATTGACACTTTCCAGTAGTAGTTATTCTCAATAAAACTGCGTTTTCATAGCCTTGGGCATTTTCTGTGTAGCAGCGATCTTCATTTTATGGACATGTTTCTTAAGGTTGATTTTGCCTATCTTGAGTGACTCTTTCCTCAAGAACTTGTATACATTTTCTGCTATGATCTTAATATGATGGATATTTGGATATTCTAGCATTTTATTTGTTGATGTATCACTACTCTTTCATTATTGTGTTCACGTATTGCTGCATCCATATTTTGGTATATTACTGTGGTATCTGAGCATAATCTTGGCTCAGTCTGTGGAATCTCAGCCAATATGTTATCAAGAATACAAGAAGAAGAAAATATGAACAGAAAATATGAAAAGAAGACTCCATTCTTTGGAGGAAGAAAAGAGGAGAGACTTCCAAAGTTTCTTTCTCAAACTTTGCAGAGCAGTCATGGAGATCTCAAGAAGATGAGAAGGGATATGTGTATTGAATCTCCAAGAGTTTGAATCTGAATCAAACTCTATATTTTCACATGAGGAGTGTGAGCATGCAACCACACACTATGATGCATAGCGCAGTCACATGCCTAGATTTTCCATGAGAAAGATGGAAGAAGAAGGAATGGCTAGGAGGGAAACTCTTAGTGATTTTCTGCAAGAGTATGAATCTCAAGCTTAGAAGTTTAGAGATCATATCACTTATCCAGAGTTTTGCAAGATCAAGGTGAAGAGAATCAAGCAGCATGATATGGATAGATTTATTCTATATACTTTGGATGGTTCACCTACATATTCAGCCAGAGCTTGGGTGGAAGAACTAGACACCTTTTTGCAGCAGCACCAAATTTATGAAGATGAAGCCATCATAGTGGCAGCACTGCATTTTGGAGGTAAAGCCTATGCATGGTGGATATTTGAGTATTTTTATTTGAATAATGTAAATAATTCTTCTTATGCTAGGTTCACTAAGACATTAGTGGAAATATTTGATGGAAAATTTTCTAAAACACGTGTGGTGGAACCAAACAAACCCAAGCAAACAAAAACCTTGCATGTGATGGAGGAAACTATAAACTTAGATCCACTCCAGAAAACCATGGAGGAGGCTGACATCTTGCATCATACCTTGTTAGAGGCAAGGCCCCTATCTCATATTCCTGAACAAGAGGGCATGGAGATCCCTTTTCCAAAAGAGGATCCAATTCTTGGGAGGTTGCCCATATATACTGATGAGGATAAGGGCAACAACATTGTCATGTTTAGATTTTATCTAGCACCTCATGCAGAGGAAGAGGGAGCTCTTGCTCTAACTAGAGGGATTCTTGTATCATTGCAAGGAGTTCCCCAGTATCTCACATGTGGATATCAAGGCACAACTCATGATTTATATGTGCCATTGACGATAGGGTGTGAAACTATGGAGATAAAAGGAGGAGATAGGGAGGATGACTAGCATCATGTGACGAGGAGCACACACCCCTATCTATTTCAGAAGTTTGATGCACCTAAGAGGGAGACTAGATTTCACAGTGAGAGTAGGGACAAATCTGTCCATTCACATATGCAATCTACTCTTGATCTTAATGCCTCATTATATGAAGGCATTTCACTGGGGAGACCACCAAGTCAGCAGATGAGGATGGATGCTTCACATTTTGAGGCACCACTCATTGATTTTAGAGGAGTGGAGACCTTGGGAGAGCTTGGTACAGTGTTGGGAGTCTTGGGTAGACTCAAGGAGGAGGGAGATATTCTCCCAACATCATCATTACCTACTCTCACTTCAGATTCTGCACTATGGAAAGAGAAGCATGGGAAGGATAGCAGCCTTCCAACTTGCATATTTGACATAAGAGATGTCAAAGAAGAAGAAAACCATATGACATATGTTATTCATGATATTTCATCAACATTGTCACTATGGAGGGTAGAGCCATATTGGAATTCCCAGCTATTGGTGGGGTATTCCAAGGATCTTTTTATTTGTATGATATTGGATGGCCAGTTGCATGAGGAGGGATATTCATTCAGAGATGGGTCATATACTATCATAGTATGATCTTATTATCTATAGCTTCCAAGATCAAGGAGAAGTTTCTACAATCAACTCATGAAGATTTCCTTTTCAGCCACACTTTTTCTATGAGGGCATACCACACCATCATGGAGGGGTATTTTTGGGAAGGCTTTGAGGAGGAGATAAATCAGCATTTGAGGAGATGCATGGATCATGTGGAGATGGAGGAGATACATAACTCTTTGGAAGAGTTAGCACATACACCTCTTTTCTCTTTGAGGATGAGAGTTATCTAGGAGCCACTCCATTTGAATGGACAAAACATATGGTAAGGGTACTATTTCTTTTCATAATGATTTGTAAAATGTATATGTGCAACCCTTAACCATATATGTGTAGGATATTACTCAAAGAAGGAGAATTCTTCATTCTAGACTTCATGGTCTACTTGAGGCCATGAGAAATTTTGATGGCCACTCCCTAGAAGGACTTGGGGAGGAGATATCTATTGGAGAACATGCTTACTTGACACCATATATCATACACTTTCTCCAAACTTGTGAGGAGGTTGGGGCGGCAAGAAAGTAATTGAGAAGCCACACCTTATGTCATCCTCTATTGTAATTGAGTGTCAAGCTCTATTGGTTGCAAATGAGGGACCATTGTCCTTCTCCATTGCTACATATGGCAGAAAGTATGATTCTCATTATGGTTCCCTATATTGTTTTTGTTCTCATTTTTATTGGGAGCATGATTGGGGGAGAGACACATTGGATGGATGTGTCCTTTGGGGGAGAGGATTCCCACATTTTCTACATTACATGTTCTAAGGGGAGCATGGGAGATGATATGGCCACCACAGAAAAACACTTGTCTCTTTATGAGGTGGGCCATAAGATTGATTGGAGCACTTGGGATATGACTCTCATAAATCATTGGGAGAAACTTTTCTATGAGTTTCCATGTCATGTTGTGCAACAACAGTTAGGAAAATTGCGCTGTAACCACTTGGAAGACTGTTGGTACCTTTCAGCTCTACATGAAACCTTCAATATTCCACTCACTTGGATGCCATATGATGGTGATTTTCCATTCATCATCTATGGGATGGGTTGGGCTAGCATGATTCACAACATTGGAGGGAAGATCTTTGGAGATCCATTTTTCTTCTTGCCACTTAGAGGCAACACTTTTATAGCCCAAGAGCAGTAGATACTATACACTTATCATAAGTGGAGAGGAGGACAACGTGGGGTAGCCTATTTTGTCTACCATGATCAGATTTTCATCCCACCTACATTGTAGGAGCTCAAGGTGGAGGATGTTTTGTATGAGTTACAATTTTGGAGGGTGGCTCATTTTGCATGGATGATAGCTTGGGGATGGGAGATTCATATGGGGATGGTAGATCCCAATGTATATCAGACCTCATGCCTCAAGAAGGCCTTTAGACAGCCCTTTTTTGCCTCCATGAATGTTTTACATGATGATAGATATTTGGGATTCACACCAAAAGCTAGCTTGCATACTTGGGAGGGACAACTTGGAGATATATTGATGACACATCATCTTGATCCTTGGAGGATTTTATCATATGAGGATGCTACAGGGGAAGAATAGGAGGCTCTTCAGTTATATCCTTGTATTTTCTTGAGGACAAGAAACATTTGGGAGGGGAGAACTGTAATATTCCAAATTTAGTATGCAGCTAATTAGAATATCGATTTTTTTATTTTACACCTAGAAGTTTAATAAATGGGTAAGGAGGCCCATGCATAACAAAAATATGAATAAAATCCCTCACGGTGTGAAAAGGGATCATCATAGGAGCTATATTTTATACCCTCATGTGTGAAAAGGGACATTGGCATGAAGACAAGGTCAAGTTTGGCCAAGTCAACAATGCTGGGATAGGAGGTGGAGATCATCTTTTGAGACAACACAGAGATATTGGGAGGAATATTCCTTGGTGGAGGAAACCCTAATGAGTGGGACCCATGGTGAGAGGGATTCCATTTGCTTAAAAGGAGGGCAAGGTAGCCATAGTAAGATATGTTATGGATTATTTATTTTGTGGTTTTGTTAGACTATTGTGCATTCTCTTGTTGTTTAGCAGAGTTGTTGTGCTGCTTAGCACAAGGCATTCCTATTTAGGAATTCCTTCTCCTTTCAAGAGAGGCCTCTTGAGGGATCTTGTGTTTCATTTCTCCACATTCAAGCTTGAGGCCAAGCTACCCCCTTCAACTACAGTGCAGTTTTTGTTTAGAGCTAGGTTGTGTTGCATTGTGTTACAGTGGAGGGTTGACAACACCACTTCTGGAGCTTGTTTTTCAAAGGAGAAAGATTTATTTCCTTTGGGACACTAGTGAGGAAGATTCTGGAGCTTAATTCAGATCTTGGCACTTGGCCAACATATTTCCTTTCTCCTATATCACATTCCCTCTTCTTGACTGCGTTATTTTCAGTGTGCAATTGCAGTAAGGGTTTGCAGGATTGTTGGAGGGTGAGATCTTCAATGATTAGGATCAGCCTTTCACTTGGAAGATCCATTGGAGGAGGTATACTTATTCAGTTTATGCATCATCTTCAGCCATCTCCATCCATCTCTTGAGTTGCAGCTGCTACTCAGTCCTAGGACTACAACTCTGGAATTTTTTCACTTTTGCATATTCAGCCAATCCTTCCAGGATTGTCCTGACATTGTATTTGGGAGCTTAGATATTCACTCCCATCATTGTATGATCTATATTATTTCAGATCTATGTATTGACACTTTCCATCAGCAGTTATTCTCAATAAAACTACGCTGTCATAGCCTTGGGCATTTTCTATGTAGCAGTGATCTTCATTTTATGTACATATTTCTTGAGGCTGATTTTTCCTATCTTGAGTGACTCTTTCCTCAAGATCTTGTATAAATTTTCTGCTATGATCTTAATATGATGGCTATTTGGATCTTCTAGCATTTATGTGTTGATGTATCACTGCTCTTTCATTATTGTGTTCATGTATTGCTGCATCCCCATTTTTGGATATTACACTTAATGAAATTCTCTCCAAAGCTCAATATCACGCAAAGAAGGAATGAAGAATGAGCAATGACTTCATTTGGAAATATTTTGAAGTTCTATGCCCAATCACAACACAATGATGACTCATACATGCCTAAAATGGTGATGATGACTTCATACCTGACCATTTACCTTGATCTTTACCCTAACTGACTCGAATGGTATCTGACTTATCCTTTTCAAATGATTTTCTGACCCCTAGTAGCTAACTTGACATGAAATATAGGAAACCTCACTTTTTTAGTGTATTTAGTGTAAATATGAGTGTTTTCACTACGAAAATATCAACGGTTTCGTAGCGAAAAGTGGAATTTATCAGTGTATTTTTCTACGAAAGTGTGGTTTCTTGGCTAAAACGACCATTTCGGAACTAAAACCTTGGGAAATGAAAACTGTTAGAAACTTATGAGTGATGTGGCATGAGGGGATTTGAAAGTGAATGGGTTTAGACCTTAGGGTAAGCTTAATAAGAAAAATTTAAAATTTTCCTTTACTAAGAAATGAAAAATGAACACTACAACCCTATCTTTGACACATTAACCTATATGACTTTGTCAAATGGTGCTTCATTTTTTTGAGTAATAACAGAAGCCTATATTATGTCTCTAGGAGTACATGTTTGGATATTTGTACTGGTAGATTATGATTTCCCTGATGTCCCTCCCACTAATGTAAATGGTAAAAAGATGTATGGAAATAATTCTAGAGCCAAGAATTCCATTCTCTTTGTCCTAAGTGAATATCAAATTGTAAATTTTATGCATTGTAAGTCTGCCAAGGAAGTGTGGGTGAAGTTCATCATAGTCATGAAGGAGATAAAAAATTCAAGCAGGCAAAAATTTAAACCTTTAGAATGAGGTTTGAAAGCTTAAAAATGAGTGTAGAAGAAAGCATAGAAGAATACTTCCATAGAGTTGATGATGTAACCAATATGATTAAAGAACTTGGTGAATAAGTCAATGAATATATGATTGTTCAAAAGGTCTTAGCATACCTACCCATGAGATTTAATGGCAGAGTATTTGCTATTGAAGAAATGGCCAATTTAAAAAATCTCAAGATGGATCAATTTCTTGGTACTCTCATAGCCTATGAGATGAGAGTAAGAAGAGAGAAGTCTGAACCAAAGGAAGCAACATTCAAAGTGTCCATGAAGGCCAAGGAATAGAAAGACAATCAATATTTCTCCAGTTATGAATATGATGAAGATCTCGTTCAATTTTCTAGGAAACTAAAGCATGGTTCAAGACAATATAAAATGAAGTTGATTTTTAAATGCTTTTACTGTGGAAGAGTTGGAATTTTTTTTTCCAAATTCCCTTACAAATAAAGAAAATAAAACGAAGATGATAAAAAATTTAGAAACCGATCTCAAAAACATCAGAAGAAGTGTTATAAGAAAAATGGGTTCTAATCCAAAGAGGATAGTTAAAAACCAAAGTCAGACAACAAAAACTCTTTAGAAGATGATTCATATAAGTATTTACTCATGGAATTTAGAGAATATTCCAAGAAACAAAATATTACTGACTATGAAGAGGAAGAATAAGAAGTAGGATTAGTGGACTTTGAAGGGGAACTCATCAGTTCTCTTGATGAGTTAAAGAAGGAAATGAGGAAGAATAAGAAGCTAAAAGAAAAACTACAACGTGTTGAAGAAGGTATGTACAACTCTGACAATGAGGAATTTTTTTATCAAAAATAAAAACTTGAAAAAGCCATTAAAAGAAAAGATAATTTAGCCTTTCTACTAAAAGAAAAACAAGGAACATGTGAGAAACTAGAAGAGGAGAAAAAACATTTAAAATAGAAGTTATTCAAGGTAAATAAGGAAATGATCTAAAAATCATGAAAATATGAAAAATTTTCCTTGAAAGTGAAATTAGAAGAAGCTAAACGAAAGGAAGAAGTTATTCAGGGTTTGATCCATGAATGGGAAGAGAAATACCAGAGTCTCGAGGCAGAGGTCATATCTCTGAGAACGAATCTTGATAAAATGAAGATCGAGAGAGATATAAATGAAAAAATTGTAGAAGTAACAAGAAAGTTAGATCATATTCTAAACATTCAAAGGTCTTCAAGAAAAAAACAAGCCTAGAATACTCGAGCCCACAGGAATATTCAATGGGAAATATGAACTTTAGATCCATAGGATTTGAGCAACCTTAAAGCTATGAAAATATGTATCAGAAAGGAGCTCTGAAGATAAAAATTTAGAAATATAGAGAGGAGCTCATCAATGGAATACTAACTCCATCTACCCCCAGGAACCACACTAGTGGAGAATGAATCAATAAACCATACAACAGAGGTACCTTCATGAACAAACTCACGAAATTTCCAACTTCAGGTACTCTCATTTATTTTATTGTCATTTTCATAAGTGCAACATCTTTGGAGATAAGGATGTTGATTATAGAATAATCAAAGTTGAAAGTGATGAAAATTTCAGATACATTAAGTATTCAAATTTTATATCTCAAAACTCTAGTTTCAGAAATCGAAATGCCTTCTCTCCCTTAATGATTGATGTTGAATGTTTCAAATGTAATATTTTTTTGCAAAAGGAAAGTGAGTGAAGAAGAAAGTTTGAGTACCCATATAACTCTCAGAAACAATTGGCAACCAACTTTTCAAAAAGATAAGGAGAGTTGGAAGCACAAATATGGAAAGAGCATGGAATGTGGACTTGATATATCACATATAATCAAGAAAACATATTGTATGTGGAGAGTGGTTGCTCCAAGAATATGAATGAGGATAAGAGAAAATTTATGTTTCTAAAAGAAAAGGACAAAGGGAACAATGCCACTTTTGGCTGCAATGCCCCAACAATAATTAAGTGTAAGGGCATAGTCAGTCTTGATGAAAAGTATAAAGCCGAAAATGTGTTGTATGTAAAAGGTATCAAGCACAACTTTCTTAGTGTAAGCCAGATGTGTGATAATGTCTTTAATGTGAACTTTCGATCCAAGGAATATGATATCTGAAATGAAGAAAACATAAAGTTGGCCGGAAAAGAAGTCATCACTCACAATAATGTATAGTGTTTGAAGACTCCAGAGTAATATTCTAGTTGAGCAAGTCGAGTGAAGCCCAGTTATGACACATGAGACTTGCACATATAAATTTTGGCAGTCTGATAAGAGTTAGAAAGATGGGATCCCTGAGAGGTTTTCCAAGACTGTCAAGGCCTAATAAATCTATTTGGAATTCATGTCAATTTGGTAAGAATATTAGGACTCATTTCAAGACAAAATAGTTCTCTTCATCTAGACCACTAGATCTAATTCACACAGATATGTGCGGCCCAACTAGAGCAAAAATACCAAGACGATAATTGTAGTTTATTTTTCTTATTTATAACTTTACGACGGCCACTTGGATCGTGATATTAAAGAAATAATTAGAATTGTTTAAAATTTTCAAAAATATTAAAGCTCAAGTAGAAAATGAGAAATATCTAAGGATCAAAAGATCATACAAAGGAGGAGAATACACGTCAAAAGAGTTTGAATAATTCTGTGAAGAGAATGGAATAAGGATGAAATATTTTGTGGCTAGAACTCCATAATGAAATTTAGTTGAGAGAAAGAACAGAAAAATCCAAGAAATGGCCTGAGCTACGATGGATGAAGAATATGTACCTCACATACTTTGGGGAGAAGCAACACACGTAACAATGTACCTATCAAACAAAACAAAACTCAAACCTAATAGTGATAAAAATTCCTATGAGTTGTGGAATGGAAGATGTGCATTAGTTAAACACTATAAGGTGTTTGGGAGAAAATTCTTTATAAAAAAGAATGATAAAAAAACCTAGAAAGTTTGATTCATGCATTGATGAGGGTATATTACTCAGGTATTCTTCTCGAAGTAAAGGATACAAGTGTTACAAAAAACATAATATAGGGTTGAGAATTACATTGATTTAGTAGTAGATGAAATAGATTCACACCCTTATTCCTCCAAAGGAAACATGAACTCATTTGGAGAAGAGAGTTCAGACATTAGGTCCTCAGATCAAGATGAAACCGATTTAGATAATGAAGACTTGGAAATGAGCACAAATCCATGGCCCAAACCAACTTCCAGGTATGTATAGAAATAACATCCTGAGAGTTAAATACTTGGAGATCAAAGACTTGGTGTTCAAACCAGGAGGATATTTGTTGGTAGTTCAAGCTATGCAAATATTTCTCTTCTATCTCAAGTTGAGCCTAAAAATCCCATTCAGGAAAGTGAGGAAAAGTCCTAGGTGAAAGCTATGAATGAAGAACTTGACCAAATAGAGAAGAATGACACTTGGGATTTTTTTACAAGACTCAAAGAGAAAAATTTCATAGGAAAAAAAGGGGTTTTCAAATGTAAGCTAAATGAGCAAGGTAAAGTAATCAATGGAGATCTGGAAGAAACATTAAGGTATATCAGATGGATGTGTCATTTCTCAATGGAGATCTGGAAGAAGAATTTTATATTGAGTAGCCAAAAGGATTCACACTCATTGAAAATAAAGGGTTTGTGTGGAAACTAAAAAAGGCCTTGTATGGACTCAAAGAGGACCCCAGAGAATGTTATGCAGGACTAGATCGATACCTTCAACAAAAAGGATTTAAGAAAGGTATTGTAGAAAAAAATATATACATAAATTCTGAAGATGATAATCTACTAATTGTAGTAGTTTATGTGGACAACATAATATTTAACAGTGACCTAGAACAAGTGGGACATCAATTCACAAATTGTATGCACATAAAGTTCGAGATGTGCATGATTGGAGACTTGTCCTTCTTCTTTAAAAAATGGGGTGTTTATCCTCCAATCCAAGTTCCTACAAGAAAATATGAAGAATTTTGGGCTGGAAGATTGCAAGCTCATTAGCATACGTATGGTTAGTGGCTGCAAATTATGCAAAGAATATGAGACACCGCAAGCAATCAGAATGAGTACGAATTGATTATAGGAATATTGTTGTATATCATAGCTTCAAGACTAGACATCATGCAAGCAGTGGGTCTTATGGCCAGATTTCAAGCTTTACCTCATGAAGTTCATGTCATCACTGTCAAAATTATTTTAAAATATATTCAAGGAAAAACTAGTTATGTACTGTGGTATGCTAAAAGCAGAGAGTTTAAGTTGAAGTACTATATTGATGTTGATTGGGAAGGAAGTATTACTAAAAAGAAGAGCGCATCAGGTGCAACATTATTTTTGGGAAAATGATTAGTGTCCTAGGTAATGGAAAAACAAACCTCCATTTCTTTATCAAATACTGAAACAAAGTATATTGCAGTTGCCACTTGTTCCTAAAAAAATCTATGGATGAAGCAAACCTTGAAGGGCATTAAGGTAGAGTTTACTGATCCCATTCCAATCATGTGTGATAATACTAGTGCCATAATTATCTCTAAGAATGTCGTCATGTAATCAAAGACAAGGCACATCCCTATCAAGTTCCATTTCTTAAGGGAGCAAGTTGTAGCTAATGTTGTTCGACTTGAATATGTGGCCACTAAATACCAACTTCCAGACATCTTTACTAAGCCACTGAAAATATAACCCTTTGAATATCTCAAGCATGAGATAGGGGTTGTGACTCCTCCTATAAAATGACTAAATTATAATGTGTGTTGGAAACTAATAAGCATGTGGTATCAATTTAAGAGTAGGATGCAATGGTTTAGGGGGATTTTTTCAAGATAATACTTTGCAATTGATTCCAAAGGAGGAGAATATTACTAGTGCATCAGAGAAGAACAAAAATGAAGATGAACATGCATGGTTTGAGGGGGAGCTTATATTTTTTCCATCAATTCCAAAGGGGGATATTGTTGGAAAATTTACATTGTATGATTGATTGGTGGCACTTGGTATGTTGTAATTGATGTCAACTGGACTAACATTGAGGCATATTTTAGGCAGAGAGATTGTAACCAAGATTCACGTAGAAAATGGACTCAAGGACTACATACGACCTTGTCCATTAGAAAGTTCTTTGAAAAATACTTCCAATGGTATGTGAAAGTCCATAAATGTATATCAAGATCAAAATTTATTGATACCCTAAGTATGGGTCTTGAATTCCTTAGGAGCATGTTGAATTTTAGAATTTGGAATATGGAAGAAGGTCAAACGTTAGAACCCCAAATTTCGAAACTTCAAAATTTCAGGGGTTGGAGCCTCGGGACTTTGGGAGGTCAAAATATTGGAGGTCAAAGATTTCGTAACGTGAATATAATTTATTTTTGAGAAATTTTTGATCTGATACTAGGGAGTTGATCCTGAAAACTTCAGGACCTTGGATGGTAGGAATATCAGAGCTTAGAAATTTTGGTATTTCATATATTGGAATTTCGTAACCCCTTATTAATTGAATTATTTTGAAAGCTTTGAGGGTTGCAGGGATAAGGATTTACAAAGGAATTCTCTTTCAAAACCAAGGACCGAGGGACCCTTGGACCCTGGGAACCTTTTTCTCTCCTCGGACAGGACACATGGCAGCCATTGATTGGCCCTCAAGAGCTGATGGTGGCAGATGACGTCAACATGAGATGGTCGTATGAAGGAAATGTGGCAGTCAAATTCAACATTATTTGATGAATAATGGGGAAAATACTATTGACATGTGTAACCACTAAGGAGATGCCATGTGGGGATGATTACGCAAGGACAATGTAACCCTGGAGGTATATCGGAGGTCAAAATTTCATAACTCCTCCATAATTGAATTTTGAGAAAGTCCCTATACCAGGGACCTTTGATGTTGATTGGAATTTGGTCGTTGAGCCCAAAGAACCGAGGGAAAAGAGAAAGAACACAAGGAGATAGGCCCCTGGTAGGATCCTGAAGGGCTTAGCACCTAAAGTGTTGTGCCTTCGGTCACAACACATAGTCCTACGGGGGGGAAAAATAAGAGGCAAATAAAAATGGGCTAAAGACCAATAAAAATCTTGTGATTTCGTAACATATCCTTAGTAAAGTTATGAAATGATTGAGCACCAATTTTTTCAGCACATAGGTGTATGGTTGATGAATCAGTCAACAGCTAAGAGTAAATGCGCACATAGGAGGTGGTTGATGGATTCAATAATGACTTTCGTGGGTAGGAGACAGAGACAGAGATTGTTGGGTCAAGGTAGAATGGACCAAGATTGTGCAGTATAATTTAAATGGAGTCTGTGAGTGAGCTGAGACAAGCCATGCATGAGCCTTCTTGTGTGCTACGAGAAAATCAATGAAGATCAAAGCCTCAGGGACAACAGATTTATTCATAGAAGGAAAATTTTCCTTGTCAGACGATACAGGTTAACTAAGATTTAATTCTCAGCATGGAGAATCACACAAATACCCATTCTCTGAATTAATTGTATTGCAACCACACTTGGTGAGCGAACAATTCCCATACTCATTTTAAATGCAACATCATAATTCAAGCAAGAGACACAACAAAAAAATTAAGAATCCAAGTACAAGAGTACACTCGGGCAATGTGATTGGTGCTCATAGACATAACATTAATCACAATGCAGGAAAGGAAAAAAACCGAGAGAAAATATGTAAAGTTGGGGGAAGTTTTATTGTTGCAAGTGAGCAGTGTGAAGATATGTGTGTGTGTAGTTCTTTGCTAAAGAGAGGAGAAGTGTTCATGTGCTGCAGAAATAGGTGGTGTGTGCCTATGTAGCAAAGAAAAAGGGAGAGTGGGTTGCTGTTGTTCTGCATGAGGCCAAGAGAGCTTGTGGAATAGAAGAGAGACGAGAGAAGAAGTGTGGTACTACAATTAATCATATTTTTATTTGTCTGTATGTGTATATGCCCTTGTTTTCAGTTTGAAAATTATATGAAAGGTAGAACCCTGGGTAGAGAAGGTAGTGGCTTGCATTCTTAAGAGGTGGGTGCCTCTTGGAAAGTAGTGACTTGCTATATTAAGGGGGTTGGTTCCTCCTGTGAGTGGGTACTCACAAAAAAATTGATGTAATTAAGTAGGTGCTTAATTTTCTTCATAAAAAAAATAAATTGGTGGTTTTCTCCATTTGGGTTTTTGATGAGCCTTAGTATTGCAACAAGAATGCTACAACTACCGAGGCTACCAACTTTAATTATCAACCCAGGGTTCCTACAAACTTAAGAGGTATCGACACTATATGTGCAACATACAATGTGTGATTTTTTTTTTGATATGATGTACTCGAGGGAATGTCATGAAATCAAAGCCTAAACTAATTGTAGAAATGGAATTGTTTCTTTGAAAAGAAATTAATTCTAGGAAATAACAACAATTTGTAATTGAAATCCTACGAGCATGAATTCAAATAAAACTACCTAATCTAATTTGTGAAAATGAATGTCCTAAGTGGTTTTTATTATTCTTAAATCAATTATTTAGGTCCTATGGGTCAGAATTCAAGCCTAAGAGACAAAAATGAACCTTTTGGAGCAAATCATGTTGAGTTTACACATTCTACAAGAGTTCTACAGGCAACTCTGTTTTTTTTACAAGCAAGTTTGTTTTAGAAATAACTCACTGAATGACTAAGTAAATCAAATGAAATTGGGATGGGAAAAATTTATTTATTAAGTATGATGTTTTAGGTCTCCATTCCAAGTGGAATCACTCAAAAATACCCCTGTTCACACGTGCTAAAAAATAACAAAAAATTACAACTCTAAAATATGGAAATTCAAGAACTAGTGTACTTGTTAATCTATCAAATGCCTAACCTAATAAATTGAAAATGAAATGTGGAAAATTTTTCTGTAAAATTTAATATTATTATGACCTAATCCAAGTGGAATAAATTCAAAATTATTTCATTAACCCCTTCTAAAAAAAGCAGAAATTTACTACTATTTCGCTACAAGGAATTTCCAAAAATCTTATATTCGTGAACTGGCAACCAAACCCAAGTAGCTTAATGATTAAGATGACCTTCCAAAGTTATTCTAAGGATGAATAATGATTTTGAATATGTAAAAAAACTGCAAAATAACTCACTTAAATCATCTAATTCAATCCTACAGGAAGAAAAAGAAACAATGCTAAATATTGAAATATGCAAAACAAAAATAAGAGATGCATGTGAATAAGAAGTGAAAAGAACATATAGAAATTATGAAAGAGGGAACTGAGGCTTCTGGGATGGCCAAGCCCAAGGAATAATCAGTTTCCTATGGAATAAACCAAGCCTTAGAAGCTAAAAATGACACCAATATTCATTATTGAATCAGTCCAGGTACATCCTTGCAAGAAAAGAAAGCGGAGCTTCCAGAAAACAAGTTTTCTTCACAATTAGACTAAAAAATACATGCCTCTAGAGGCCAATTAGAATTTATACTTATGAAAAATGATGAGGAATAATTTCACTTGAAAGGAAGAAGCTTTCCCCTCAAAAATACATCAAATACTTGATCTGGTTCCCAACACTAGGAGTTTGCAGTAAATGACGGGGAACACACGCCTAGATTTTCTCAATCATCAGAGTTCTAGAATCTCTCCAGAATTTATAAATTATTTAATGATATTTTGTTCATTTATTCTCCAACCTTGATCCTCCAGTAGTAGGGATAAAGTCCCTAAATTATCTCATTCTCCAAATCTTCATAATCTGCCCAATATTCTCACAATATTCTACAAAAATAAATAATATTAGGCACAAATATGCAATTATATTTAAACCTTCCTAAGAACATATTAAAGCATAAAAATAAATTATTAAGTGTAGAAGGAGATATTTAATATATATTTTATGTGTCTAGGAAAGGTTAGATGATCCTTAGTTTATGTCAAATTTATAGGCCTATCTACCCCCCTACTAAAACTGTTTCTCATCCTCTAAGCAACCTATTCATCCTCCTTACCTTGTGGTTATTCATGTATGATGGCCTATTTCATTTTCTTTTTATTATTCCATGTGTTTCTCCTCCTCCTAATCTTCTTGCTTCTCTTCTATTTGCATTTATTCTTGTAGGTGCTGCATGGAGGTCCTCAGGTGCCTTTTCTGGTGTGTTCATCCTCCCGGAGTCTATTGGAAGTCCTTTGAAGCCATCTTCACCAAATTTTCTTCATATTTTGGCCTTGCTGTGTTGGAAATATTGTCATTTATGGAAAAGGAGAAAGAAAGAAGAACCAGCAAATAGGCAAAGAAGGCAGGCAAGAGGCAGCCCAGGCAGCAGATGCAACAGAGGAATTAGAGTAGTGAGGGTGAAAGGGCCACTTGAGTTGTAAGGCCCGAAGTAGTAGGTAATGCAGGTCTGTAAATACAGCGAATATAGTGAAATAGACATGCACTGACATGAACAGTCAAGCAATGCCAGTGCACTATCATTCATAGAAATTGAAGACAGCGGATCAATACAGAACAATGATTTTTGAAGCATCGGTGGCAAGGGTTATAAATAGAGTTGAATAAACCCTGTGGAAAGGGTTTCAAATGATGTTATACACATAATTTTGTAAGACTGTTCGAAATTATGAATCGAACACCAAGTGGAAAGGAATCAAGAGTTGGTAAATCGCAGAAGTAATATTTGAGATAATTGTGAAAGTGGGACAGTAATGGCGCAATAATGAATTACATTTATAACGTAAATTGAATGTCGTGTGTGTGGGCCATATAATATAGTGAGTTATAATGTAAAATCAATGAATGGTGAAGTTATAATGTAAATAAAACAGTTCTAACATAAAATCAAAGTTAACAAATATGAAACCCGAAAAACGAAACCTTGACTCGATAGCGGAACCATAAAGTAATGAACAGTAAAATCATTTTTGAAACAAGAAACGATGGTATTCACATTTTTTAAAAAGTGGTAAAAATTTTTGTGAAAAAAAATGCGATTAGGGTCGCTGCTCACAACGTGTCATAAGTTGATTTTCCAAAACCATTTTCACTGCGCGATTTTGGAGAATTAACCTTGCTGCAATTGATTTGTGCGATATTACACGACCACCATTGGATTGTCAGCAGGAGCGCGATATGTTATTAACCGTCGGATGAGAAGGGTAGGTTAACACTGGGACCCACTTTGATCGCGTGAGTTAGATATGATAAGACCCGAGCGTTTACATAACGTGATAACCGTTGGATTGGTTGATTCGAGGGTGATGAGTTATTAACCGTCGATTCTCAAGGTACATTAGTGCTGGGGCCCAAACATAGTTGTATGTTGGCGCTTGGTTTTGTTATCAAAGTTGAGTTTATACATATATGAATATTCCATATGTGGCCAATATATAATGCAACTTCCTATAAAGGTCAAAGATTTGGGTTAAACAAAATTCAGGGTTTAGTTATAATATATGTCAATATATTATCATTGAGATGAAGTATCATAAAGGGTGCGCGTTCAAAGGTTGTATATGTGGGTATGGAGCTGCTGTGGGCCCAAAGAATTCAATTTAATTATAAGTGCTGGTGAGTGCAGAATCAAAGGCTGTAATAAGGGTTCTTAACATAAAATGGAGGATATAATATATTGGACACGAGATAATAGAACCGTGAACATATGCTTGGATGGATGCGAATATATGGTGGAATTATGAACCACTGACACACAGGTCAACATTACATATGTTAGTATTAAGCCCAAGGTTTAATATAATTGATTTGCGTTTCATAAAGTGTGGCTGGAATAGTGATAATGTTATTGGTAACAATTATGCTTCGGCATTATTATATGAAGAAAAGTGAAGTGACCATATATATAACACATTTTATTATAAAGGCGAAGGTTTACGTTAACGAAATATATATGGTTTGAAATATACTATGGGCCAGTCATTTATGATGTATTATAGTTATAAAAGTGTCATGAGCCACTAATATCTTGGCTCAAATCAAAGTTTATAAAGGCAAACGTTAAATGGAAATTCACACAGAAAGTGAGAGCGAAGACTTAATGATATATGTTGCCATAATATAAGATGAAAAGGGTTATAGTGGTCCAGCTGTTAGTATGTTGAGTTTTATATGCATCTGTGGGTTGCACTATTATTCCGAAGTGAAATAAAATGCTTTCTCAGTTTACTAGAAAAGCGTGTTATATGCTTTATGGTTTTATAACCTTGATTATAAGAAGCCTCTACATTTATTGAAGTTGCCAGTAGATGATAATAAGAAGATGTTTTTTTTTATATAGAATGAGAATTTGAGAGTTATTCGGGAGCTAAACTTGTGAAACAGGTAAATATATAGTAGAAACACAATTGAATTTGAGAGTATGTAGAAACTAATAAAGACACAGGGTATTTAACAGGCATGTAAAACATAGGTATGCAGAACAGGTACATGGCAAAAAATGGAAAAGACACAGGGCATTTTACAGGCATGAAAACACAGGAGAATATGCAAAAAAGTTACACTACAGCAGCAGAAAAGACAAACTCACAGAGAGCCAAAAGCTGAATGGATTGAACTGAAATTATTATTGTAACTGAAAATGTAAATGCTTTAATTGTTTTTATATTTTTTGTGATGCAAAGGCAAGTCTCCAGAGGAAAACAAAAATCCCATTGTAATATTGAAATTTGTACATATTGTTATATTTTTTCTGAATGAGTTGGACAAAGAAATGAGAAGACAGAAAGCAAAGAGTCAAGGCTATTCACTTCGAATTCCCTGTGGAATACAAACAATCATGAGGCAAACTCGATAAATGATATCACATTGAAATTCATTGAGAGGTTAGAGAATGCAGAATTGAGGAAAAGAAGATAAGAAGAAGGAGGAGTTGAAAGAGAAACAGTGAAAAGTCAGAGATTTCCTAAGACAGATAAGAAAGCCGGAGGACAGCAGTGAAGAAGGTACAGAAGAGAGCTGATATCCAAGGTAAATCAGCAAGTATTTTTTCTTATGAAAGAGTGAGTAAGTTGGAGCTTCCCTATCAATTTTTAGCTTGATAGATGTTAGTTGTAGCTGACTGAGGTTGGAGCCTCCTGTAGGTTGGTGCCTGGAGAAAATTTATGGGAGTTGGAGCTTCCTTGCAAGTTGTAGCTTGCAGAATTGAGGTAGGAGCCTCCTGTAGATTGGTGCCTACAGAAAATTAGTGGTGAGAGGGAGTTGGAGCTTGCCTTTGCATCACAACAATAATAAGATGTGGTTTTCTCCCTTTATGGGTTTCCACTTATATCTGTTGTCTTTGTGTGTGATGTTTATGTGTTGATATGTTTTGTCCAATCTGCTTAATACTTGCTGCTCTCAAATTAAGTATGCTGTCACATTATCTTAATACTTGCAGCTCACATATTAATATTTCTCACAT
The DNA here is from genome assembly GCA_034641835.2 of Pinus albicaulis. NCBI lineage: Eukaryota > Viridiplantae > Streptophyta > Pinopsida > Pinales > Pinaceae > Pinus > Pinus albicaulis. The sequence continues at coordinate 286,008,591 of CM076571.1, read as the reverse complement.
ATAAAGTTGATCATGAAATTAATTTGTAAATAAGTTTAAAGGTCAGTTTAAAAGTCCATGAGATAGTATTCAAACATATTCCCCCCCTCTAGTTTTAAACACAAGGTTTAGCAATTTAATGTCATTAGGTTCATGCGTATGGGTTTAACAATTGAAAAGTCTTAGGTCCCAAGATGGCTAGTCGAAGGATGCTCAACCAATAAAGACCCTTTTTTTCTAAAATTTTAATTATGCCTTCCTGAAAAATCGAATGAGGACCCGCCCATAATGTCTCTGGGAATAGAAGTTTGAGCTGCGTGGAGATTTGGAGATGTGCCCCAAAGAGCGACGGCCTCAGAGAGAAAAGCCAAGCAAAGATTTAACAATGGCTTAAGAGCCATGAATGCAATCTTAAATGGATATGTGAGGCAGGGTCTATCAAAGTAATATGGCAGGTAAGAAAATGTGGGATACACTAGAAAACATCCAAGAGGGAGACAAAAAGGTGAAGACAGCCAAAATTCAATTCTATAGAGCCCAGTTTGAAAATATAAAAATGAATGATGATGAAGACATTTCCAGCTTCTTTTTAAGGGTTGAAAAAATTGTGAATAACATGAAAGCTCTTGGAGAAACCATAAAAGAAGCTATAATTGTTCAAAAGATTCTAAGATCTCTTCCATCCAACTTTAACCCCAAGGTTTCTGCCATAGAAGAAACAACTGATTGGGAAACCTTGACCATGAACCAATTACTTGGAAATCTAACAGCCTATGAGATGAGATTGCCAAAGAGGAAGTCAAATGTGAGGGAGACAGCCTTTAAGACAGAGAAGAAGAAATAAGAAAATGAAGATATATGCTCTTGCTCTGATGAAGAAGAGGCCAAGTTTGTCAGGAAATTGGATAGAGGCTCAGGTAAATATAAAGGTAAACTTCCATTTAAATTCTTTAACTGTGGAAGAGTTGGACACTATGCTACTAAGTGTCCTCATAAGAAAACACAGATTCAGACTCAAGAATCAGAGAAAACCATATCAAATAACTGGCAGAAAGGAAAGAGATTCAATATAAATTCTTTCTATGCTGAACAAGACAAAAATGCATCTAAAGACTCTGATTAAAACTCAAGTGAGGAAAGAACCTCTGAATTTATATTGATGGCTATAGAAGAGCTTGAAGGATTCCTTCTAGAAGATGAGGAAGAAGGTGAAGTTGATCTTGAGGGGGAGCTAAGAAGTTCCCTGGAGGAAATTGACAGACTCAAACTGAAGTGCAGAAAACAAAAAAACATTATCCTCAAATATGTAAGAGAAGAACAAAATTCAGAAGTCCTCATTCAGTTGAAAGTAGAGCTTGAAGAAACCAAGAAGGTAGAAGACATTTTACTTAAGCAAATTAAGGATAAAATTCAGGAACAAGAGAAATTGGAAGAAGAAGCAGTATGCTTGAGGAAGAAATTAGAAAACACCCAAAGGAAAGTGTCAATAAATACTCCTCAAATGACAAGCTCTGATAAGTTTAATGAAATTATATATGCTCAAATATCTCCTCTGATAAAAATTGGGATAGGCTATGAAGGATGTTGAGGTATAAAAGGTATCTTTTTAACACCTAATTATCTCACATTAATTATCAATCCAGGAAAGACTTTTTATTTCAAGAGTGTACTCTATCTGAGGCTGCAATTAAATCTAAGATTAATGCCTTGTAATATGTAGTACAGTGTTCTAAATACAAGAGTAAATGGATGCTTGGAAAATAAATCTAACCACAATAACATGAACTCAAATGCTCTGCAATCCAACTATTCACTCAGCAAACATCAATCAAGGATATAGTAGCAATAACTCATTCCTCTAGAAATCGATGCAATTGAAATCAAACTGAAACAAGACAATCAATTTGGGAACGTGGAAGCAATAACCAGTATTCTCTACAGTTGACAGTCCTGCTTTAAAGCAATTAAAGGGAAATAGAAATTGAACTAAATCATTAATGCTGCTAATGAAAGGAAACTAGGCAAGTTCTCAAAAGAAAAACCAAAATCTTTGCAGATTGTAAACTAATAAATTGAAATAGCAATGTGATTAAAAGAAATAAATGTTAAATCAAATCACTCACACGTTGCAAGAATCAGAAATATAATACAAAGACGCAGTGAACTCCACTAGAAGTCGGGCCCTTAGCCACCAGTGAGCACTGCTAAGTTACTTCAGAATAATCAAATGAGCAACAACACAACCTATTTATTGATCATATGTAGCAGAGTTTACAAGCGATCTTACTCCGTTTTAATTAACAAGAATCGATGAAAAATTCTGAAAATTACAACAGGAATTCTGAATCTCCCCCAATGGAAATACATGCTCTCCTTTTATAATCAGAAAGAGGAGAGAGTAAATAGTAAATATGATCCCTCATAACAATATTGGATTTTCCCCAACAACTTGATCAGCAAGAAAAGATATTTCCATCAATCATTCAACAAGAACAAGTCGAATTTGGTATTGCAACTGGAAGAATTTGGAAAATGGCCAAACAACGAATATGAGAAAATCATGCTCAAATAAACTTCCATTTCTCTCAATACAGGCCGAATGTTTGCAAACCATTCTTTCACAAAGTTAATTTGGTCCATTCTAGACAAAACCCATGTTTCGTATTTTCCAGATTCTTCTCCATTTACCCAGAATATCCAATGCAAAACTGACACTTCTTATTTCAGAAAATTTGTGAGTTGGAATATTGAATGATGTGCTGGAGATCAAATCTGAAATATGGAAAATATCTTGGAGGCTAAAATGGTGAGTGATGTTACAAAATATATTAATAAACCATCATTGATAAAATTATGCATAATAATAATCAATTTATTAAAAATAAAGGAGAATAAATAATATTTATCCATAAGAGCATAAATAATTATAAAATGGATTTATATGATAAATTATGATAAATTACATGATAAAGAAGAGTATAAATGGATGAAATAAGTGTTAAAAAGTGGTCGTATTCGTGGCCCAACAAAGGAGAATCAAGCAAAGGAAAAGAAAAGGAAAACAGAAATATCATTTTTGTAAAAGCTAATAAGGATAATAAAAGACATTCGGGGAAGATTCCTATAGAAGAAGAAACACGGTAAAATGTGAAAACCGAAAAGGGAACCTCAAATGACAAGAATGAAATAAATAAACGAGTGGTAAGAAAAAGGCTCCTTAACCCTCCTGAATATGTCAAATTTGAAAGCCATCGAAAATTCTTTATGAAAAATGTCATGTTATACACTTACAAGCGGGACATATTGTTGCATCTTCGGCATACAAGAATCGATTCAAAGCCAACAAAGGATGCAAATAGTGAAAATATTTCCTCGAAAACAAATGGAGAAGACAACCCTTCATCGGTATGTAAATTGTATTAATGGATATTGTTTTTACTATAAGGAATTTGGCCATAAAATCATAGAATGCGAACATGTGGACAAAGGCCAGTGTTCAAAACCTTAAGGAGGTTTATGAATTATGGAGAATTTGCTGCATTGCTCACTTAATAATTATGCTAAAAATATGATCAAATGCCATGTATGCCATAAAATTGGACATATGTCTTCCAAATGTCCTCTCGAGAGAATGTGGCCCATCATCTTAGAAAAAAGGTACCAAACAAAAGGATGCATACGGTGGAAAAAGAAGGTGAATAAATGTGACCTCGCTCTAATAGCTCAAGACACAGAAAATCCAATGGTATTTGGACGGTGGTTGCTTAAAACATATGTTTTAGGAGATAGAAGCAAGTTTATAACCTTTGATGAAAATGCGGAAATGTTACTTTAGCGATGATAAAACGAGGGAAAATCAAAGGAAAAGGCTCGGTCGGTCCCGGATAATGGAAGAGGAAAGGCCCAAGATAACACTATTTGTGGATGGGTTGAAATAAGAGCTCTGTTGAGTGTCGATCAAATGTGTGAAAAATGTTGTGAAGTTCTTTGTGAAGCCTGGGCCCCGCGAAGTAAGATCAAGCACGGGAAAGACCATGATCAGGTGTTCGAACGAAAGTAATGTCTACATAGTGAAGAAGAGAATGAAGCATGCCACCTTAGCAAACTTGAGAAGTCACGGTTATGTCATAGAAGATTGGGACACCTTAACTTCGACCATATCATCGGTCGAGAGCAAGAAGAAATGAGTCGAATGCCGACAATAAATAAGCCTTCAAATACCATATGTAAATATTTCCAATTGGTAACAGACTCACATCCCTTAAGACCAAAGATGACTTATCAACAAGTAGGCCACTTCGAGCTTGTACACATGGACTGTGTGGACCTTCAAGAACTAAAACACCAAGTGGAGAATCCTGTTTCATGCTGATAATAGATGATTTTTCTAGAATGACATGGTTTTGTTTCTCGAATATAAATCGGAAGCACTTCGAGAAATTTAATATATTCAACGCATTGGCGAGAAAATCAAACGGGATGCAAGCTAAAGTGCATCGGATGTTCCCGGACGGAGGGGAGGTGAATTCTACTATGATTTTGCAGGACCTATCATGATGAGCATGGAATAAAACAATAGTTTACTATTGCGGGAACACCTCAATATAATGGAGTGGTAGAGAGACAAAACAAGTCGGTACAACGGATTGCCGAGCCATGATGCAAGAAAGTAACATTCCCCAAACCTTAGGTAGAAGCGGTACACACGGTACATGCATATTCTTGTGAAAGTTAATTTAAGACCAAATAGTGACAAGACTCCTTATGAACTATGGCTTTGGTAAACCAGCATAAATCGAACGCTGCAGTGCTGAGACGAGTGCTTCATAAAAAATAATGATGAAAATGCGGGAAAGTTTGATGCTGAAGCAGGATGAAGGAATATTTTTAGGATATGCATCCAAGAGTAAGGGTTACAAATTCTACAAAAAAAACAGCAACAAAATTGTGGGAAAACGATGATGTAAGATTTGATGAAGAACTAGAAACAAGATAAGGAAATCCTGAGTTGCATCGATCCTCCGGAAGATCATGAAGAAGAGAATCAAGATGATGATCAACTAAGAAAGACAACAAAATATACTAGTTAAACTCAAAAGGTCCCTCAAGATACACTCAAAGAATCATCTAGAAGATAAAATCATTGGGCACAAGAGTGTGGGAGTCGAGAGAAGAAGACGGCTAGTTTGAACGGACGGAAAAGAAGTATACCTAGCCATGCTATCTCAAATAGATCCGAAAGTTTGAAGAAGCCAACAAAGACAAATATTGGGTGAATGCTATGAATGAAGAATTGGACCAAATTGAGAAGAACAATACCTAGAATTAGTTCTAAGACCCGAGTGGGAAAAATTTCATTGGCAAAAAATGGATATTCAAAAACAAGATGAATGAACAAGGGCGGGTAATCGGAAATAAAGCCAAACTTGTATACAAGGGATATTAAAAAATTTAAGGTCTTGATTATGATGAAACCTTTGCCCCTATAGCGAGAATGGAAGAAATCGGAATGTTTTTGGCACACTGTATTATCATGATTTCAAATTATATCAAATGGATGTCAAGTATGCCTTCTAAATGGAGATCTAGAGGAAGAAGTCTACATGGAACAACCTAAAGGATTCTCTTTAACGGATAAACATGACTATGTGTGTTGAATTAAAAGAAAGCCTTGTATGGTACGAAACAAGCCCCTATAGCATGGTATTCAAGGGTGGACATGATCCGGTGGATATTGGTGACACCCGCCTATTCCACTTTGGCCCCCACCATTGTCACCCGGTTTTCGGTTTGGCATAACTTACTATTTTTAGCGAGTTTTCGGGTCACCGAACTTCGGAGCGGATTTTGAAACCCTAGCGACGTTTTTTGGGTAGGAGATTTGTTGCGATTTTGATCATCAAAATCATCACAAAAGTTATAGTCCTCGGATAGAGCTTTTCCTAATGATGTATCATGTGCATCAAACGGAGATAGTATGCCAAAGTTACGTCCCTCGGAAGTTGAAACACCAATTTACTAAGCAGGGCCCATAGTTTTGGCGCTTCTCTAGGGTTAGGTTTTTGGGATGTTGAGGGTTCTCCATTGTTTCTCAATAATAAATAGGCCCTTGAGCCTCATTGTAAGTCGGTTAAGGAGGCACATGTGCCACATCTCTTCTCGAGAGATAGCTACCGGTGCCTAGCTGGTTTTATTTTCCATTCCGCACGTAAGCAAATTTCAGTTCTTTGATATTAATGAAATGAAGTGTTATTTCTGTTGCATCTCTTGTCTTTATGGTTATGTGTTTATTATGTTGCGTTCTTGCATAAATCCCGGATCGGTGGTATCGGAAGCAGTGCTTTTTCTCGATCCTTCTTTGCATGTCCCCAACGAGGTCGGGGTATGAGGAACTAGGGCTTGATCTGGTGGAACCTTTGCAAGATCAGCCTCGCAAACCTCGACGGACGCCCATGGGGGACAAAAGAAAAGATGAGGGGCCCGAGGAGAATCTATCAAAATATTGCTCGAGGAGGCCCTCGAAAAACAAAGGAACGCGATGATGGATAGCTTTGCTCGGATCCTTCCGCGGCCCTTGCCGACGGCGCATCTGCATCAGGTAGCCACTGCAAGGTTGCGACTCCCTTTAAGGTACAAGTAAATTTTGACATTCCCATATTTGAGGGTCGAATGAGCGCGGATGCGTAGATAGATGGTTGAGTCTAATGAAGGATATTTCTCTGTTCATGACTTTTCGGACGGGAAGATTATTTTTGCTCCTCGGCTACCCCCATGTTAAGGAGTGGTGGAAACCTCTTTGTGAGAATAAGGACCGAGCCGAGGCCTCTCTGTTCTCGGCGTACCAACTTGGAGAATTCTTTACGAGACACCGTCGAACGGTACTATCCGTGGGGAGCTATGAGGACAAGTACATACAATGGACCACTTGTGCGACAACAAAGGGATCAAGATGTGCACGAACGACGAATTTGTTCCATACCAACGCACGAAGTTGGGTATCAAGATTCGAAGAAACATTTGGTGCTAGAAGTATCGCAGTGTACGCACGGATACATTCGGGAGGAAATGGGTTCCTCGACATCTCCTCGCTTGGTACGGCATGCGGTATCTTTGCCAAGATTGAGCGAGAAATTCAAACGAGAAGAAGCTGAGACTTTGGATCTGCGAATCCAAAGCAAGGAAAGGTGCTTCCAAATCGCCGAACAAAAGGACGGAGGCCAAGGCATGGCGACTAAAGACAACCGTCGAAAGCCACAAGAAAAGAACAGCAAGTAAAGCCAAAGAAGGACACGGGAAAGTGGTGTGAGTTCCATAAGAGCTCCACTCACAACACGAGTGAGTGTCGAGGACAGCGATCGCTGAGTAGAGATGAGGCCTGGTCGGTGTACTCAGGCCTAGAATCGAACCTAAAAAGGGGAATGAAAAGGGAAACAAATTGATACGGAGCTCAACGCCCTTGTTGCCACTGGGGTCCGGAAGGAGGAACGGAAGATCGAGGAGGAGGAGGAAAGACGTGTCTTCCACTCCCGGATGTGAGGTAAGGCTCCCCTGTACGATTCATTTTTCGACGATGGGAGCCGGGAGCCTCATTTCGGCGGGCTGATGAGCGGTTGGAGGCTTGCCGACCACAACTCACCCACATCCCAACACCGCTCGGTGGCTTCACCAAGGACGATGTCTTTCGTCGACGGCGGTGCCGCCTTCCACATGGCATCAAGCCCTTCACGGATGAGGTATTATGTGACGTTGCTCCTATTGATGTTTCGATGTATTATTGGGACAACCATACTTGTGGGAAGCATCATGCGTATGTGAGGTCTCGACCTCGTGCTATTATTATTACTTTGGGGAAATAAGTTGTACGGATACTAGAGGTACCACCTCCTACGACTATCTCTTTGATAGCGCAAAAACAATGCGATGAAAGCTCTGTTCCCAAACCGAGAAATTCCGTTTTCACGATGATCGCGAACAAGAAGAGCGTGGCCACGACCTCCGAGACGGGGCCCCTGCGCACGACAACAGCAAATGGATAAGGTCATGGAGGAGTACGAGACATCTTCACCTCACCCGGGGGTTCTGCGCAGCGCGAGGGTCCCGAACGCCGTTGATGTGACCCCGGTGCACCGCGCGCGGACGGGTCTGTCGACGCTCGTGCCGGGAAAATGATGAAATCGAGCGGTTCGGGAGGCATTGCGGAAAGGGTCACATCGAGACCAAGTTTGTCGCCACCGCGGGAGCAGGTCGTGTTGGTACGAAGAAGGATGGGACGTGGAGACTGCGCGGCCTTATCGGGCGGAGCAAGATCCTTGTCACAGGAATAGGTACCCGATCACGGTTGACCTTCTGGACCCGACTCCAGGTGAAAAATATTTCGGTAAGATGGACACAGTACGGGTATCACGGTACAATTGAACCCTCGTGTGTGGAAGAGCGCACCCCTTCAAAGCTAAGGAAAGGCCTTTTTGAATGAGTGAAGGTCGTGCCTTTCGGGTTGACGAATGCTCCCGCAACCTTCATGAGGATGATGGACGGCATCTTGCGGCCATTCACCAACTCATTCGTAGTGGTGTGCTTGGATGACATTGATCTTCAACAAAGACTTGGGAGAGAGCACCTTCATCACATCGACAAGTCCTCCAAACAACGCGGCAACACAGAAGTTGTGTGCCAATACGGGAGAACCTGCCGTTTGGCATGACCCGGGTTCAATATACGGGATACATTGATGAATGGGGGGTGCATGTGGATCCGGCCAAGATCGAGTCATTCGGGATTGGCCGGCCTGTTTTACTATAACGAGCTTCGCGACTTTTTGGGTCTTGCTAATTTCTACGAGCAGGTCGTGTTGGGATTCTCTCATATCACTTGGCCTTGAGTCGAGTCACCAAAGAGAGGAGCGAAACAAAATTCTTTTGGTCGGAACCTCAACGAGCGTTCGAAAGAATTGAAAAAGCGCCTGCGACACGCCGGTGCTCACCTTGCAGGACTTGCGGCGGTTTGAGGATCGAAATGAGATGCCTGCGACTATGCTATTGGGGTGGATTCTTACTCAACGGGGACATCCGGTGGCATATCACGGTGAGACATTATGGAGCAGGTTCGCAAGTATCCCACCTATGACAAAGAAATGTATTCCATTGTGCGGGCTTGTCGACAATGGAAGCATTACATTTTGGGGAAGGAAACAATCAACCACACGGACCATAAGCCTGCGGTTCATACGGACACGAGGAAGTTGCGAGAATGATCGCCATCGGAAGTGAGGTCCACATGCAGAGAAACGAGTTTCATTTGAACATCAAGTACAAAGAAGGAGTAGCATAATAATGGCCCCACCGAGCGCCTCGGCGGAAGCCACCGATCGTGGCGCTCACCACAGTGCTCAACTCTTGTGGGCACGAGACTTACGATTGGTAGCTTCTCTATGAGGGTGACCCGGAGGTCGACCACACTTACAAGGCACTCTTGGAGGCACGCAAGTTCCAAATTTTCACCTCCAAGATGCTTTTGTGTCACACAGGACACCTTTGTGTTCCGCGAGCGAGCGTGCCAAGATGATATGGGGAAGCACACTACGGTCGAGTCGGCCCAGGCATTTCGGGGGTCGAAAACGGTAGCAATACTCCCGAGAAGTATTTCTGTTAGTAGAACCTTCGAAAGGATGTCGAAGCATCGGATCTGCCTTTGCTTGTGCCATTGCCAAGCCGACCATCGAGAAGCAAGGCCTATATACTCCACTACCTACCACAGGAGTCGACGGGCGGAATCCATCTCCATGGATTACATGTCGAACTGCCCTCTCACCAAGAATGGCAATGACTATGTTTTAAGGCGTGATGGAATTGACGGATTCTCGAAGATGGCCATTGCATGGCGGCACGTAAGAAGAATATCACGAGCGGAAAGCTCTTGCTAAACTCTTTGAAACAGTATGGGTGCACTTTGGGATCCACGATTACATCATGTCGAGATCGAGATAACGGCTTCCTCGGCCTGGTGCCCCAAATTGACCTGCGGTCAATGATGGACACAAAGCTCACCAAGTCACGACTTTCCATCCCCAAGCAGAGATGACGACCGAGAGGTCGTCAACGAGAATGATTGTGCACATTGCGCATGTGCAATTCAAAGCATCCACGCACATGGGATGAGAGCCTCCCTTGTGTACAACATAGTTATGTAGGGCTTTCCACGGGTTCAATTGGCCCATGGCCCCTTTCGGTGGACTTGGGATTCAACCACTATGTCCCGGCGCGTGCGCCATGCATTTAATTTGCTCGAGGACGGTCGGCGCACGTCAGGTGCGAAGTTGTGGCGCAAGTAGCTTCATCGAGCACATTCAGCTTGTCCCATGACAGGGTTCGTGATATGTTGGAAGGGGCCAATGCGAAGTACGAGCGAGCGCCATGATCAGCTGCCAGGGTGCCACACAGCTTCCGGAGTGGGCGACAAAGTATGTGTGCATTTGCGAAGGAGCGCCCTCAACGGACCTCACCGCAAGCTTCGCCGCAGCTCCGTCTGGACGTGCACATCACCAAAGGTAGGAAACAATGCTTTCGAACAGTATTCACATTCCTTGGTACTGCACCCGATCTTCAATGTGGATGGCCTTCGTCCTTACTTCCCACCTCTACGGACACTTCGGACATTGCGGAACAACTCACACCAATAGAGTTAAACCCGGACGCATGGAACGAGGCCACCACGGATTGTATCTGACGGACATGCAAATCAAGAACACTCGTCAACGGCCAGATCCAAGCTGTATCGAGTTGTCGAAAATTTGACCAACTCACCTTTCCAAGGAGAAGTGGTTGCGAGGGACCAAGTTGATGAAGTTCCTCATCTCATGGAGGAACTTAACGCAATGGGGAAGATCCGGTGGATATTGGTGGCGCCTATTCCATGGGCCCCATTGTCTCTTTCGATTTTCGGTTTGGCATAACTTACTATTTTTAGCGAGTTTTCGGGTCACCGAACCGGGCCGTTTTGAGGCCTAAACGACGTTTTTTGGGTAGGAGATTTGTTGCGATTTTGATCATCAAAAATCATGCAAAAGTTGTAGTCCTCGGATAGAGCTTTAATGATGTGTCATGTGCGTCAAACGGAGATAGTATGCAAAGTTACGTCCACTGAGAGTTGAAACACCAATTTACCCAAAACGGGGCCCATAGTTTTTAGCGCTTCATCTCCTAGGGTTAGGTTTTGGGATGTTGAGGGTTCTCCATTGTTTCTCAATAATAAATAGGCCTCGAGCCTCATTGTAAGTCGGTTCGAGAGGCACAGCAACGCCACATCTCTTCTCGGGGAGATAGCTACCGATTATACTGGCTAGTTTGTTTTCCATTAAGTACGTAAGCAAATTTCGGTTGCTGATATTAATGAAATGAAGTATTATTTCATTTGCATCTCTGTCTTTATGGTTATGTGTTTATTATTTGCGTTCTGCATAAATCCGGATCGGTGGTATCGGAGCGGTGCAGCACTTTTCTCGATCCTTCTTTGCATGTCCCCAGCGAGGTCGGGGTATAAGGAACTAGGGCTTGATACGGTGGAACCTTTGCAAGATCGACCTCGCAAACCTCGACGGACGCCCATGGGGGATAAAAAGAAAAGATGAGGGAGCGAGGAGATCCTATCAAAATATTGCTCGAGAGGCCTCGAAAAACAAGACGCGATGATGGATAGCTTTGCTCGGATCCTTCAGCAGTGCCCACGCAGTAGGCGCATGCTGCATCCGGTAGCCACTGCAGGTTGCGGCTCCCTTTAAGAGTACAAGTAAATTTTGACATTCCCATATTTGAGGGTCAAATAGACGCAGGATACGTAGATAGATGGTTGAATCTATTGAAAGGATATTTCTCGTGCAAGGCTTTTCGGACGGGAGAAGATTGTTTTGCACTCCTCAAAGCTACCCCCATGTTAAGGACGGTGGAAACCTCTTGTGAGAATAAGGACCGGACAGAACCCTCTCATTTCTCGGCGGCCACCAACTTGGAATTCTTTGAGACACGAGTCAAGGCATTATCCGTGGGGAGCTATGAGGACAAGTACATACAATGGACCACGGCGCGACAACGAAAGGGATCAAGATGTGCACGAGGAAGTGACGAATTTGTTCCATACACGCACAAAGTTGGGTATCAAAGATTCGAAGAGAAACATTTGGTGCTAAATTATCGCGGTATGCACTTACCGCAATGAATACATTCGGAGGAAATGGAGTTCCTCGACATCTCTCCTCGCTTGGTACGGCATCACAGGTTATCTTGCGAGATTGAGTAGAAATTCAAACGAGAAGAAGCGAGACTTTGGATGCGAATCAAAAGCAAGGAAAAGGTGCTTCCAAATCGCGGAACAAAGGACGAGCCAAGGCATGGCGACTAAAGACAACCGTCGAAGCACGAAAATAACAACACGTAAAGCCAAAGAAGGACACGGGAAAGTGGTGTGAGTTCCATAAGAGCTCCACTCACAACACGAGGAGTGTCGGGCCAAACGGTCGCTAGTGGCGAGATGAGGGGCTTCGGAGTGGGATGCATGCTCGAACTCCGAAGATCGGAGACTAAAAAGGGAATGAAAAAGGGAAACAAATTATTGATGCGGAGCTCAACGCCCTTGTTGCCACAAGGTCCGAGGAGAAGGAGGAGCAGGAAGATTCGAGGAGGAGGAGAACGCCTCTTCCCACTCCCAGAGATGTGGGTAAAGAGCTCCCACAATAGGTTCATTTTCGACGATGGGGAACGAAAAGAACCTCATTTCGGCGAACGCGGGCGAAGCGGTTGGGCTTGCGGAAACCACGGCTACCCACATCCATGCACACCATCGGGTGGCTTCACCAAGGACGATGTCTTCGCGTCGGCCCGGCGGTGCGCCTTCCTATAGCATCAAGCCCTTCACGGATGAGGTATTATGTGACGTTGCTCCTATTGATGTTTACGATGTATTATTAGGACAACCATACTTGTGGAAGCATCATGCGCCATATGAGTCTCGACCTCGTCTTTGTTATTATTACTTTGGGAAATAAGTTGTACGAGGATACTAAGTACCACCTCCTACGACTATCTCTTTGGTAAGCGCAAAACAATGCGATGGCTCATTTTAAACCCGGGGGGGTCGTTTTCCGATGGTGGCCCAGACGAGAAGAGAAGCTGTGGCCACGACCTCCCGGACGGGGCCCCTGCGCACGACAACGACAAATGGATAAGGTCGTGGAGAGTACGGAGACATCTTCACCTCACCCACGAGTTCCTGCACGCGCAGTCAGCACCGATTGATGCGACCCCGAGTGCGCGCTGCACCCAACGGACGGGTCTGTCGACGCTACCCGTGCGGAAAATGATGAAATCAAAGGCGATTCGGGAGCTGTTCGCAGAAAAAGGTCACATCGGACCAAGTTCATCGCCACAGCAGGGGTGGGTGTGTTGGTACGAAGAAGGATGGGACGTGGAGACTGCAGCATGTTGACTATCGGGCGGCCCGAACAAGATCATCCAGGAATAGGTACCCGATCCCACGGATTGATGACCTTGGACCAACTCAGGTGCAAATATTTCGGTAAGATCGACACCGAAGTACGGGTATCACCGGGTACGATTGAACCCTCTGATGCTGGAAGGCGCGGCCCAAAGCTAAGGAAGGCCTTTTTGAATGGTGGTCATGCCTTTTAGGTTGGTCACTCCCGCAACCTTCATGAGGATGATGGACGACATCTTTCGGCCATTCACCAACTCATTCGTAGTGGTGTGTGGATGACATTCGATCTTCAACAAGACTTGGGAAGAGCACCTTCATCACCTCCAGCGAGTCCTCGAAACAACTGTGACAACCTGAGTTGTGTGCCAATGCGGAGAAATTCTGCGTTTGGCATGACCCGGGGTTCAATATACGGGACATTATTGATGAAAGGGGGGTGCATGTGGATCCGGCCAAGATCCAAGTCATTCGGGATTGGCCGGCCCTCGGCTTTACTATAACGAGCTTGTGACTTTTTGAGTCTTGTAATTTCTCTAGTAGATTCGTGTTGGGATTCTCTCATATCACTGGCCCTTGAGTCGAGTCACCAAAGGAGCGAGAGCAAAATTCTTTCAGTCGAGGACTTTCCGACGAGCGTTCGAAAGAATTGAAAAAGCGCCTCTGTTCTGCCCCGATGCTCACCTTACCGGACTTGTAGCCGGCCCAGATTTGAGATCGAGACGGATGCCTGCGCGTATGCTATTGGGCAGTTCTTACTCAACGGGGACATCCCGGTGGCATATCACGAGTGAGACATTGTACGAGACGGTTCGCAAGTATCCCACATGACAAAGAAATGTATTCCATTGTGCAAGCACTGTCGACAATGGAAGCATTACATTGAAGAAACAATCAACCACACGAGACCCGCAGAAGCCTGAGTTCATACGGACACAAGGGAAGTTGCGAGAATGATCGCCATCGGTAACGGGTCCACATACACGCGAGTTTCATTTGAACATCGAGTACGAGAAAAGGGTAGCACCAATAATGTTGCGGGCCCCGCCTCGGTGACCCGCCGATCGTGGCGCTCACTGCCGTGCTCAGCTCTTGTGGGCACGAGACTTGATTGGCCGCTTCTCTATGAGTGACCCAGGAATTCAGCCACACTTACAAGGCACTCTTGGGGGGCACGCAAGTTCCAAATTTTCACCTCAGATGCACTTTTATGTCACGGGACACGCTTTGTGTTCCTTGACGTACTTCGAATGAATATGGGAAGCACACTACGGTCGAGTCGACACGGGCATTTTCGAAGTCGAGAAAACGATGGCAATACTCCGAGAAGTATTTCTATTGGCCGAACCTTCGAAGAAGGATGTCAGCTTTGTCGAGGATCACCTTGCTTGTGCCATTGCCAAGCCAAGCCATCGAAGCAAGGCCTATATACTCCGCCACCTGCAAGGAGTCGACGGTAGAGTCCGTATCACATGGATTACATGTCGAACTGCCCTCTAAAGACAATGACTATGTTTTCGTAGTCGTTGATTCTCGAAGATGGCCATTATGGCGGCTGTGAAGAATATCACGAGCGAAGCTACTGCTAAACTCTTCTTTGAAGCAGTATGGGTGCACTTTGGGGATCCCACGATACATCATCGAATCGAGATAGCAGCTTCCTCGGCCACATTTGGTCCGGCCTACGGTCAATGATGGACACGAAAGCTCACAAGTCTGACTTTCCATCCCCAGCAGAGATGGCCGGACGAGGAGGTTGTCGACGAATGATTGTACACATTCTGCGCATGTACGATTCAAAGCATCCACATGGGATGAGAGCCTCCCTTATGTACAACATAGTTATAACGGGCTCTCCACGGTTAAATTGGCCATAGCCCCTTTCGGTGGGCCAGGATTCAAGCCACTGTGTCCCATTGACGTAGCCATGCCATTGCGGTACACTCGGCCAGGTCCCGGCGCTCACGTCCCGATGCAAGGATTGACAAAGCAAGTAGCTTCATCGAGCACATTCAACACATCGCCAACGGGGTTCTCGTGATGTATTGGAAAGAGCCAATGCGAAGTACGGCCGACGCCATGATCAACACGGGTGCCACACAACTTCCGAGGTGGGCGACAAAGCCTTGTTGCATTTGCGAGAAGGAGCGCCTCCTTTCGGACCTCACCACCAAGCTTCGCCGCTCAGGTACGGGCGTACACCATCACCGAGGCCGCGGGGAACAATGCTTTCGAGCAGTGACCACCATTCCTTGGTACGCACCCGATCTTGATGTGGATCGCCTTGTCCTTGCTTCCCACCTCTCTGGACATCGGACATTGCGAGAACAACTGCACCAATGAGGTTAAGCCAGTGCATGGAACGAGGCCACCACAGTTGTATCATGGACATGCAAATCAAGAACACTCGTCGACGACGGATCCAAACATATCGGGTTGCTCGAACGCCAACTCTTGCACCAAGGAAAGTGGTTCACCGGGGGACGAGTTCGGCCCGAAATTTCCTCATCTCATGGAGGAACTTAACGATAGGAAGATCCGAGGTGGATATTGGTGGCCACACGCCTATTCCACTTGGGCCCCCACCATTGTCTCTTTCGGTTTTCGAGTTTTGGCATAACTTACTATTTTTAGCGAGTTTCGGGTCCACGAACACGGAGCCGTTTTGGGAGCCTAAACGACGTTTTTTGGGTAGGAGATTTGTTGCGATTTTGATCATCAAAATCGTCACAAAAGTTGTAGTCCTCGGATAGAGGCTTTCTAATGATGTATCATGTGCGTCAAACGGAGATAGTATACCAAAGTTACGTCCCTGGGAAGTTGAAACACCAATTTACCCAAACGCGGGCCCATAGTTTTAGCGCTTCATCTCCTAGGGTTAGGTTTTGGGATGTTGAGGGTTCTCCATTGTTTCTCAATAATAAATAGGCCCTCGAGCCTCATTGTAAGTCAGTTCGGAAGGGCACATGGCCGCCACATCTCTTCTCGGAGATAGCTACGATTACCCTAGCTAGTTTATTTCATTAAAATTACGCTGAAAATTTCGGTTCTTTGATATTAATGAAATGAAGTGTTATTTCATTTGCATCTGTCTTTATGGTTATGTGTTTTGATACATTGCGTTCTTTGCATAAATCCGGATCAGGACAAATACTTACAAAAACGAAAGGATTCAAGAAAGAGGGAGAGCGAGACAACAATTTGTACATAAATGCTAATGAAAATGAACTCTTGATTGTGGTAGTGTATGTAGATGAAATCATGTTTGGAAGAAACAAAAAAAGATGAGTTAGCGAAAAGGAGTTTTCTAAAGAAATGAAATCATAATTTGAGATATAAGTTGGAGAGCTCACCTTCTATTTAGGAGATTCAAATTCAACAAAGAACACGGGGGCACATTCATATCACAAGAAAAATGGCAAGAGAGATCTTTGAAAAGGTTCAAAATGGAAGACTGAAGCACAGCAGCCAACTCCATGATCTAACGGATGCGACTTTGTCACAGTTATGGATCAGCTGATGTAGATCAAAAAATTTACAGATCCATGGTTGGAAGTCTACTATACCTAAGAGCTTCTAGACCATACATTGTGCTGGCTGTAGGAATTGTGGCAAGATATCAAGCAGCACCAAAACAAAATCGCTTACTAGAAATCAAGAGAATATTCGAGATATCTACAAGGACGCATCATGAGGCACATGGTATCCAAAAGACAAAAATTCACTTTGACATATACGGATACGATTGGGCCGGTTTGTGGATGACAGGAAAAGCACAAGTGGAGGAGCATTCTATTTGGGAAAAAGTCTAGTGGCATGGCTAAGCAAGAAGAAAACTTCCATCTCTCTATCTACAATAGAGCCAGAATACATAACATCAACAACTTGTTGCACACAAGTAATGTGGATGAAAAAAACTCTCCAAGACATATTGGTAAGCATTGATGAACCTATTTCTATCAAATGTGACAATACAAGTGCAATAAGTATATCAAAAAATCTTGTACGTCATTAAAAAACAAAGCACATCCCAATAAAGTACCACTTCCTCAGAGAGGAACAAGTAGCACAAGTAGCACATAAAGTATTAAAGTTGGAATATGTACCAACAAAGGAACAAACGTACAAACATATTCACAAAAACCCTTCCTAAAGAACCATTCGAATATCTAAGAGACAAACAAGGGGTAGTGTCTGTAGAGGCTACTCTCTAACATGAAAATAAAGCATCATTCCAAGGGGAGAACAGAAAAGAAAACATCATTCCAGGGGGAGATCAGTCAATAAGGAGTGCCACAAAAGAGCTAGAGCTAGTGAGAAATGCATGGAACAGGTCCTCAAGATCGGAGTTTTATGGACAACAGTTGAAAACCACACCAGGAAATTGGCAACCCTTTTCCATTGATGTCAAAGGGGGAGGAAAAACAAGCATCATAAGGGTGATACCGAAAGACAAGAAGAGGAAGTGTTTTGCCATCGAAGTACCAAAGGGGAGAGGCGTACCAAATATTGTCATTGATGGCAAAGGAGAAAAGAACTATGGAAAATGAGCAAAGAAGGCGAACGAGGTAGCCCGAGGCAGCGAGGAAAGAGCGAGAGGAATTAGAGAAGTGAGGGTGAAAGGGCTACTTGAGTTGAAAAGGACCGAAGTAGTAGGTAATGCAAAATGCAGCTACATACGGCGAATATGAGTGAAACGGTTGTGTATCGACATGCACAATCATGCAATGCTAGTGCACAACTGTCATGCACAAAAATTGAATACGGCGGATCAATGCAGACGATGATTTTGAAGCATCGGTGGCAAGGGTTATAAACGAGTTGAATAAACCCTATAGGAAAGGGTTTCAAATGATTTCACGCATTATGAATATTCGAAATTATGAATTGAACACCAAGTGGAAAGGAATCAAGAGTTGGTAAATCGCATAAGTAATATTTGAGATAACTATGAAAGTGGGACAGTAATGGTGCAACAATGAATTACAGTTATAACGTAAATCAAATTCCATGTGTGTGGGCCATATAATATGGTGAGTTATAATTTAAAATCAATGAATGGTGAAGTTATAACGTAAATAAAACAGTTCTAATGTAAAATCAAAGTTAGCAAATATGAAACCCGAAAAACGGAACCTTGAATCGATAGCAGAACCATAAAGTAATGAACAGGTAAAAGTGTTTTTGAAACAGAAACCCTGGTATTCGCGTTTTTTTAAAAGTGGTAATTTTTTTTTTTGAAAAAAAAGTGAATAGGGTAAATGCTTTAGCACGTGTCCTAAAGGTGGTTTTCCAAAACCCATTTTTCATCGCGCGATTTGGAGGAGGTGTGGCCGATGGAGTTGCGTGATATTACGCGACCACCATTGGTTGTCGGCGGAGCGCGATATGTTGTTAACCGTCGGATGAGAAGGGTAGGTTAACGGGACCCACTTTGATTGCACGAGTTAGATATGATAAGACCGAGTGTTTGCGTGATAGCAGATTTGGTTAGTTGATTCGAGGGGAGGTAAGGTTATTAACCATCAATTCTTGAGGTACGTTAGTGTTGGGGCCCAAACATAGTTGTATGTTGGCACTTGGTTTTGTTATCAAAGTTCAGTTTATACATATATGAATATTCCATATGTGGCCAGTATATAATGCAACTTCCTATAAACATCGAAGATTGGGGTTAAACAAAATTCAGGGCTTAGTTATAATATATGTCAATATATTATCATTGAGATGAAGTATCATAAAGGGTGCACGTTCAAAGGTTGTATATGTGGGTATGGAGCTGTTGTGGGCCCGAAGAATTCAATTTAATTATAAGTGCTGGTGAGTGCGGAATCAAAGGCTGTAATAAGGGTTCTTAACATTAAATGGAGGATATAATATATTGGACACAAGATAATAGAACCGTGAACATATGTTTGGATGGATGCGAATATATGGTGGAATTATAAACCACTTTCACAAAGGTCAACATTACATATGTTAGTATTAAGCCCAAGGTTTAATATAATTCATTTGTGTTTCATAAAGTGTGGCTGGAATAATGATAATGTTATTGGTAACAATTATGCTTCGGCATTATTATATGAAGAAAAGTGAAGTGACCATATATATAACGCATTTTATTATAAAGGCGAAGGTTTACGTTAACGAAATATATATGGTTTGAAATATACTATGGGCCAGTCATTTATGATGTATTATGGTTATAAAATTGTCGTGAGTCACTAATATCTTGGCTCAAATCAAAGTTTATAGAGGCAAACGTTAAATGGAAATTCACACAGAAAGTGAGAGCGAAGACTTAATGATATATGTTGCCGGAATATAAGATAAAAAGGGCTATAGTGGTCCAGCTATTAGTATGTTGAGTTTTATATGCATTTGTGGGTTGCACTATTATTTCAAAGTGAAATAAAACACTTTCTAGGTTTATTAGAAAAGCGTATTATATGGTTTATGGTTTTATAACCTTTATTATAAGAAGCCTTTGCATTTATTTAAGTTGCCAACAGATGATAAGAAGAAGCTGTTTTTTAATATACAATGAGAGTTTAGAGTTATTAGGGACCTAAACTTGTGAAATAGGTATATATACAACAGAAACACAATTGAAGTGGAGAGTATGCAGAAAATAATAAAGACACTGGGTATTTAACAGGCATGGAAAATAGAGGTATGCAGAACAGGTACATGGAAAAAACTGGAAAAGACACAGGGCATTTTACGGACGAAGAAATGCGGGGGAGAATATGCGAACAATTACACTACATCGATAGAAAAGACAAACTCACGAGCCAAAAGTCGAATGGATTGAGTAGGTATTATTTATGGCGAAAATGTAAATGTTTTAATTGTTTTTATATTGTTTGTGATGCAAAGGAAAGTCTTCGAAGGAAAACAAAAATCCCATTGTAATATTGAAATTTGTACATATTGTTATATTTTTTCTGAATGAGATGGACAAAGAAATGAGAAGGCAGAAAGCAAAGAGTCAGGGCTATTCACTTCGAATTCCCTGTGGAATACAAACAGTCATGAGGCAAAATCGATAAATGATATCACATTGACATGCATTAAGAGGTTAGATAATGCGAAATTGAGAGTAAGAGAAAATCTGAAGAAGAAGGAGGAGATGAAGAAGAAACAATGAAGAGTCGAGAGATGATCTAAAATAGATAAGAAAGCTAGAGGACAACAATGAAGGTACGGAAACGGAAGCTTATATCCAAGGTAAATCAGCAATATTTTTTTTTCTTATGAAAGAGTAGAGAAGTTGGAGCTTCCCTATCAAGTTGTGGCCGTCAGATATGGGTTAGCCTTCAGGCGGGGTTAGGCCTCTTTTTGTAGGTTGGTGCATACGAAAAAAATTGATGGGAGTTGGAGCTTCCTTGCAAGTTGTAGCTTGCCGGAAATTGAGGTAGGAGCCTCCACGTAGGTTGGTGCCTACATAAAATCGAGTGGTGAGAGGAGTTGGAGCTTTGCATCACGAAACAATAATAAGATGTGGTTTTCTCCCTTTATGGGTTTCCACTTATATCATTGTCTCTGTGTGTGATTTTTATGTGTTGATATGGTTTGTCCAATCTGCTTAATACTTTCCGCTCTCACATTAAGTCTGCTATCACATTATCTTAATTCTTGCAACTCACATATTAAGATTGCTCACACATAAAGTTGATCATAAAATTAAGTTGTAAATAAGTTTAAAGGTTAGTTTAAAAGTCCATGAATGTGTTAAACTAATTCACCCCCCCCCCCCCCCCCCCCTCTCAGTTTAACTAAGGGTTCAACATGTTGTGCCACACACAGATTTTCTACAAGAAACTTTCCAATTCATGTATCAATCTTCTTCTTGCTTCGTATTTCTTTAACTTGCTTATAAATGGAGGGAAATGGTTTGTGGAGGCTATGAATGGAGTCATGGGATGAGTAGAGTGTTGGATAGGTGAGTGGAGAGGCCTCATGCCAAGTTTTAGATGATCTAATTGCTAATGGTGCAACATAGGGTTGAGAGATTGGATCCTTGTGCATGGAGTGAAATAAGGGGTTGGGAATGGTAGGTATAGGAAAAAAATAAATTATCATGCTCTCCTTAAAGTTCATAAATCCTTGAGAGATATTTTTCCTTCATGAGTGAGTTTTCAGTAGCATTTAACGGAGTTTCCTATAGTCCTACATGATTTTTGTAGCTGCTGGATTTTCCTGTAGTAATTACAGTTAGGAGAAAAAAATAAATTTTTTTCCTATTTGAGGGGTGTAATGAATGAATGGGTGTATGCTAGAGTGGTTCATGGAGTGTGTAAATAGAGGAGGAAAGCCACCTTTGATCAACAAAATTTGTCCTTTGTCTTTCCTGTAGCAAAGCTATTTCGCCTGTATCAATTCTATTTTGCCTGTAGAAATTCTATTTCACATGCCAAGAGGTGGTGGGTCCACCTGTTATTTTATTTTTTCAATTTTTCAAAATTTTCTTTCTTTTTTTTCAATTTTTTTCTCTTTTCTTTTTCCTTTTTCATTTTTTTTTTTTTTCTATTTTTTTCATTGTATGCAAAATAAACTCAAAGTTCCTTTTTTGTTAACTGATTTCACCCTCACTTACCCCATGGTATTCTGTGTCTTCCATCACAACCAACTACTTGCTACCCAATTTCTCAAGTCATCTTCACATTTATCTTGTTCCTCTCCCACATGTGTGTGTGTCTTGGTGGAAAAGTGAAGTTGACTGCTAGATAAGGCCGAGGTTGCTCTGCTATTGATTTTGGCTTTAAAAAAATTTCCTTCTCACACTTTTAATGTTTTATTTAGCTAGAATATATTAAAAGAGAGGTTTAGATGATTCCATACCTGAGCCTTACCCTTGATTTGTTTTTGCAGATGATATTGAAGCTGCTGATTTAGTGTTGAAGTTGTCTTTGGTTGTTCTGAAGCTGCTACTAAAGCTGCATGTGATAATCTGCTGGAGGTCCTATTGCTGAAAGCCTTGAACCTGCAGGTCTTCTACGGTTTCTTCTGTTGTTTTTGTTGATGCATAAAATCCCTTTCTTAAATGTTGCTGCTGATATTTTCATGATGCTCATGATGTAGTTGATGACTTTGTTTGTTTACAAGTATTCTTGATGTTGAGTTTTGATGTGACTGTACAGGCTGCTCAGGACAACACTATTGTAGTAGACTTGATTTATTCATAGCTATCAAATGGTAGATCGGATTGGCATATAATTATTTAAGCATAGGTTCAAAAGCTCGACCATTGGATGCACACATATCGAGAACACAATAAAACTTGTTGTAGGTGATGGAGGTCAATTTATCACAAAATATGCACTAGAAATTGCTGAAATTGTTTGAGCATGTTACCATCATATATATGCATCTCACCCTAAAACATATTGGCAAATGGATGCACGGTTGTTGAGATATAATAAAAACAATTTTCTACTAAAAAATATTTCAGTACAACACCCTTGTAGCAGATTTTTTTTAGGCATAGCTCTAAAACAGTAGATCGGATTGACCTGAATGTTTTTGATCATATTAATATCATCCTTATCCACCTTCGTATAAAAAATCGTGGCCATTGGATGCAAAAATGGCGAGAAAAATACAATGGATATAGGTGATGGAGGTTGATTTATCACAAACCATGCATAGGAATGTGTTGGAATTGCTTGAGAATGTTAACATCATCCATATGCATCTCCCCATGAAATAGGTCAGCAAATGGATGCACAGTTTTCAATATATGATAAAAACAAATTTCTTCTCAAAACTAGGAGTTTCCTGTAGCAAAACAGGGTTTCCTGTAGCATTTTAGGACATCGATGAAATTGAATGAAAAAAAGCTTTGAAGTGACAGTTGGATGTTGGAAATGGATGAGGGTGATGGATTGGCATGACCTGGGTCCTTTTGGAGCATCTGAGCAAAGGAGGAGGAAGTCCAAGTTTGAATTCCTTTGACTATAGTTTTGACCAACTTTTTCTTTTGGTGCCAACTTGTTTTTTTTCTTCTTGCAAAGGTTGGAGAGAACCTGCATTCATTAGAGAGAAATACGTGGAGCAAATACATTTTTTATTTTCATTTCTTTCACTTTTTTTTTCATTTTTTTTCTTTAGGCTTACTAGCTGCCTCAATGAGGTTTTCAACTAGTAGGTCTACCTAGGCACCTCAAAGGAGGTTTTCACCTAGGATATTTTATTTTTCTCTCAATTTCTCTTTTTTCCAACTGATTGACTGCCTCATGGAGGTTTTCAATTAGTGAGCCAATCTCAGGCGCCTCAAAAGAGGTTTTCACCTGAGATTTTATTCTTTTTCCTTTTTTCTCTTTTTCAAATTTTTTAATTCTTTTCAATCCTATTCTATTCGGAAAAACACAACCTCTTTCAAGTATAGGAATACCTCCAATGGAGCCATGTACACATCAAGATGATAGATAAAATCACGTGTACACTTGAAATGCATGCTTTGACATGTACCTAAATATGAGGGGCCAACTTCTTTGATTGAGATGATAACAAATACTATTGAAGAAGAGTGTGTTGTTGCAACTTAATCACTGTATGGAACCATATATCAATATAGCTTTGATTCCCTTGGATTACTTTCTCATTGGAATCATTCTTCATGTATTCTTCCAACATGAAATTAAAATCTTCCTCTTTTCGTTGATTATTCTCTTGAACACATGGAGGAAATGATGGTAAACATGAGGGAAATTTCTCAATATCTGATTCTGATGTCTGCTCTTCATCAAGTGCAACCCCTGATTATTTGATCTTCTTATTTGAATCTTCTTTTTCTAAATGTTGTCCTAAAATGGCATCAAGAGAATATATTTTTTGCAATATATTTCTTGAACTAAGATGCATAACATTTAGATCAAGAGCAGAGGTTTGGAAATGTTGTACCTCAACATTATAAGTAGGCTGAGTTGCTTCTTTGTATGGGTTTGGAAATGGTGGTACAGGTAGTTGAGCGAGAGTGGATCTATGAGATGGATGTGTTTGAGGTTGTGATTGTGGTGGAGGTGGATGGTAGGGATAGCATGGAGTTGGGTATGGAGGATATTGATGAAACTATTGAGGATATTGTAGATTTCGTCCATATGGTTCTTCCCAACGTTGTTGCCAAGATTGGTTTTGGGGTTGAGATGGCCAAGGTTGCCAAGGAGGGAGTGTGTCCCAATTATTTTGAGATGGATGTGAATAAGCTTGAAATTTTGAAGTAGGTCCTTGCATCATATCAAGTTGACTAGGCTGACATGGTCTTCTTGGAGCTAGACATAACATAGCTTCTTTGGTGATTGAGTTGCTCCATTGTCTTCATGGTAAACTTCCTTAAACCTTGGTAATGGTGGACAATATTTAGTAGCATATGATTCTGCATGGATAACACAAATATCATCATCTTCTTTTTGCTCATTTTGAATTCTTAAAATTTCTACTTGTTCACTTAGATTGCTAATTATTTATGTTTTAAAGTTATCAAGCAAATTTCCAAGTTCATCTTGACTTACCAATGTTGATGTTGATTTACTTACTCTTGCCCTTCCTCTTGATATGCGCTTGAATGTTTCACAGATTTCTTCAAATGATAATAGGTATACATCTCCTTTACTCATGAGATCAAAGGAGATCAATCCACTCATCCCTAATTGTTCTTAGTAAGAGGGTTTTTAGTGTGTCAAATCCTAAATATTGTACTTTTTCCCTCTTAACATTAAACATGGACCGATCTATTAGATGCTCAAGGCTCTCATATTCTTTTTTATTCATTCTAAATATTTCTTCCTTAAGATCATGATATTTATATTTTTCTAGAAATATATTTTTCCTATAATTCCGTCATCTTATTGAATTAGTACCTAAACTCATGAACCATTTAAGATCTCTATCCTTCAATGTTGCAAGAAAAAATCTCAATTTTTTAGTGTGTTATAAGTAGCCATAATATCTAAAAAGTATTTCAAATTCAAAGAGAAATTTTTTCGGATCCTCTAACCTCATACCATGGAACTTGGGAAGGAAAGATGGAGGGATGCTCTTCATATGCACACTGACATCAGTATCTTGAATGCGAAATCCAAGAGGATCTTCTTCATTGTCATCATATTCATCCATTTCTTCTACCTTATTTTCCACCTCTTCTTCTTCTACCTGCAAAAGTGGATGGTGATGTGGTTCTTACTGCACCACGTGATCAAATGGGGGGGGGGCGTTTGGTGTTGGAGATATATATATATTTTTTAATAAGAATGTTAATGTAATGCAATTTTCTGTTTTTGAAATGAAATATGCCCAATGAAATTTTCTTTGTTTTTGTAGAAAGAAAAGAAATGAATCAACTAGGGAAGAAAACAATGCATACATTTACACCTCCTCGACAATGGGGCCAAAAAGTGATGAGCCTCATTATTGCAACAATAATGTTGCAACTACCAAGGCTACCAACTTCAATTATCAACCCGGGGTTCGTACAAACTTAAGAGGTATCGGCACTATATGTGCAGCATACAATGTGTCCTTATTTTGTTGATCTCACGTAATGGAGGTAATTTCATGAAATCAAAGCCTAAACTAATTGCATAAATGGAAGTGTTTCTTTGAAAATAAATTAATCATAGGAAAAAACATCAATTTGTAATTGAAATCCTAAGAGCATGAATTCAAATAAAAATACCTAATTTAATTTGTGAAAATGAATGTCCTAAGTGGTGTTTATTCTTCCTAAATCATGTCTTTAGGTCCTAGGTGTCAATATTCAATCCTAAGAGACAAAACCAAACCTTTGAGAGCAATTCTGGTCGAGTTTACACATGCTACAAGAGCACTATAGGCAACTCTGTTTTTGCTACAAGCAAGTCTGTTTTGGAAATAACTAACCGAATGACTAAGTAAATCAAATTAAAATGGGATTGGAATTTTTTTATATTAATTATGATTTCCTAGGTCTCCATTCGAAGTGGAATGACTCCAAAATACCCATTTTCACACGTGCTAAAAAATAATAGAAAAATACTACTCTAAAATCTGGAAATTCAAGAGCTAGTGAGCTTGTTAATCTATCAAATGCCTAACCTAACCAAGTGAAAATGCAATGGGGTAAATTTTCTTATATAATGTAACATTATTATGAACTAATCCAAGTGGAATCAAGTCAAATGGATCTCATCAATCCCTTCTAAAAAATATCAGAAATTTACTATTATTTCGCTATAAGGCATTTCTAGAAATCTTATATTCGTGAACTAATAACCAAATCCAAGTAGCTTAATGATTAATATGACCTTATAAAGTTATTCTAAGGATGAATAATGATTTTTAACTTGTAAAAATCCTGCAAAAGAACTCACTTAATTCATCTAACTCAATCCTACAGCAAGAAAAAGAAATAATAATAAATACTGAAATATGCAAAATAGAAATAAGAGATGCATGTGAATAAGAAGTGAAAAGAACATAAAGAAATGGTGCAAGAGGGCTCTGAGGCTCTTGGGATGGAAAAGCCCAAGGAGGACTCAGATTCCTATGGAATAAACCAGGCCTTACAAACTAAAAATGACACTAATCTTCATTATTGAATCAGTCCAAGTACATCCTTGCAAGAAAAGAAAGTGGAGCCTCCAGAAAATAAGTTTTCTCCACAATAAGACTAACAAATACATGCCCCTAGAGGCCAATTCGAATTTTTACTTATATGAAATTATGAGGAAGCATTCCCCTTGAAATTAGGAAGCTTTCCCCTCTAAAATCCCTCAAATACTGGATCTGGTTCCCAACACTGGAGTTTGCAGTAAATGACGGGGAACGCATTCCTAGATTTTCTCAATCATCGGAGTTCCAGAATTTCTCTAGAATTGATCAATCATTTCATGAAATTTTGTTCATTTATTCCCCAATCTTGATCCTACAGTAGTAGGGATAAACTCACTAAATTATCTCCTTCTCCAAATCTTCATAATCTGCCCAATATTCTCACAATATTATACAAAAATAAATAATATTAGGCACAAATATGCAATTATATGTAAACCTTCATAAGAACATATTAAAGCATACAAAAACATTATTAAGTGTGGAATGAGAGATTTAATATATATTTTATGTGCCTAAGAAAGGTTATATAGGCCTTAATTTATGTCTAATTTAGATGCCCGTCAGTTTCCACGTAAAAAATACCTATGTCAATATGTGTATCTTTCTCATATGATGGATTGTATGTACATGTTCATCTTGTTTTTCATTTGTATTGTGTATGAATGCTCTCAAAATTAACTGATAGTAGCGGAAAGAATTAAATAATTATTCATAAAAAGTTTTAAGAACCTAACAATTAATGATTCACCCCCCTCTCAATAATTCCTTATTCCAACATGCTATTCTTGGTTTGCTCAAGTTTTGTATGCATATATTTGTCTTGATGTTATTTATAATTATAGAGAGTCTCATTAAGTTTTCGGTGGTGATATGGAGAAAAGCCCTGAAAAGGTGACACTAATTATGGGGTTACAAGCTCATAACTAATAAATTTGGATGACATTCACATGGATGCAATGTTATGCATGTGGTTCTAGGCCTAAACTTGCATGGATGGAGTGTTATGCATGCGAATGGGAGTCTACATCATTGAAATAACTATCCAACTTAGGGTTTGGTCATTAGGACTGGTTTTTAAGTCTCTGAGGGTCCTGTAAGTCCTATAGGATGTTAGTTTTTGGTCGATAGGTTCAGTTGTCAGCCCCACTTCCATAAGGAAAGCTTGGAGGTTGGGTCATGTCTTAGTAGCTATTCCTCTCATGTTTACCTTAGTAGGCCGGTGAAATTAGGTAGATATGGGAGGGGTGGTTACAGGATGGTATAAGATCTCTCAAGCTCAACACTTGGAATGGATGGGCAGAATGTGTGTGTCGGGCATGCATGTCAATTTTTTATGTGGTTTTTATGTATTCATTGTCATGGTTATGGTTTTCGTGCATCAGGGCATTGTATGCAGTTAGTTTTATCATGCATGATGTCGATATATATATTTTTTTTTAATCCAGATTGATATTGCAGATGATATAACCTCCCTTTAACTCCACTAAGGTATGTTGATTATGTTATGTTTGGTTTATCGAAAATGGTATCTTTGCAGGAAGTAGAGGATCAAATATGATAAGGAAAATGGTGGACTAAATTTCGCATGATTCTCCCTACAAATTAGATCAGAAACATGGTGATAAGTACTCCCCTCGCATAGCAGACACATTAAGATGTTTGAAAGAAGAGATCAGAAGTTGTAAGCCAAATAATGACAAAATAATTCAGTCACTATAAAGACTTGCTGGGGCACACGAGAAACAAGCTAAAGTTAATGCAGTGATCCTTCAAAGTTTTTTAGATTTGCAGAGACAGGAAACACTTAGGATCAGTCATGCATAGGAGGAAAGGACTAATGGGGCATATGGTAGAAGGTCTCAATCAAGATACAAGTTTGACAGGGATGATACAGTTAGAGAAGGTAGGTTCTTGGATACACTTGATAAGAGGGATAATGATGGTGGGTTCTATTCTAGTTCTGTATCAAATAGACAACATCATCATCACCGTCACCATCCGTGTAAGAGGAGTGAGAAGTAGTAATTTACAAAGGAATTCAAGAAACAAAATACTCCTACATTTGATGGATAAATGAATAAGTCACAAGATGTAGACACTTGGTTTCCTGGGATGAATAATTTTTTCAAATTGCATGACTATTCAAAAAATATGAAAGCCAAGATAACTACTTTTAGTTTTAAGAGGAAAATAAAACATATGGTGGGAAGATGTGAAGAATGTCAGAGTCATTTATGAAGAGGATTTGACATGGAGTGAGTTTGAGATACTTTTCAGGAATAAATATCCATATGAAAGTGTTGAAAAATGCAGCAAGAAATTATCAATTTGATTTTTCCTTGATTAAATTGACAAAACTCGAATCTCCACATCAGTAAACAACTTGGATGATCTTAACTTGTGTGATATGGCTTGTATAAAAAATTTTACTTAGTTAATTTGAGTTGGAGGATTTAAAGTTCAGTTAAGCATGTGTTATTTCTAATTTGTAGAAATCAAGGTTAGTTATCTAAGGTTTTTTTCGGTTAAACTAGTTCCAATTGTTAAAGAAACTAGTGGAGGGTCAAGTTGTGTAGTGGGAATTCAATCAAACTCAACGATCATCCAGTTAACTGATCAATCTGTTAGTATCCTATGATATAGTAATAAAAAGCCAAGTTTTTCTTTCAAATTATTTTGGAAAATGTGTAAATGTTTTGCTATGATCTTGTAGATATCAATCCATTGGTCTTTGTAAGAAATTTAATATGTCATTACTGATGTAATTATGTAAGAGTGTGTGAAATATGATGTAAAAATAGTTATGATATCCTAAAGGTCGAGTTAAGTGGGTCTAGGATCATATATAATTTAAAATCATGGGTGAGGTCATGGTTTCATGTCTTATCATAATTGGCACATATTTGTAGGGTCATTTTGGTCAGTTAGAATGTCAAATCAAAATAAGCCATGACATCACTTTGGTACTATGGTTATGAGGATAACGTTGTTCTTCTGACAATGTTTTTATGATTGAGCTTCAATATTGTAACCATCACCATTGAAATTCACATTTAGCCATAATTGGAGTTCAAATCCTTGGTTAACCTCCAAAAGCACCAAAAATCCATAATTCGTTCTTCCATCAAGAGCTTGCTAGACATCGCTTTGGGATGCATTGCACTTTCGTTGTAGGTGGAGTTTTGAGAAATGGAAGCTTTGAAGAATGAAAGAAGATTTCTATAGTGGAAGTTGATGATGTCCAAACCATTTCACAGGTGTATCAGTCATCAAGAAACCCAGAGAGTGATCATAACTATATAAACCATCAATTCGTTGTGCTTTTGAATTAGCACAACGAATACAATGCGCTTCCACACAGTTATAAATTTGACCTTCTAATTCAACTCCAACCATCTTGAAATTTATTTATATGGTTATGAAAAGTGTCCTTAAGTGTATTTCAGGTTCTTCATTCAAGCATTAATCATATAATATGAAAATGAAGGTAAAACAACATCTAACCATAGGGCATGCACTCAATAACATTAGCTCACAACACTAAACTAAAAATTGACACAATAGGTATGCACATAAAATATTCAGAATTAATTAATAAGATAAAATATTTACAGGAGAACTATTGGCCCAATGATTGGCCTCTCATTCCTCACACTCACTCACACACTTCTACCTCTTACATGCCTCATAGGCTCACCTCAATTTATATGAATGGATCTGAACCAAATAGGTTCTAGATACTCAAAAAAATCCCACAATATCTCTCATGATCCCTAAAATATGTCATCTAATCCTTTATTCCGAGAGAAGAGCTAATTATCTCTTAAATCTCTCAAACCTTCCACAATGCTCTCAAATATTCTCCTATTTACAAGAATGATCATTTTCTACTAAAACTATAGGAAAATAAATTAAATAATTAAATCCTAATTTTTCAAACTAACTCCCATAGTAAAAAATCAAACCTAGGTTAGATGGACCTGCATCAGACTCCCCAAGTAAAAGAAAATCATGGTCTCCCAACTATAACTCTTCATGATAAAAATCCTCCTAGATCTCAAATTTTAGTTTGTTGCTGATCAATTATTTTTTCATATTGTTGCCATTCTATTGTTGTAATTTTCTGTCTTCCAGGTTTCCAAACTTTATGATGTAATTATCCTTTTTCTTTGTTGATGTATAATTGTGCAGTCCAATGTATCTTGTTGTCATCCTTTCTTTTTCTTTGTTCAATGAACATCTTCTAAGATTCTTCCAACATCGGCATCCTCATATTTTTAATTTCAATATATAACTTGTCTTCTAGATGGTATGCATTATTATTTATTTGTTGAACTTTGTTTACCATCTCTATGCTTCTGTTGCACCAGATTTGTTGATTTGAAGGCTTGTTGACATACTTTTCCTTCGGATTATCCAAACATTCTTCTAGGAACTTTTGTTCTACTTCAATATCTCCCATGTTGACATTTTATTCGTTTATTTCGTGATCATCAGAAACTTCTATTGTTTTCACATCTTCAACAATAATACTTTGTTCAATATCATAAACATGTCTTGCATCCACACACCAATTTTCAAATTTAAAAATATAAGGCTTAATAGATGATTATGTCTTCAGGTATTTATGCTAGTTTTCTAAACAATTTATGGTGCCATTTTTGGGAATCGAACCAATGTTCACATCATCAGCGTCATCACCAAGAAATGGTCCTTTTTATGGTTCACAAATATATACATTCTTCTGGAGTTTCTCTGCTTCCCTTAGCTTGTGTTTCTGTCTTAACTACTTAATTGGCCATTTAACTGTTCTCTTTATTATCCATCCATGTCTCTCATTTTACAGTAGCTCCATCAATACATCAAGCTGTACTTTTAATTCAATTATCTCTCTCTCTCTCTCTCTCTTCATCACCAATGTTGACTGCTATGCTATCATTGTGCATTTTCTCTGGATTCTACATCTTCATCTTTTTCTCCTTTAGTGAACTTCACCTTGTTCACTTTACCAAGTTATCTTCTCTTTGAACTTGGCCAATGGTTCACTTAACTTGAACCTCCTTTCTAAATACTCCTTTGTATTCTTCAAATTGTCCTTACAATGACTAGACTTTGGGTGTCGAGCTCTGCCGATCATGCACCTAATTACAATACACGTTTGACTTATGGCTCTAAATTCCAGACTTTTAACATTTACACCAATAAACCTTGGTGTACTTTAACTGTTGACTCTTGAATCAAACTGTACAACTTAGACATTGACTTGAATTTTTGCATAAAATATCAATGATCACATAATGCTCTTCCCATTTACATTTACAGTTAGACTTGAATTTGTTTTTTTCCCTAGACTTAATTACAATAAAAAAATGAAGACTTTTAATATCCCAGTAAACCTTCCCAAACTTCACTTTTAGAAAATTACTTTCTTGTAAATTTCTTTTTATAAATCACTTTCCACTCCTTATTTAACCATAATCTTTAGAATATTTACATTTCCTTCCTCGTAGCTTTTTTAATTTTCCAATTAACTTTATGACATATAATAATATTATAATGTTACTCCTAATTCATTCTCATCATATAGTGTCATTTATATCTTTGTGATTTTTCACGTGATAACAAATATAGAGTATCTCATCATCGATTTCTGACTTTAATGGATTTCAAACCTTTGACATAAACACATAATATACCTCTCATCGAATATGTGTCTTCTCTCTAGATGGACTGCTACTAGCACCTCAACGAACAATTTAAAAATATATATATATATCAATCTGAAGAAGTTAATCCCACGACATCAATTCAATCACCATATGACGTTCCTCCCAGTCAATGATCTCATGGATTTGAGACAACTTTGTCAGTTCATGAAAACATATTTGACTTCTCCTCCATTTAAATAATTCAACGCTGCTCTCAACGCTGCACTCGGCGATGGATCCTCACTCATATCTCTCCTAGTCATCACCTCTGGCAATTTTCACTCCATTATCACTCCTATGCATAAGCACTCTGATTCTGATCCTCAGTCATATCACTCCTGTGCATAAGCACTTTTGATTCTGTGTAACACTCCATTAACAGTGGGAAGAATCACAAGGCCTCCAACAAGTATTCTTGGTTGCTTCAACGCTAGAAGGTAGAGATTTACCTCTGGTCAATTCTTCTTCCACGCAGCTTCCGTATCAAAATTCATTCGTGCAGAAATCAAATTAATTCACGCCATGTCACGTTGAAACTTTTACAAAATACATCAGATATAATTTACACAGAGTTGACCATATACACGCGCTTCACACCGAAAAGCTACTTGACACCAACAGTGGCTCAAAAATGAGCTTGATTTTTTTTATAACACGGGCTCCACGGCTTCCATCTTTCTGTCACCATTTCTCCACGGTAATTTATCAATTTATATCACGATGGCGCGTCTTATGCAACTCTTCATCATTGAGGCCAATTTATAACAACGATTTTAATAATCATACTTTTTTCTCAAAGACATGTTCAACCCAACAACAGTTTACACAGGACACTCCTCTGATAGCCTTAACGAGCAACCGACGGCTCTGATACCAAAAATTTGACATAGGCCAAATAACATTTAACCGTAGGACCTTACACACACATAAAACTAAACTGAACTGAAATCCAGGACATAAGAATGCACAAAAAAACTCAGAAAAATGATTAATTAATAAATAAAATAATTACAAGACAACCCTTCATTCGTACACCTTACACATTTTTACATATTACATGCCTCATACGTCCATCTCAATTTATACAAATGGATCTGAACTAAAATAGATTGTAGATCCTCAAAAAACTCTTACAATATTTTTCATGATCCGTAAAATCTCTCATCTAATCTCTTATCTCTAGATAAGAGTTAACTATCTCTTAAATCTCTCAAACCTTCCACAATACTCTCAAATCTTCTATTATTTAAAAGAATTATAATTTTCTCTTAAAATTATAGGAAACTTAATTGAATAATTAAATCCTAACATTACAAAATAACTCCCATGGTAAAAAATCAACTCTAGGTTAGATGCACGTGAATCAAAGTTCGAGTTGGAGGAGTTAGAGTTCATTTAATCATGGATGATTGCTAATTTGTAGAAATCAAGATCAGTTATCTAAGATTGTTTTAAGTTAAACTAGTTCCAATTGTTGGAGGAACTAGTGAAAGGGTCAAATTGTGTAATGGGACTTGTGATCTGATCAATCTGTTAGTATACTATGATATAGTAATCAAAAACCAAGTTTTTTCTTTCAAATTATTTTGGAAAACGTATAAAGGTTTTTCTATGATATTGTAGAGATCAATTGGTCTTTCTACAAAATGCAAGATATAATAATGATGTAATTACGCCAGAGTATGTGAAAGATGATGTAAAAATAGTTATGATTGCCTAAAGATCAAGTTAAGTGGGTTTAAGATCATATATAATTTAAAATCATGGGTGAGGTCATGGCTTCACGTCTTATCATCATTCATACATATTTGTAGGGTTAGTTTTGTCAGTTATAATGTCAAATCAAATTCATCCATGAAATCAGTTTGGTATAACGGTTAGGAGAATAGCATTGCGCTTCTGACAACTGTCGCGTTTTTATGATTGAGATTCAAGATTGTAACCATCGCCCTTGAAATTCACACTCAGCCACCATGGGACCTCAAATCCTTGGTTAACATCCAAAACCATGATAAATCCATTCATTCATCCATCAAGAGCATGCTAGACATTGCTTGGGGATGCATTGCGCTTGAGCATGCTAGACATTGCTTGGGGATGCATTGCGCTTTCGTTGTAGTTGGAGTTTTGAGAAATGGTAGCTTTGCAAAATGAAAGAATATTTCTGGAGGGGAATTTGATGATTTCTAGATCATTTCACGCATGCATCAATCATCAAGCAACCCAAGGAGTGATAAGAGCTATATAAACCATCAATTCATTGTTCTTTTGAAGTAGCACAGTGAATGCGCGACACTTTTGAAGTAGTGCAACGAATGCACTGCGTTTCCACACAGTCAGCAATTTGATCTTCTAATTCGACTCTAGACATCCTGAAATCTAGTAGTCTTTAGTGAGACTTTTTGAAGGCTTTTACAGTGACATTTTATGATGTAATTTCTCTAAATTTCCGCAGGAATTTATTGAAAAAAGAAGTTTGATTGCTAACTTTGCATAATCGAAGTGCCCTAGAGGTTTTTGAGGGTGCTGAATCCATATATAGAGTCAAAAAACCAGTTTGAATAACAAAAACCAAGATTTTACCTCAAAAATTTTCACCAGATTCTAGCACCTGAAACTTCAAAAAGTAGCACTAAAGAAAACTCCTCCTGAAATTGTTTTATATGGTTATGAAACGTTTACTGAAGTGTATTTCAGGTTCATCATTCAAGAATTGGTCATCTAATATGAAAAGGAAGCTCACTTAGATTTTGTTGTAGGGGATTTGTTGTGTTTCTGCTGAACTAGGAAGTTGCATAACATTGACACTGTTTTCACATAGTCAAATTTAAAAGTATTTTCTTACCAAATTGAGATGAATTTTGGAAAAAAAAATAATTTTTTGTGGTAAAATAACAAAAAATTCTCTCAATGTTTACACAACTATCTTGGTTGGGGAGATATGCAATGATCTTTGAGGCTTATTTTTCAAAAAGTTAAATTTTGTATTTTTTCCTATTTCACTCTTCTTTTTTGGCATGCTTGGCTAGCACTTGGAAGCGAATTTTTGAAAACTAGAGGATTATTTTATTAATAATCATCCAAATAACAAAACATCGGATTATTTTATTAATAATCATCCAAATAACAAAACATCTCTCAGGTTTTGCACAGGTGTTACTGGAATTATAGGTGTCATTTTGAGACCCATTTTTCACAATTTCGCCAAGTCATATTTGCTGACAGAGATCTAAAATTTTTTAAATTCATTCAAAGAACCCTAGATGTTGTAGAAGTAAAATATCTTCAACAAGGGCTTTCTAGTGTTTTTGCTCAAAAGTTTACACAAACCCCTCTCGGATAAATAGTCTCTTCCGTGCAATTGCAAATGTTGGGTAAATGTTGGGTAAGTCTTAAGACTCGATTAGTTAAAAAAAATACTTGGTGGACCTATAACTTGGTATAATTGATTCCAAACTGATTTGGATGATGAAGTTTAAATAATTTTCTACCCAATTCCATGATTTGATATTCAGTTATCATGATGTTTTTCAAGCTTCAGTAGCTGTTAATTGAAGAATAGCAATTGATATTATCCACAATATTATAAAACTTCGTCATTGAATCCCAATGGGGATCCATATTTAGTTAGCATATTTTTGGTTAGGAAAAACCAAAACCCTAGATAGTAAGATAGGGGCATATTTTCCAAATATTTTATTCCTAAAGCATTGTAACCTCTTACTATCTTTGGGAAAAGCATGGATTTCTACCTCCTAAGTGTGAGGATGAGCTGATTGTCTATATTTTATTAATTTTTGTATGAAAAAGATTCATTAGTGAGTGTAAGGGAGAGAGATTTTGGTGTATTTTGTGATTTATTATTTTCTATACTCATTGATCAATGAAGAAGGCCATAGTTTTTTCTTTCAAGGATTATTGTGTCAGCAATTTTTGGTGATTGTCTTTATTTTTTGTATATGTGTCCTCTTTCCTTTTAGTTATCTATAAATATAATTTCCTCATTATTTGAATGAAGTTTATGTGAATACAAAATTCATCCAAGATAGGTGTTTTGTTTTCTCCTTTCAAATAATATTAATTTTTTTCATCTAAATCTAAGTGTAAAATTCATCCCTGCTAGATGATTTATTCTTAGTGGAATATAATGATTTATTCTGCCACCATATACTACAACAGATTTTGAAGATCCAAAGCAGTGACTATCTTGCCCTTAGTGAAGAATTTCTCACTATCCTATTTTGATCACTAAGATTTACTAAAATAAATGAATCCATGGCCAATGGATCTGTCTTCTTTCCTGCCAACAAACATTTAGAAATTATATCCACTGAGAAGCATACCTAGCCTAAGATCTAAGTGACTCAAAATTTCAGGCTGAGAGAATCCTCTTTGAAGTTGGAAGGGCTAGATTCCAACTTTAAAATGGTTTGTGTTTACCTTTGAGTTTCACTCCTCAGCCTAGAGAAATTACAGAGTGTTAACATAGCAGTGCCATTTCTGAGGAGCAAAAGGTTCCATCTTCCTCAGGAAATAATCTTCAAGTTTCCAGGGTTTCCAAATCACATGCCTTGTGTAGATTGGCAGACTTATTTTTCAAACTTATTTTTCAAGATTCAAAGATCAGGTAGGAGATGATCTTACACTTCACTTGGCTAATTTTCACATGCATGTGTGTAAGATAAAGGTTTATTTTCATGAAGATTGCATAATGAAGATGTTTATGGCTACCTTTGAAGGAAAGGCAAGGTCATGGTATGAACAATTGTGTGTTTCTAGTTTATATTATTTAAAATATTTTCATACAATATTCTCTTAATATTTAAAAAAATATTATCCTATTTATTGCTAGTTCAAAACGGTTGTGCGCATTTTGAGGATTTCATTCACAATCTAGAAAAATATCATGTTGATTGAGAGTTCAAGGATGAAGAAATCCTGGAAGCTTTGTACAAGAACCCTTTTCATCACCAAGAAGAAATGGTAGCTTCTCTCTTGGTTGAAAATGAAACTGAGTAGGATTTTAATGATAGTAGTCATGTTCCATCTTGTGAAGTTGATGAAAATGTGCAACAATCTTGTCAATATTTTTGTGATCAAAAGTATGAAGATAGTCATTCATATTTTTCTTCATAATATTCATTTCTTGAATGTTTGATTTAATAAAAAAATAATTGGAATCAGTTTTCTAAAGCAGTAAGTGTAAGATCTTTAGATACTCAAACATCACAAATCATAAAGCTTCAAGAAAGAAACAACCCAGTATATGATGATCTTCAAACAGAAACACATGAAGATAATCAAGATCATATACTACAAATTAAATCAAGTATTCTATTTTGTCAAGAAATTGTTTATGATGAGTTTTCAGAAAAAAACATTAAGTTTACTTTAAATAAAGAGCTCGTGCCCACACATGATAGTTGTGGCTTAGAACTTGGGAGAAATAATGAGGAAGAATGGGTTGTTTTAAATCGCTTTGAAAATGAAAATATTATTCAAGATTGTACGTTCTTTGAAGTGATAAATTATGAGATTTTGAAAAAGCAAATTGATATCCCCGATGAATTGAATGAGGAAATAAACATACTGGATATAGTTGTTATGATTAAATCTTTTCATGGCTATTAAATATTTTTCTTGTGGATAATATGAATTAATATTTTATCAAACAAAATGTTGTCTTTTCTTTTGTCAATGATTTTGGGTTTCATAATAAAACCAGTGAGAAAACAAGAAAAGTGATTAAAGGTTCAAAAAATGAGAAGTATAATGAAGAATAAAAATTAGCCATCATACTTGAGGGTTTCTTCCTTCCTTTTGTTGAACAGGTAATCATTCATGATTTTCAGGATCCTCTTTCTAGTTTTTCACGGTCATCAATGAAGGTAGATTTTGTAGCATTCAATATCATTCTCAGTTACAGTTTGAGTTTCCATTCTTCATATTTTATTTTTAAAATATGATTTGAAAGCGATAAAATAACCATTTTATTTTATGGTTACATTAGATTTTTGTATTATATGTTCTAGTAGATGTTTCCATAAATTTTGATTAGGTAGGTGAGATGAATAAGCTCAACACCCTAAGCATTATTTCTAGTTTTAGTTTGCATCTTACAATTCAGATTTGAGTTTGAAGAATGGATTTGGTTCATTTTCAGGATTGGAACAAGTTTCCAGTTTGGTTTCAGTTGCAGTGGTTTGAGATTAGGTTACAGGTTATAGTTAGAAACTTGAGTTTAGGGTTATCCAAATGGTTAGACACAAGGTCTAAGATGTTCTTGGCACCTCACAGGGAGGATGTTATCCCCATTGGAGAAATGTTTAGTATCCTATGATATAATAGCCAAAAACTAAGTTTTGTCTTTCAAATTATTTTGGAAAATTTGTAGATGTTGTGCTATGATCTTGTAGATATCAAGCTATTGGTCTTTGTAAGTAATGAAATATGTCATAGTTTGTGAAATATGATGAAAAAATAGTTATGATTGCCTAAAGGTCGAGTTAAGTGAATCTAGGATAATAAATAATTTTAAATCATGGGTGTGGTCATGGTGCCATGTCTTATCATCATTGGCACAAATTTGTACGGTCAGTTTGGTCAGTTAGAATTTCAAATCACAATCAACCATGACATCACTTTCGTACAACAGTTAGGAGGATAGTGATGGGCTTCTAACAACTTTTGAATTTTTATGATTTAGCTTCAATATTGTAACCATCACCCTTGAAATTCACTTTCAACCATCTTGGGAGCTCAAATCCATCATCACCAAAATCATCACAATTGATTCCACCTACCCACTCAAAATTTCAAGAGCTCAAATTCCAACATTAAGAATGAATGGATTTGTGGTGATGTTGGCATAATTGATTCCAATATGATTTGGATGATGAATTTTTAAGATTTTTATACCCAATGCTATGATTTTCTCTTCAGTTGGCATATTTTTTGTTAATAAAAAAACAAACACTAGATAATGGGATATGGGTAGATTTTCCAAATATTTTATTCCTAAAGCATTGTAACCTCTTCCTATCCCATTTTGGTCACTGATATTTACTAAAATAAATGAATCCATGCAAAATGGATGTGCCTTATTTCCTTCCATCAAACCTTTAAAAATTATACCCTATTGACCACCATACCTAGCCTAAGATCTAAGTGATTGAAAATTTCAGACTAAGAGAGCCCTCTCTAAAGTTGGAAGGGCTAGATTCCAACTTCCAAATGGTTTGTGGTTACCTATGATTTTCTTTACTCAGGCTAGATAAATTACATAGTTCTAACACAATCACCCTAAAATAGCTATTGGATGTAGATAATTTTAGTTCGCGAGGCTTGGTGTAGTTTCCAAGGTAGTGTAACATTAGTTGTATACTAGGCTTGAGTGTACAGGTGTTTCATGCAGTAAGAAGATCAACCTAAGGAATTATGCAATCAATTTGAGGGCCTAGTTCCTTAAGGAAAAACACAAGGAAATAGGAGCTCAAACAGAAGAAAAAATTTACTACGTTTGGGTCAGATCTTCTCAGTGAGCAAAGAGATAGGTTATGCACTTGTAGGTTGTGCTCAATTCAAAAAACAATTGTAATAAATATTTATTCTTATAATTTAATGCAAGCAAGAATTGGAGTTTTTATTATATTTCTTTCCCCAAAATAAAATTACTTGTTGCATGTGTGTGATATCTTATTTCATGTCTAAAATTTTGTTCTAGATTGTGAATTACTTTCCGCAGAGTAGTAGAGTAGGTTTGTGTCTTGTGATTTTGATTAAACTTAATGAGAAGTTGAAAATATACATCATAATTTCTACATGGTATCAGAACATGATTCACATTAGAGTAGGAATTTCTAAGTTGGTTCCCAAGATGACCGAATTTGGAGTTCAGTGTAGTAGGATTTCCTCAAAGCTAAGAAGATGGCCTTCAATGGATTGAGGCTAGAGTATACCTTGGAAGGAACCTCTAAATTTGTTGCATGGAAGGATCACATGGAGGAGGTATTGGATGACAATGGATTTCTAGAATACATAAAATCATATTTTGAAAAACCAAAAGCATATAATTTCAAAAACCTTACTCAATGGAAGAAATATGTGCTCAAGGTGAGGAGAATAATATTGGAGGGAGTATGGGATCACATTGTCTCAAACATCAATGGAAAATAAACTTCATTCGCAATGTGGAAATCACTAACATAATTGTTCGAGAATGTTAATGACCACAAGAAGTTGGCGTTCAATGATAAACTTTGAAGTATCAAGATGTAGAAGAATAACAAAATTCCGCAGTATTTGAGCAAGTTCACACAATGTTGTGCTGAACTTGGTGGGGTTGGTGTTAATGTTCCTGAAGAAGACTTGGTAAGCCTAAATCTTCTGGGCCTTCCCAAGAGCTGGCATAGGTATCAAGATTCGGTGAATGGGAGGGATAAAGTACAAAATTGGGAGCACTTATGGTCTAATTTGGTACAAGAGGAAATAAGTTGGAATACAAGAGATGAAACTGCATCCAAGGGTAGAGATGAAGAAAAAATCGTGTTGGCTAGAAAGGAAAAGAAGGGATGATATGTATGTGAAAGCTTGAGAGTTTGTGGTGAAACTTTGCAAGTAAAAATATTAGGGTTTTTAAACACTTATGTTAATTTTATTAACACATTACCATTCTTTAAAACTTAGTTTTGTACAAATAAAAAATATATCAGTACCATAATAGTATACAGAAGGTAACATAAGATTAAGGAGTTCAATCCTCCTGGGCTACATCTCTTGGTTCGGCTTCCAATGGTTGGACATCTTTCATTATGCTCAAAAAAATGTGTTTAAATCAAGTTAAAATACCCATAATTCTAAGACAATGTCTCCAACGGCTCCAGAATACTAAAATACCTCGAGCTAGGCTCCTTCTACACTAAAAAAGGTCAAAACTGAATGAGTTATGATCCAATGAATTTTTCTGCTAACTATCTTACAATTCACACTCATCTGCTACCTATCCTACATTTTATTCCTTTTGTGACCATGTGGAGCAACAAATTCACCCCGTACCGGTGAGATTCCCATTGCATTGAGTGAAAATTGTCGCTCAGGTAATCTACCTCGATTAGCCATTATCCAGCTAAAAAGGAACAAGTGGAAAAATATATGTAGTTCATCTCGGAAGTTGGTAGAGTTTCCCGTTGTAGTTATTGTGGTTTTGAATAGACCAAGTTTCCCAGTGGTTGAGTTTAAATTTTGTTGGGGGTTAGAAAAACCCTGCCCAAGGGAGGTTCCTCTCCTCGTCTATATGTTGGAATGTGGAATTAAACGTTGGAAATAATCATTACATGTGATGGATCAGCCTTAATCGTGACCGCCAAGCCATAACTGTTGGCACTCGAGAACAGTGGCATAAACCTTGGCATAGACTTGTCACATGTGTTCGTTGCAACCCTAACTAGCAGCGCTAAACTTTACTCCACCGGTTTAAAAATTTGGCTAACAATATAACCATATGGTTTTCAATGGTGTATTACAATAATCCATTGGTTCAATACATATGGCAAGGAATTTGATTAATCATTTAATTGACATTTTCATTTAAAATTTGGGTTAACGCTATAACATAAAGTTGTGGGCCTACGGTTATCCCCTGACCTTGGTTGGTGGAATGGAGTTGGGGGTTAACCCCGGTCCACACCTTTGAATATGAAACCATGAAACTTTAAATAAGACTTGTAACCCATATAGAATAAGAAACACCATATCATAGTCATTATAGGATTTTTTTGGATTGTATGAGGTTTGGCAGTTGAACACTATGGGATTCTAGATGTTGATAAAAAAAAATGGTCGGCCATGAGAAGGCCACTTGGCAGCCATTGGTTTGCCCACAATGCTCTCCCTCATTAGTCCACCACAACAAATCATCAACCAATAAAAAATAACCAGGATTCAACGAATCAGCTGGTGCCAAATGTCGACCATTCATTGGTCAATGGAGGACCACTCGACCTGCCAAGTCATGGCCCAGTCAGTGTACAGAGTGTCTAGCGCAACCCAAATTGGGCTATATTTTGGTGAAGACTCCACATTTTGTGGAGCGGAGTGCGAAGTGGACCATGTTGTGGAGCAGTTTGAATCAGCATTCTGTCAAGTGGACCACGAAGTGGACTGTGCTATGAATAATTTTAAATATATCGTGCGGTGTTATAGGGGCTTCGGAGTGGGTCGAAGCCTCTCCTTTTTGTAAAACACACAATGGTATTTATACTATGGTATTTTGATGATGTAATTGCATATATAAAGGATTGAAGTGCTATTTTTAGAGATAATGATATGGTATATGGTTATGGGAAAGTCATAGTAATTAGTATTTTGTAGCGAAGGGAAGGCTTTGCAACTGAGTGCGCAGAGACTTGGGAAGATTCTACAACTTAGCACGTAGACCACCTGCAGCTTAGTGTGATTGTCGACATTTGGTATATTCAAATATTTATCATAATAAAGAAGAAATTTTTTTCGATGATATTTTGTTGTAGTTATGTGTTTTCTGTATATATTTTCTTAATATCTGTTTTTATGAATCAGTTATTACATTTGTGTGTTATATCAATGCAGTAATGGTTCATGAATTTATATGACATATTTATGTGATTATTTTAATGTGGCAAAATAATTTATAAGTGTTAAGAGTAAGAAAACATAATAATACCACATCTCGCAGTCCTTCAGGGGTGTAGAAACCTGGTTCTACATCCA
Source organism: Pinus albicaulis (assembly GCA_034641835.2). Classification (NCBI taxonomy): domain Eukaryota; kingdom Viridiplantae; phylum Streptophyta; class Pinopsida; order Pinales; family Pinaceae; genus Pinus; species Pinus albicaulis. The sequence goes on along the minus strand of CM076571.1, from coordinate 285,965,086 downwards.
CCCATAGTCACTTCGGGTGAGACTGAGATCTGCTTCCAGGTTATTTCTAAAAGGGCCAGTGATCAGGGGTTTTGTTGGTGCAGAGTAAGTTTGAACGTTGTTCAACCCAAATAAAAACAACAAATGGTTCCATTGTCGGGACCAAGATATATTTGAGGAATATGTGGATGTTGCACCCATCGAAGAAAGATATTCAAGATTGGATAGACCTAAAAGAGCGAGAATTTTCAGATCAGGAAAACATAAATCCTCTTCTGACACCCAAAGCATGGTTACAAAAGTATGTATTTACAGATCAATAAGAAGTTTTCTTCGTTTCCTTTCTTGTCGAGCTAGACGAGTGGATTGAGGTTGACTGAAAGAAATGACTCTCTTAAGGGTTACAAATGTACGATGTGGACTCCTAAGCTAATACAATGACTCAAGAGAACTGACAATAGGATTTAAAGGGATGTTGATTTCTGGATTGATAGCGTCTTGGGAGGATTCATTACTTAGTTCACATTAGACTCGATTGTGTCCTACAACGAAGCTGAACAACGATTATTCTAAGGAATGCTAGTTAAGTACTTAAATTATTTAAAACTTTGGATTAAGATGCTTCTATGTGAAAAGGAAGTTTTATAGATGCAATTGGATTGCTATTTTACTTATGTTTGGAACAAGAGAAAGCAAAGTTGAGAAATAGAGCAGCGCAATGCAAAGTGGAAAGCGATACAAAGTAGATACCAAAAAAAAGTCTCATGTTCAAGATCCAAATAACTTTGTAGAAAGTGATTATAGTCCTCTTTTAAGTGAATCTAAAATTGAAAGAGAATAAAGCCACCCCCAAGTAACTTCGCAGTATTCCCCCTTCTAGCCTGAAATTTTGCAGAAGCCAAAATCCAATAATAGCCAAGGTATTTGTGGTTTCCCCACTCCCCCTACCCCTCTTACCCCCCATCCCCCTCCCCCTACCGCTCCCACTCCCCCCTTTAGAATAGGTATGGATGATGATATTAAGCTACCTATTTTTAGGGTAACTCGATTGGAGGATCCAGAACAATTTTCATTTGTATGTGAAGCTGTATGGACTGAAAAATAGATCAATGATGAAAAATTAAATAAGTTGTAGCTCATTACGACACTGCGCAATATAGATTTGACATTGTATATGAAATATTCAACTAATTAGAATAGAACATTTGTAGATATTCCAATAACACTGGTAGGAGAGTTTAAGAAGTTGAAGTCTTAGTCACAGTGCATCACCGAGTTGAAGGAAATAAAACAGAAACATATTGAGTTTTTTTGGGAGTTAGATAAGAGGTTTAAGTTGTTATTGGATTAGGTAAGCTTCGACATAGCTTTGCAACAACATCAAGAGTGGTTTATAGATGTGCTGCTACCATATATCAGATTTCCATTGATGCAACAAAAGATAAGAACTCAATATGAAGCTCTGAATATTGTGATGAAGTTGGAAGCTTTGCCTATAGGAGATACCAATGAAGGTATGCAACAGATTTAGAATCAGTTGGAAAACCTCACCTTACAGATACAAGACATCAAGAAAAGCAAGGAAGTTAGAGAGGAAGTGTGGTGTACAAAGTGCAGTTTGTAGGGACATTCTAAGGAACAATGCCCTATCATCAGGGATTATATGGCTGGTAGACCACCTAAGACCTTGAATGTAGGCTCTACCTCATGGTGCAAAATATGTAAGGTTAGAGGCAATCATTTCTCAAAATATTGATAATTGTTGCATAAATATGTGTAGACTCCAAGGAATCTATATTTCAAGTTATGTCAGTAGGATATGATGATAACAATTTTTAGGCTTATGACTTAATGATGGAGCGCAATGCTAAAACTTATAGAATGCAAGCATAAGATCATGGACATGAAGATAATGGAAAACACGGTGTTCGAGGAGTTTACCAAAGAAGATGTTGAGGTTGTGGAGCTAGTCAAGGATGTGGACAAATCATTTTCTATAACTGCGGCCTACCAGGTTATTTTGTAAGAGACTGCCAGAACCCTACAACGACATGTAAGTAATGTAAATCCTTTGACCATGTAATTGAAGAATCTCTTGTACTTATGGTGAAGATGCAATAAAAGAGGAACCAACAACCAACATAGAACATTCAAATGATGATTTCTGAAAGGAGGACTGGTGAACCTCAAGTTAATACTGTCACTAGAAGTGGAGCTGAAACCGGTAGTGATAAGGGAGATAGAAAGAATGAATCTAAAGGTGCAAGGGTTAGAAATAATGCTGAGAAAACTCCCATTTTTTATATTCATAAAGAAAAATAATAATTTATGGAAGCAAAGAAAATGTTTATGGATGCTTGAGCTTTGGTCTATAGTGCACAGCCAAATCCTGATTAGAGAAGTAACTGTGACGTGTCATGAGATTCTATGTAGAACAAAGCTTCGACATAGGATCGAGCTCTCACACGAGACCAAGATGAGGCCAAATAAGTAAGTATTTTAAGGTACATGTACACACTTGTATGAAATTGTTAAGGGATCAAAACCTTCTAGAAGGGTTGCACGAGTTGATAGATTCATGTGCATCAAAATAAACACCGCTAAGTGAGATGCATGTAGTCAATAATTTACATTGACAAAAGAGAACTAGAAGAGAGATGAGGCTTAGTGTGCATATAGGTGAATATGAGATGGATCAAGTTATTATGGATCTGGGATTTTATGCTAATGCCTTGACGAAGCAGACATGGGAATTGAAGGGGAAGCCAAAGCTACAGTGGTCACCTATTCAGTTAAAAATGGAAAATCAACAAAACATCTTTCTTATGGGAAGACTACCAAGTGTTTAAGTGGATATTGAAGGAGTGCGCACTAATTCTAATTTTGAAGTAATAGAAATCATTGATGACAATAACCCTTATCCTGCATTGTTTGGAATTGAATGGTAATTTGACAATATGGCCATAATAATATGAAGAAGAGACAAATGATATTTTAAGGAAACAATATGAGAGTAATTTTTCCCTCGGATCAATTGGAAGGAGCAAGATACACAAAACTAGTCAGTGAAGAATATTGTGCTTGTGACCTAGACAAAATTTATCAAATGACATCGATGGAAAAATATTGGTTTAACCCTACTACAAAATGAAATATGTGCTGGAAGCATTATAGTTCTTGTGCCTCAAATTCATAGGAAGAGCTGGAGAACTAGCAGAATAGGCTACATGAAGTATCCACAAGGTCTTGTTTAGGAATTACCAAATTAGTTTGTTGTATCATGTCTGAGGTATGTGACCTTCCTTATTATGATGGCATAGGATATGTTAATACTTTTCTTAATGATTATGAAGAAAAAATTCCAGAAAATCAAAGGTTTCTAGCCTTGGATATAGCTCTGAAAGCTACCCCTGCTAGAAGGTTGAATGCACACAAGAAGAATATAGGAGGTTGGTAGTAATTTCGAAGACTGGTGGGGATAAGGTTTAGACACCTAAAAATAGAGATGGAGATAAAATATGATGGTCAAACTAATCCTAGGGAGAATATCCAGCTATGCACTTCAACATGGAAGGAGATTCCACAACAAGAATGGGTGCATGGATTCATTCATACATTGGAGACAATCCCTAAGAACTGGTACCTATAAACATAGTTTCGACATGGTACCAATAATTGGGTAGACATGGTTGATGGCTTAATATTAACATTCAAATTTTAAAAGATGATTTCCCCTACATGGACTGGGCCCTTCAGGTAGTCCAGAAGAGGATCTTTGAGAATGTGACCTCCCTAACATGGAAACAACCTGATTGGGCTGCACATACAGAACATGCACTAAAATTCTATAATATTATTGTAGATGGGGAAGAATAATATCCTCAAAAAATCTAAATAGCAGAGTCAGAAGGATATCGTGAGGTCACTGGACCAAAGATAGAGATACTAGACATAGTGAAACCATTGAAGACCAAGAAGGTAAACATAAGATCAGATAAGGAGCCTAACTTTGCAACAATAAAAGATTACTAGGATGAGGAAACAATTATTAAAGTGACATAGTTACTTCATGAATATCAAGAAGTGTTTCCTACCAAGTTTTCAAAAATGAAGGGCATAATAGGAGATCTAGGAGTGATGAAGATTCCTCTTAAGCCTTATGCAAAACCAGTCAAAGAAATACCTTAAAAACTGAACCCAAAGTATAAGGAGAAAGTGAAGGTAGAACTTGATAAGATGATAACAACAGGAATTATTGAACTTGTAGAAGAATCAAAATGGGTGAGTCCTATGGCGGTGAAAGAGAAGAAGACTCAAGGAGAAATTAGGATATATGTTGATCTGAGAAATTTGAATGATGCATGTCTACATGATCCCTTCCCTAACCATTTCACAGATGAAGTGTTGGACAATGTAGGACGATAATAAGCTTACTCATTTGTAGATGGATTCTTAGGATATCAAAATATTAGGATTGCACCTGAAGATTGGCATAAGACCACATTTTCTCCATAATGGGGCTCATATCAATACACAGTAATTCCTTTTGGATTGAAAAATTCCCTTGCCATATTTTCTAGGGTGGTGATCACAACTTTTAAGGAGCACATCCACCATTTTTTGGAGGTATACTTTGATGATTGGACAATATTTGGATTGTTGAGCAAACATTTTTGGAGTTTAAGACTCATGCTTGACACATGTAGACAATATCAGATCTCTTTGAACTTAAAGAAGTGCATACTTTTTGCAACCTTTAGCATATTATTGGGACATGTTTTTTGCAAGCAAGGAATAATGGTGGACCCTGCTAAGATTTCTATCATTGTGAACTTACCTCCACCGAAGACAGTAAGAAATATTTGCACTAAGTTAGGAAATACTCGGTATTACATGAAGTTCATCAAGGAATATGCACATATCACTGCACCTATGGTGAAATTACTAAAGAATAATGAAAAAATCTAGTGCAATGAAGAATGTCAGAAGAGCCTCGACATATTGAAAGAAAAGATGGTAATTGCACCTATACTAGTGTTCCCTGATTGGAACAAGGAATTTTATGTCCATGTGGATGTTTGTTGTATAGATTTTGGTGTGGTACTCACACAACTTGGAGAAGGAGAGATTGATCATCCTATAGCTTTTTCAAGTAGGAAGTTTTCTAAAGAAAAAAAGAATTACACCACTACGGGAACGGAAGGACTGGCCATGGTGTATGCTTTGCAGATGTTTAGACACAATTTGTTGGGGTCACATTTTAAGATGTTTACAGATCATTATGCAATAAATTATTTGGTTAATAAGTCTATCTTAGTAGGAAATATTTTCATATGTTTGTTGTTATTACAAGAGTATGAATTTGAGATCATTTTTAAACTAGAGAGGTTGAATGCAGGTACTGACCATCTGTCAAGATTGGAAACAGGGGAATAACCAACCATCATAGAAGATAATCTTCCTGATTCATATCTTTTTGCAATCAGAGTGGCATATGACTACTTCACAAATATCATTTAGTTTTTTACCACAGGGATGGCTTCGTCATAGTATACTACACAGAAAAAGAAACAATTGGTGGTTAAGGCAATTGAATTTTCATTGATAGAAAGGCACTTATATAAGATGGGACCAGATGATATACTATGCAGATATGTTCCTGAACATGAAAGACATATGATTATAGCATAATCTCATGGAGGAACAACTGGTGGAAAATACGTAAGAAAAGCTACCACGCATAATATTTTGAGAGCGGGATTTTGGTGGAATACACTACATAAATATGCCAAGGATTATTGCAGAGAATGTGATGTGTGTCAAATAATAGGGAAGCCTTCAAGAAGAGAAAAGATTCCATTGGTATCATAAGTTAAATTGTAGTGTTTTGATAAGTGGGCCATTTATTTTGTTGGACCAATCAACCCACCTGGAAAGAGGACTGGTGCGAGATACATAATTACAATGGTTGATTACTTAACAAGATTGGCCAAATCACAACTAGTAAGGAACTACAGTGCAAAAACTCCAACGAAGTTTATCTTTGAGTACATTTTGTCTAGATTTGGATGTCTGAAGAATTTCATGAGTGACCAAGGTTCACACTTCCTGCATAACACCATTGAGGCATTGACTGAGGAGTTCCGAGTTTATCACCAGAAGAGTACCCCTTATCACCTTGAGGCCAATGGAACAGTGGAAGTATTTAATAAGATTTTGGAGAATGCACTTACTAAGGTATGCAATGTGAATAGAAATTATTTGGACCTTATAATTTCAAAAATGTTATGGGCTTATAGGACAACATGTAAGAAGTTGACAGGTTATATACCCTTCTAGTTATTTTATGGGAAAGAAGTTGTTATACCCATGGAGTACATTATGCCTAGTTTCAGGACTACATCTTATAGAAATATGGAAAATCCTGAGATACTGGAGGAAAGAATGTCACAATTTCTTGCTTTGGAGGAAAATAGATTTATAGCAGGATTCCATCAAAAAGTGCATAAAGCAAGAGAAAAATCCTGGCATCACATACATATTAAGCAGAAGAAGTTCTAGGTAGGAGATATTGTTCTCCTTATGACAATAAGGTTGTAAAATTTCTAGGGAAATTCAAGATGCATTGGTTGGGCCCATACATTATCAAGCATATCACTGATGGAAGCACAGTTCAATTAACGAAGTTAAATGGAGAATTGGTTCAAGGAAGAGTAGATGGTAGTAGGTTGAAGCTGTACAGGGACAACCTTTCCCCTAGGACATATCTCTGAAGAAGAAAGGAGAAAATGTTTAGTGCCACCTGCAGTTGAAAGTGGGCACTAGACTATAAGCTATGTTGTAGAGAAAGAGATTCGATGTAGGAAGCCTTGATGTAAGAAAGGTTGTTCTCTACAGTATGGAACTATGTTGAAATGCGCAATAAGGGTTGTTCGCTACAGTATGGAGTATTTCAAAGTTCTCAAGAAGGGTTTATTCACTATAATTTGGGATATTTCGAAGGGTCGCCAGAAAAATATGACCATTAAAAGGGAAAGTTCTCGTTAAAAGGCGCAGAAAGATACATTAATGAGGATATATGGATTGGATCTAGCAATAGATATGAAATTAATGAATGCAAAATGAATAGGATCTAAACTAATGATCATGAGGTTAGAAGTTCAAAGTTGTTATAAAAAGTCGCGTCTCACCAAGATTTGGCACTTTTCTATCCTGAGAGCTTGAAAATTTCTAAGTGTGGAGAAGTTGGAGAATTTGCGCTACTATATGAATATCAGAGATTTCATTCACATATTCAAGGAGAAGGGTATATCAGAAATTATGGAACAAGCCACAAAACCATCTCATACACCCGCAACTTTGAATGAGATGTTCACAGCAGCATCACCACTCACACAGTGGAAATATACATGAAAGAAGCCAACCCAAGAGTAGAGAAGAAAGAATAAATAGGACAAGAGACTTGTTGAGCTGCAACGAGAACCTAAACGTATGAAAGAAAATGATGAAGAAATGAATCAAGAGCAAATGGAAACGAAAAGTGCAACGTTTCCATCACCTCTCCCATCATACATTCCACCTAGAAAACCAAATGTGAAGCTGGTACAATATTCGAAGGACGCGAAATATGTCACCTTAACACCCCTATTTACAAATAAATGTTGTTTTCAGGAGAAATCCTTGGGAAAATCCCACAGCTAAAATTCGTTTACTACGATTTCAAAGACATTAATAAATACTCACATTTTGGACCACAAATATATATAAAGCAGGTACACTACCATAAGAGTGGTGTGACATGCTTTGAACCACAACAATGGGTGAATGGATTAGTGCAGTCAGGGATATTGAACATGATGAATGTTTCACACTTTGGTAGAAGTCCAACAAACAAGACCTGTGTAAGACAATTAATCGTGACGGTGCACAATGGGTGCCTCTGGATGGGAAAGATGATCCCTATTCACAAAATGTTGATATGGAGAATCACGAGACTTCCATATCAAGGATGTAATGTTGCAGAATAATTTGCAGGCAAGGACCAGGACAAAGAAATAGCTGAAAACATGAAGAATAAGTTAGGGTTGACAAAATGGAATCAATGATATGACATTAATTCAATCAATGACCAAGGATATTTCTTCACTACCCACATACTAGCTGGGAAGATCATGAGAAAGTGTCGACCCAATGAAGTACCTACAATAGAAATTTCATTCGCTGCGGAGTGTGTCAACGAGGTTCAGTACAACTAGGCTAAGAACCTTTGTAAAGAATTTCTGGATGACTGCATAGAGGTGCAGGAGAAAAGTGTTACATTTAATTATGCATGGTTGATTTTAATAATAGCAATGTTGGCATGGAGATAACTGGAGGAGTTTTAGTTTCCTTTGGTAGCTTCAAATGTTTGTGAAGCTGCGTGGTATGCCTCGCTGTGGTATACTAGTCAACTATCACAAGCATAGGAAAATATGATAATTTTTGTATTATATCACATGGATCTACACATGTTGGTGAACCAGCACCATCGCATGTCACCAAGCCTATAACAACAATATCAATATGTCGCAAAGTTCAAGGACGACATCCACAAAAAATATATACAGTCTCATAAGGATGAGACGAAAACCGTTGAGATTCAACAAGATGATGAGCTTAGTGAAAAGAGTCACCTTCACTAAGTGGGCCCGCAGGCTATTTTTGGCGCAAGTCTATTTTTAGACTATGTCTATTTTTAGACATGTCGATCATATTTCAAAAGTTGCATGACGCTATTTGTGGATGGTTGATCAAGTTCGAAAAATAGATGAAATTATATTTTTAGAATATTGGGCGAAGTCTATTTATAGATCGTCAATCTAAAAATAGATGCATGTCGATTATTATTAGCTCTTAGTAATAATCAGACTCTGAACAACAAATTATTCCCTTGGAGCACTTCATTTCAGTGCACATATGTGGCACAATAGCTAATAGAAGGAAGTATGCTATTCTTGAGGGTTTACTGGAGCTAATGCATGGAGGACTCAGTTAGAACTTAGGTGGCAGAGTTATGACACAGTTGGAAGAAGTAGTTATGGAGTTGTATTTAGTTTAACTCAATTAGACTCAGTTGAGCTAGTTGTATCTAGTCTAACTGAATGATACACTAGTGAGAGTGGAGTGAATTAATTAGTTAATTAATTCAAAAATAATAAATCATTAATCAACTGAACAATACAACAGTTAACTACAGTGCATGGAAATTTCAATGGAGACCGGTGGAGAGATAGGTGAAAGGGAAAGATAGACTATCTGTTGTGACTATAGTGATGCATTGATTGCAGCCAACACTCAGTGGAGATTCCAATGAGGATTTCTCAGTCAAGGATAGTGGTATTACATCAAATTGGTCTTTGTAATAATCTTGGATTGCGCAGTGGAGGCAGGCTAGCAGGTGGCAAAGATCGGTGCATGGATTTGCAAGATTGGGCCTGATTAGTGTATGACGATTGTACTGTACTGAGAGCTTGTGATAATTTTTGTATGTTTGTATGAGATTTTCATATGATCTCCATGTTACATAAGATATAGTTGGGGTTTTCAGCTTCAATCTTTCCCGGTTAAAAACTGTGTTATGTGCGATTGAATATTTTTTTTTTATGCTTCACATGTGTTTGCAATTAATTTTTCCGCAAAATATTAACAAGTGGAATAGATTCAGTATCTTGCATAAAGTTAAATAGTGTGAGATTAAGTGGATCTTGGACATATGCATGCTTAGTGCATATAATTTCTACATGGTATCGGAGCATTGTTGATTGAAGATTGCAATTGTGAAGTGAGTTTGTGCTGGTGGACAATTCTAATTTTCTACAGAAGATTCTTGGTGCAGAAATCAAGTATACATTGAAATGTCTTTCAATGGATTGAGATTGGAGTATGCCTTTGATGGGAGATCGAATTACATATCATGGAAGGATAGGATGGAGGCATTGCTAGAGGATAATGGGCTAAGGGAGTTCATCGATAGCGATGTTATTAAGCTGGGATCTAGCGATGCTGCATTACTTGATGCATGGCAAAAGAATACTGCAAAGATGAGGAGGATTCTGTTGGAAGGTGTGAAGGACCACATTGTGTCCAGCCTTCATGGAAAATCCATTCCATTCTTAATGTGGAAGGCTTTGATAGATTTTTTCCAAAGCATAAGTGACCAGAGGAAGTTGGCACTTAAAGACAAGCTCAAAAAAATTAAAATGGAGAAAGGCGACAATATTCCAAAATACCTCACAAAGTTTGTCCACTGCAAGGATGAACTGGGAAGTGTGGGGGTTACTGTTGATGAAGAAGACTTGTTGAGCTTGGCTCTCCTTGGGATTCCGAAGAGTTGGCATAGCTATGAATACTCTGTCAATGGACAGGAGAAACTACCAGGATGGGAGCGGCTTTGGTCAGATCTTGTGCAGGAGGAGATAAGGCAGGGTACCAAGGATGGATCTTCATCAAAGAATGAAGATGAAGAGAATTACGCTTTTCCTTCCAAAGAAAGGAAAGGGAAGGGGAAGAAAAATCCTTCTAAATCTGGTGTGAAAGGCAAGAAGCAGGATTTTTCCAAAGTGAAGTGTTTTCACTGTCACAAGCATGGACATTTCACCACTAACTATCCACAGAAGAAGAAGAATAAGCAGGTTGCTGGATCTGCAGCTGGAGAGGCCTTAGCCTCTCAATTTGAGCTGGATTTTTCTTTGATCACATGCTTGGTTTCAAGCTGGATGGGATCGATGTGGTATCTTGACAGTGGTGCGTCTTTCCATATGACGGGAGACAAAGAGTTGTTTAGTGACTTGGAGGAGAAGGACCTCCAGATGCATATAGAGATGGGCGACGATGGTTGGTATAGTGCGAATGGAATTGAGACCATTACCTTTGAGAGGGAGTCTGGTAATCCATTCTTGTTGAAGAATGCCATGCATGTTCCAGGTCTGAAGCAGAACCTGGTCTCAATCGCAATGCTGGAAGACAAGGGTTATGATGTTGTTTTTAGTGAGGGAAAAGCCTTCCTTCGACATAAAAAAATGGGTCAAAACAAGAAGATAGGGGTTCGAATTAAGAACCTCTACAAGCTAGAGGTAGATGGATACGCTACAATGGTAGGCAAAGTAGAAGAAGTGGTGAGCCGGGATGAGGGCGAATTATGGCATAGGAGATTGGGCCATCTTCACCGTGGCGCTTTGAAAATTTTGCAGAAAATTTCTACTAGACTTCCCAAGGGTACTCTTGTGCAGTTAGATCAGTGCAAAGGATGTACAATGGGTAAGTTTGTGAAGACCACCTTTCATGAGAAGGAGAAATGTGCTTTGGTGATCCTGGAGAGAATTCACAAAGACGTGTGTGGACCATTCTCGGTTGCTTCAACAAAAAAACACAGGTATTATGTGATATTTGTTGATGAATTTTCTCATATATGCTCGATCTTCTTCATGCAGAAGAAGAGTGAAATGTTCTCAAAGTTCTGTGAGTTCAAGGCATTGGTGGAGAAGGAGTCGGGGAAGCAGGTGAAAGCTCTAAGGAGCGATAATAGTGGTGAATACATCTCTAGAGAATTCAAAGACTTCTGTAGCAAAGAAGGAATTCGAAGAGAACTCATAGTGCCTCATAACCCACAGCAAAATGGGGTCGCGGAGAGAAAGAACAGAATGATCGTGGGTGCTGCACGAGCCATGCTGCATGATTAAGGCCTACCAATGCACTTGTGGGCGGAAGCATGCAACACTGCGGTTTATGTGCAAAACCATTGTCCTCATAAAGTACATGGCATGAGTACACCCGAGGAAGATTTTACTGGTAAGAAGCCTGATATTTCTCATTTGAAGATTTTTGGCTCACCTGTTTACATTCATGTGACGAAGGATGCCAGGAAGAAGCTGGAGTCGACTGCAGAAGTTGGGATATTTGTGGGGTACACAGAAACACCCCATAACTATCGTGTGTATTTACCAAACAGTCGGATGACTGTTATGCGACGGGATATAAAATTCAATGAGGTGAAAGCCATGAAGTTGTCGCTTGAGAGGGAGATACACTTACATGCGGAGGAGGAACTTCTTGTTCCCAAAGATGAGCCTCTGGATGTGGATCAGTCACAGGAGGAAATTCATGGAGTGGAGGATTCCACTCATGCAGAACCAAACATCAAACAAGGCAAAAAGCGTACCACAGAAGCTGAGAGATTGAAGGTGGATGTAGCACAAAATGTAGGAGTCCCTACATCATAGCGCAGACAGAGACAGTCTTCTGACTGATATACTAGATACATGGTTCTTATAAGCAAGTGTATTGTGACAAATCCATCTTCTTTTGAAGAAGCAGCACAGGAGCCCACATGGGTAGATGCCATGGTGGAGGAGTATGACTCCATTGTCAGAAACAATGCTTGGGAGATTGTTCCAAGGCCGGTGGGGAAATAATTTGTAGGATCAAGATGGATCTACAAGGTAAAGCAAGCTACTGATGGGAGCATTGAGAAGTATAAGGCAAGATTTTTTGCCCGAGGCTTCTCACAGATTGAGGGGATTGACTATGAAGAAAACTTTGCACCTGTCGCACGGCATTCTTCTATATGGACCATCCTTGCTCTCTCAACGCAGATGGATTGGCACATTCATTAGATGGATGTGAAGACTACGTTCCTTAATGGAATCATTGAGGAAGAGGTGTACATTGAGCAGCCTAAAGGATTTGAGATCTTCAGCAGCGAGTCGCATGTGTGCAGGCTCAAAAGAGCGTTGTATGGGCTGAATCAAGCACATCGTGCTTGGTACACTCAGATCGATAGCTATTTCACTGGACTTGGCTTCACCAAGAGTGAGGCGGATGCAAACTTGTACCAGATTGTGGTTGAGGGTAAGATTTTGATAATTGTACTTTATATTGATGATTTGATACTAATAGGTGATGAGCAATTGATACACTCATGCAAGGCTGATATTGCAAAGGAGTTTGAGATGAAGGATTTGGGCCTCCTTCATTATTTCTTTGGATTGGAAATATGGCAGCGGGAAGGTGAATTGTTTGTGTCTCAAGGAAAGTATGCCCAGGAGATACTGGAGAAGTTTCACATGCAAGGCTACAAGCCTATCGACACTCCTCTTCCAGGAAATTGGAAGAAAGAGGATGCTACATCGGTAGAGGTAGTGGGTGCCACTGTTTATCGATAGTTGGTGGGTTCACTCATGTATTTAGTCAATGTAAGACCGGAAATATGCTATGCGGTGAACCAACTTTCACAAGCGATGGTTAAGCCTAGCAAGCTCTTTTGCAAGGCAGGCAAGCATGTCTTGAGATATCTCAAGGGCACATTTGAGTATGGTTTATGGTACAGACAGATGGATGTGGTGAAGTTGCATGGCTTCACGGATGAAGATTGGGCAGGAAGCCCAATAGATAGAAAGAGCACATCAGGAGGGATTTTCAGTATCGGATCTACGACAGTTTCTTAGTACAACAGGAAACAAAGATCGGTGGCACTCAGTTTAGCTAAAGCAGAATACATGGCAGCAAGTTTAGCTGCATGTGAGGCTATTTGGACGAGGAAGATTCTGGTTGGTTTTTTCGGTTCACATTTAGATCCCATGGTGATTCATTGTAATAATCAGAGTTGTATTAAACTCTTGGTTAATCCTGTGTTTCATGATAGATCTAAACATATTGATATCCGGGATCATCATATCAGAGATTGTGTGTAGTGGAAGATCATGTTGCTTCAGTACATTCCTATGGAGGATTGGGATGCAGATATTCTGACGAAGGCGCTCACTAGGAGCAAATTCAAATACCACAGAGGCAGGATCGGGGTGAAGGATAATCCCTATCTTGTTGAGAGGGAGTGTTGAGATTCAACAAGATGATGAGCTTAGTGAAAAGAGTTGCCTTCACTAAGTGGGCCCATAGGTTATTTTTGGTGCAAGTTTATTTTTAGACATGTCGATCATATTTCAGAAGTTGTAGGATGCTATTTGTGGATGGTTGATCAAGTTCAAAAAATAGATGAAATTATATTTTTATAATATTGGGCGAAGTCTATTTATAGATCATCAATCTAAAAATAGATGCATTTCAATTATTATTAGCTCTTAATAATAATCAGACTCTAAACAACAACTTATTCTCTTGGAGCACTTCAGTTCAGTGCACAAATGTGGCACAACATCTGATAGAAGGAATTACGCTATTCCTGAGGGTTTACTGGAGCTAATGCATGGAGGACTCAATTAGAATTCAAGTGGCAGAGTTATGACACAGTTGGAAGAAGTAGTTATGGAGTTGTATTTAGTTTAACTCAGTTAGACTCAGTTGAGCTAGTTGTATCTAGTCTAATTGAATGATACACTAGTGAGAGTGGAGTGAACCAATTAGTTAATTAATTCACAAATAATAAATCATTAATCAACTGAACAATACAGCAGTTAACTACAGTGCATGGAAGTTTTAGTGGAGACCAGTGGAGAGATAGGTGAAAGGGCGAGATAGACTATCTATTGTGACTATAGTGATTCATTGATTGCATCCAACACTAAGTGGAGATGCCAATGAGGATTGCGCAGTCAAGGAGAGTGGGATTACATTGAATTTTTCTTTGTAATCAGCTTGGATTGCACAGTGGAGGTAGGCTAGCAGGTGGCAAAGATCGGTGCATGGATTTGCAAGATTGGGCCTGATTAGTGTATGGCGATTGTATTGTACTGAGAGCTTGTGATAAGCTTTGTATGTTTGTATGATATTTTCATATGATCTCCATGTTACATAATATATAGTTGGGGTTTTCAGCTTCAGGCTTTCCCGGTTAAAAAATGTGTTATGTGCGATTGAATATTTTTTGTTTATGCTTCACATGTGTGTGAAATTAATTTTTCCGCAAAAGATTAACAAATATAATAGATTCAGTATCTTGCATAAAGTTAAATAGTGTGATATCAGGGGGATCTTGGACATATGCATGCTTAGTGCATATAATTTCTACAAAAACATGGTATCCTATGCCAAATTTGGTAACAAAATATGATCTCTTTGCACAAGCGTAACAGTGGCCCATAGAATGGATGACTTCGCTGCAGATAGAGGTAGGCTATATTTCAATATAGGAGGCCATATTGCAGCATGGAGAACCATGTTGAAAGGATAAGGACAAGGATGAGGATGATAAAGAATGAGAGGAGCAACATTACAAGGGTCATCACGGTCCTCTAGGAGGAGATGAGAACAAAAAAGAATTTGAAAGGAATGATACAGAACCTTCTATCGTAGAGAAAATAAAGGCAGGTGTCAAAGCTACAAAGAAAACAAAAAGGGAGAAAAAGGTATATAAATAAAAGTTGGACGTAATTCCATTGGTCCTTATTGATGGGGACCTCAATTGTATTGGAAAAAGGATACAAGAAGCTATGACAGAGTCTTGAAACATGTTAGAGGATCGCTATTCCGCACTTCTAACAGGTTTTGAAGAGTGTATTGTAGAGCTAAAAATATTGACACAGACAACCATACAACCAATGAAGGCAAAGAAAGGGTCGCAGGAAGAAATATTAATAGAGCCTATTATCCATGATAACCATTATGTTTTTCTTAATTTAATTAGGTTGAGTCACTTAGGA
The DNA here is from genome assembly GCA_034641835.2 of Pinus albicaulis. Taxonomy (NCBI): domain Eukaryota; kingdom Viridiplantae; phylum Streptophyta; class Pinopsida; order Pinales; family Pinaceae; genus Pinus; species Pinus albicaulis. Next base: position 285,949,475 of record CM076571.1, on the reverse strand, counting down.
GGGTTAAATAAGGTCTTTTGAATTCATAATTTAAAAAAGAAATTTCATATATGTGGGGGGACTTGAAGGTCATCATTGGTGTGATAGGGGTCAATGTCAAGGAAAATCCAAAAATATCTCATATATAAGTTAATCTAGTAATTTCAGTACATTTGGCACTTTTACCAACTTCTGCAGTGAAATTAGTGCAAAACAGTTAGGGTTCGCTATGGAAGTTCCTCACACTTCCGTAGCAAATTCACCATCCTGAACACAAGATTTACTACAAAATTCATTTTATTTACTAATGATGGGGAAAAGGCTGCGTTTTTTTCATAAAGGTAGAATTAGTTGTTTTTCAGAGCATATTATCTCATCATTGCTCCATTTTGTTATTTGTCATCACATGTATACACATGTTTTGTCATCATTTCCCTTTCCCACCTATTAATTATGATTTCCTATCTCAAAAACACTTTACCCTCATCCTTGTAAGTTGCTTCAATTGTCTTTCCAGCGGTATGGAGGTCTAGTTTTTGTTTAGTAGCTGCCTTAGGCTTATTTTTACTTGTGTCAAATAATTTGTGTGTTGTCTCAAAAGTTGTTTCTGTTGTCAAGGAAGGATTTGATCAACACATTTTGGAGACATGGCATCAAAAAGGAAACTGCATAAAGGTGTAGCTATTGTTAGATGTGAGCCCATGGATATGAGGTTAGTCGAGAAAGATCCCATCTTTTCATAGGCATTTGCGAGTCTGGGTTGCCTTCGGTTTTTCCAAAAGTTACAAGGATACCATGCATAGGTTTTGAAGGCTTTTTCTATCAATTTTATTGGTACAGGGTCGAAATTAGGCATATTGAAATTTTTTGTCAGATGAGAAAATTTCACATGCTATGGAGATCCCAAGATCAGGAGAGTCATGGTTTAAGGTGATGAAATTCAAGTTGCAGAACTGTGATGAATTTTTGAAAGAGTAGCATATAATCATGGGTATGATTTCAGGCATCCCTAGAACATGCCTTAAGGAGAATTATTCAAATTTCTTAATGAGATTCAGAAATATTTGACCTATGAAGGTAGATTCCATATGATTTTTCAGTACCACTTCAAACTACTACTACACTTCACAGTTAAGAAACCACTGGATTTTCCTTTTTATTTGATTAAGATATTGGGAAAAATGGTAGATAAGGTCTAGGAAAAACTTGAAACCAGTGATACCTCTATCTTTCATCATGATTTCATCAAATTTATAGTAGCAGAAGAATTGAATAAACTCAAAAGAGATCGTTCTACTTTCCTGTTTATGAATGGATATGAATTTGATGTCCTCGCTCCCAAGAAGACACCAAGATCCAAGTCCAATAAACCAAGGAAAAACAAGGATTTTGGAGCTCAACTTGTAGTTGATCATGAGGCAGAATTACAGCCTATGGAAGAACCCATGGAGTTGGAGGTTGAGCAATTGCAGGAGACTACGGTTTCAAAACAGACTTCTACCAATAGCCAGGTAAAAACATACGCAAGGACCCACATGAGGCTTACTAGAAGTCATATCGAGGGAAGAGGAAAATTAGCAGACATCCTGGAGGCAATTGAAATTGAAGAGACTCCTACTGTAAGGTATGTTCAAGCCAAGGGAGAAGAGACTAAAAAAAGAACCTTAAGGCCAAGAAATTGGACTTTTCACAAGAATATTCAGGGTTTATCTTTAAACATAGGAAGCCATTCACTAGGTCACGACTATCTAAGGGAAAGAAAAATGTTAGAGAAGATGCCTAAGAAACCAGAAAAAGAAAAGCTGCCAACAAGGGAGGAAATATCATAATTATCTCCAGCAGAGGAAGATTTAATCAAGAGAAGAAAGGGTGAAGAGCAGGTTCAATAAAATACTAAGATGGAGATCCTACAGGAGAATTTGAGGGAAGCTATAGAAGAGGTTATAGAAACTAACTTGGATTCGGCATATTTCAAACAAGAAAGGCTGGAGATGGAAGATTTCAAAAAAGAAGTGAGGAAGAAACTAGCTTTTTACAATAAAAAATGTAGATAAATCAACGAAGATGCTAAATAGAACAATTCCTCTACATAGGATTATGAATCATATTTGTAGGAGGAATAAGTGACTACAAGAATAAAGAATAAATTTAGAAGATCAAGTCAAAAACTTGGAATCAAAGATGGAGATGGTACAAGCAGAATTGTCTTGGAAATACTGAGAGGGGGGGTGAATCAGTATTCCTTTCAATTAGAGCATAGTTAATATTCAATTATTATCAGTGTTTGTATAATGATAGCAGTAAAAAAAAGGAACACAAATGCACACAGTTTTTAATGTGGAAACCCACTTCGGGACAAAAACCACCTAATGATTTTCTAATAATTCTTTAATATTCAACTCCAATTGAAAATAAAGCTCCAACTTCCTAGAATCTAGAAAATCATTATTATCCATCTCCCAATGGTTGGATGCTCCAATGCCCGAGATTCTTTAATAGTCAACTGAACGAATTCCCCAACACCCAATGAGCTATAACTCACCCTAGCACCACCCTACCTAGGCTCCCTATAGAAGAATAAAAAAAGAATGGACTCCCTTACCAGGTAAAATGGTCCACTTTACAACGATATAGAATGATGTAGAAGAAGAAGACAGACTAGACCATAATTCCAACTATGAAACAACCACCTAATGATGATCTGAGACCTCCCGACACTGCCTCTTCAACTCTTGGCAGATAGACACTAGTACAATTTTTACAATGATGCATTTATAATGACTTAGTACAATGATACCTTTACAATGACTGTATGCAGTGCTTCCCACTTCAAGACTTCATGTGGTGAACTTCTTGTTGCTGTTCTACACCTTGGTTGTTGCTGTTTTCATGCTACCCTCTGCTGCGCCTTGCTTTGTTTTTCTGCCCTAGAAATTCTAGTCCTTTCCAGCCCTTGACAACACATGATCTAGCTTTTTCTTTCCTTCTAGGAGCTCGATATTGAATCTAGTGTATCTCTGTTATTTCAGATCCCCAATATGTGATTTTTGGCCTTGTAGTAGTCCCCTGTGTATTCTTTCCAATGCCCCAGGTCTAACCCAATTTGGAGTCTTCAAGATAGAGTTAGGCCCAATCTCTCACAATGGCCTAATTATGGACTGGTTCAGTAGAGCTAAATTATATGGTGTGCCACATGTTATCGTTTCTTTATTAGGCTATGAAATTGATATAGTGAAAACTACAACCCATGTACTATCTTCCAATTCTCACATAATTCCAATCGGATACTCAGAGAGAGAGTTATGACTATTTTCCCATGGTCACTTCTTTGAGATGAATTTCAGGAGTCTGCAAAAACACTAACTTCCACAGATCATATCTCCAAAAATATTGTGCACCTTGATCTGAAATTTTTACAAGAGCTTCCTCTGGATTTCGGCTTCACCTCATAAAAATTTCAGCTTTGAACCTTTGTAGAAAAAAATTTAGATCAAAAATGCCACGATGACCTGTTTCAGATGGAAAAATCCCTACATAAGAAGGATATGAGGATCACAATTTATATAAATGCTTAGGTTGAGAGGGGCTTCAATAAGTGAATCTAGGAGGGATATTAGGAGCTTAAAAATTATTAATTATTGACTTTTCAATGACCCATTCCACAATCCCATGGGGTTTTAGCCCACTGACTGAGGTTACAAACTTCAAACATGAATATCTCTCAAACCGATAAGAATTACGTGGCGTGCCATATATCAACAGAAACATCTCGACAATTAGAAACCATCAAAATAATTATTGACCCAGATTATAGTAATTTGGTAGGTGAAAAATTCCATGCAATATTGGGGTATCCCTGGTGCTTCTTGGGTTGACATCAATGATAACCACTAATCAACAATCTCCCCCTTTGGCACTGATTGAAACACAAGTACTCCCCCTGCGATCATGACACCTCTTCCTACAACATTCTCTCCCCCTTTGACATCAATGGAAAAGGGTAACTCCCCTTGACACACAACCATCCTGCGGAGCTGTACACACTTCCACTCCCTGTGACACACAACCATCCTGCGGACCTGTAATCTAATGAGAACTTGGGAGAATCCCAAGCTTCTGGAGGAGATATTCAAATGCTTCACGAGGTAAAGGTTTAATGAAAATATCGGCAATTTGTTCTTTTGTACCAACATACTCCAGTTTGATATTATTTTCGGCGACTTGTTCTCTAACAAAATGATATTTGATCAGAATGTGTTTTGTTTTTGAATGCATGACATGATTCTTGGAGATGTTGATGGCACTGGTGTTATCACAAAATATGGGAATAGGCTCACTGAATTGTACTTGAATATCTTGCAAAGTTTTTTTCATCCAAACGACTTGAGTACATGTTGCCGCTGCAATGTATTTTTTTTCCACTGTAGATAACAAGATTGATGTTTTGTTTTTTCTCAACCATGATACGAGACAACCACCTAGATAGAATGTTGCTCCACTAGTACTCTTACGATCATCAGTGCTTCTTGCCCAATCTACATCTGTAAAGGCTTGAATAATTATATTTTTACCCTTCAGATACCATAAGCCATATTCTTATGTGCCCTTTAGATATCGAAGAATTATTTTGATAGCAATAATATGTGATTATTTTGGTGCTGCTTGGAATCTTGATAATTTTGCAACTGCTTACATAACATCTGGTCAAGAGGTTGTTACATATATAAGTGTACCAATCATAGATCTGTACAACCTTTGATCCACATCCTTAGATGAGTATTCTATTCTCAATTTGCAACCTGAGAAAGCTGGAGATATTTTATCTATGGAATCGGTTCGAGTAACGGAACCTAACTAATGGATTGAATGAATTCTCCAATGGAAATAATATAACCTAATAGGATTAATTTTGATAAGACTATTAGTAAAAACTTACTACAAGTCATCCAAATCAATTACTATCAATTTTGATTCGGATGATCCAGAGGAATCATCATTGACTATGTTACCATCATAGTAAGGATGGGTTTGCAATCTTCCATTTCAAATTTCTTGAGCATTTCCTTGATGTACTTGGCTTGACATATAAATATTCCGTTCTCTTGCTGAGATATTTGAAGCCCTAAGAAGTATGTCAGCTCACCAAGTAAAGACATCTTGAACTCACTTTGCATATTTGTAGAAAAGTTCTTAGCTGATCATCATTGCTACCAAATATTATATCATCCACATATACCTCAACTATTTCTAAATTATCTTTATCTATTTGTACATAAATATTGTTATCAATAGTACCTTTCTTGAACCCTTGTTGACGTAGATATCCATCAAGATGAGCATACCATGCTCTGGGAGCCTGCTTGAGACCATGTAGAGCCTTCTTTAACCTGCAAACATAGTCTTCTTTTTCTTATAGTAGAAAACATTCAGGTTGTTCGATGTAAACTTCTTCTTCTAATTCTCCATTCAGAAATGCTGACTTAACATCCATTTGGTAGAATTTGATTTTTCTTGAACATGCATAGGCGATAAACATTCAGATGGCTTACATTATTTCAACTGGTGCAAATGTGTCATCGAAATCAATTCCTTCCACTTGTGCATAGCCTTTGCAAACCAATCTTGCTTTGTTTCTGGTAGCCTATCTATCTTCATTCAATTTGTTCCTAAACACCCATTTAGTCCCAATGAAATTTTTATCTTTTGGTCGTGGAACTAATTACCAGGTGTTATTATTCTTGATTTGATCCAATTATTCATTCATAGCTGCTACCCAATGTTCATTCTAGTTGGCTTCCTCAAAACTAATAGGCTCAAAGGTTTCTAGAAAAGAAATGTGAGCTTGTTGTGATGAACGAAGCTGTCGACCTTCATTTATGTTACCAATGATTTGATTTGATGGATGGTTCTTTTGAATCCATTCTTTTGTTGTCTTTGGAGGAGCTTCTTTTTGTTGTTCTGGTATATCTTGATGATCATTATTTACTTCTTCCTGGTTGATAGTTGCTTCTTTTTCTAGAATTTTATCTGTGTCTTTTTCATCCTCTGTCTCAAGTTTCAAAGATTCTAGATCCTCATCATTATTCGTTAGAAAACCATCTTCATAAACTGTAACATTTATGCTCTCCACTATTTTTTTTCATCTAATATTATAAGATTTATAGGCCTTTATTTTGCGTAAGTAACCAACAAAGATACCTTCATCAAAATGTGATTCAAAATTACGCAAATTTTGATCTTCTCTTTTGATATAACATTTTCTTCCGAAGATTCTGAAATATTTTACATTAGCTGGTTTTCCTTTCCATAATTCATATGGGGTCTTGTTGCAATTATTTCTGAGAAGACTTCGGTTGATAATGAAGAATATCGTATCAATTGCTTGAACCCAAAAATTTTCATCCAATTTTAGGTCCTTCAACATTGTTCTACCCATTTCCTATATGGTTATGTTCTTTCTTTAAGCAACTCCCTTTTGCTGAAGTGTTCGTGCTGTTGAAAATTGTCTTTTTATTCCATTTTCGTCAAAGCTATATTGCTGAAATAATTTGGAAGTGAATTCTCCGCCATTATCTAATCTTAGATACTTTATTTTCAAATCAATTTCATTTTCGACCAACTCCTTGTAGATCTTAAAGAACTCAAATGCTTCATATTTCTTCTTAAGGAAACTGACGGCTGTCATCTTGGTATATTCATCTATCATTAACATGAAATATAATTCTCCATCTAAGCCTTTTGTTCTCACAGGACCACATAGATCAGTATGTATCAATTCCAATGGATGTGATGCAAAGTGTTCTTTTGTTTGAAATTGGACTTTTTTCTGCTTGCCGTGCTGACAGGCCTCACATAGTGTGTTGGAAGGTTTCGATATTTTCGACATTTCTCATGCTGCTTCCTTTTTTCTTATCCTGACAAGATTGTCAAATTTTATGTGACCTATTCGTTTGTGCAATAACCAACTTTCATCTTCTTTAGCTAGTAGATATGATTTATTTGCTTCATCCATAACATATATGTCGTTTGGAGCTCGACTTTCTATAGCCACAATTTTACCATACCTGCCTTTCCTGATTTCACATTTTGTGGAGTTGAATAGAATTGTGTGTCCTTGATCACACATTTGTCCAACACTGAGAAGATTTTGGTTCATGTTTTAAACCAATAGAACATTCTTGGCTATAACATCTTTGCTTCTGAGAGTGACGGTACCTTATCCTATAACATTTGAAGATTCATCATTTCCAAAGGACATGATTCCATCCTTCTTATCTTTCAGAGATAAAAATTTCCTTCTATCTCCAGTCATATGCGTTGAGCAATCGTTGTCAACATACCACACATATTTGTTGTTTTGAGCCTTGAGAGCGAGAGCATGATTATCAGTCTTCTTCTTCTTCCATGTTCATTCATTCTGTGGCTTCGAAGATTCTTCTGGAGGATTTTCAAGTCTGCAGTCTCTGGCTATGTGTCCAAAGTTTTTCCATTTGTAACATTCCATATTATTTCTTAAATGTTCAAATCTATTGATGTTTCGTTGAGCCATGGGAGGTTCATATTTGAAGGATCTCCTAGAATTGTAGTGGTTACTAGGGTACGTGTGACATTCTACAGCTTTATGACCAAATTTTCCACATGAATATCAATAGCCATGAAAAATATGTCGGTACCTGGATGGAAATCTTCATCGAGGAATCATCTTCCAAGGATGTTCTTGCAAACCTTGTCCAATGAAGTCTACATGCATATCATATCTCATAGGTTCATTGTATTTTGTTGTAGAAGGTCCTACTTCTTCTTCTTTATAACTGAGGCTAGTTCTGTCATTGTAAGATCATTGATTGTTGATGATTTCTTCCAATTCCCTTGAGTTATTGGCATAGTTTTGGATAGTTTTTCCCTTCTTCACTTCCTTACGCAGTGAGAATACTTCGACCTCTAGTGCTTCCCTTTCTTGGTTGCTTTCTTGCAAATCCTTTTAAAGTGAATCTTCAATACATTTGTGTTCTTCAACTTCAATTTCGAGACCTTTAACTTTTTCTTCAAGAGTATTGGAACAAATTTTCTCAGCCTTGAAATATTTTATAAGAATGATTGCTTCCTTAGAAAATTCTTCTGTGGTAAACCCTTCTTCTTCGTTGTTTGATACCTCTTGTTTATTGTGCTTGGCCATAAACAATACTCTCTCATTGGCTTCTTCTTTGCTATCACTGTCTTCATCAGATTGAGAAATCTTCTTTAGAGAGAAAGTTCCTTTTGGATCCTTTCCTTTTTTCTTACTTGTTGAATTTCTTAAAGCCTTTCTTTCCTTTTGATTTTCCATCACTTCTGTTCAGACATTTTGCTGTGAAATTCACAAACTCACCACAGCCGAAACATATCAATGGAAGTTTACCTTTGAATTTTCCCTTCAATTTTTAGTTTTCTCATAAAGTAAGAATATTTTTCATCTGAAATACCTTCTTCATCATCTCCCTTTTCTTCACACTTGCAGGTGCATGTCTTTTCAATTGAAGGTTGTTTGTCCTTATTATTTTTCTTAGATGCAACGAAAATATTTTTTAGATGTGAAGTACCCTCTTCTTCATCAAGTCTCATTTCATATGCTATGAGAACTCCATGAAACTCCTCTTTGTTGAGTTTTTCCAAATTTTCACTATATTCTAAGATCGATACCTTTGGGTTGAATCTCCCTGGTAACATTCTAAGAATGTTTTGTATAATAGTCTTCTCGTCAACTGGCTCTCCCAATCCTTCGAGAGTATTAGTTATTTCATCAACATATTGGAAGTATGCAGCAATGTTGCAATATTCTTTCATTCTGAGTTACTCAAAATTTTCTCTATAGATTTGAAGCTTTGCTTCTTTGACATTTGAGTCACCTACATATATATTCTCAAGCTTGTCCCATAAATTTTTGGTGGTTTTACAACCCAACACCTTATGATAAGCAGATTCAATAAGTCCATTGTTAATAATATTCTTTGCTTCTGCATCATTTACCAAATTCTTCTTACCTTGTTCATTCGCGGTTGATGTAAATCCATTTTGAACAGTGTCCCATACTTCATAACCTTTGCATAAGAGATAGACCTCCATTCTTCCTTTCCAGAGTGCATAATTATTTTCATTGAACAGAGGTACACCATTCTTGGTATGCTCCATGAACTCCTTCCAATTGTTAAACTGCTATTGAAGGAACCAAGCTCTGATACCAACTATTGGAAATACTGAGGGGGGGTGAATAAATATTCCTTTCAATTAGAGCATTAGTTAACCTTCAATTATTTTCAGTGTTTGTACAATGATATTAGTAAAAAAAGGAACACAAATGAACACAATTTTAAAGGTGGAAACCCACTCCGAGACAAAAATCACCTAATGCTTTTCTAATAATTCTTTCATATTCAACTCCAATTGAAAATAAAGCTCCAACTTCCTAGAATCTAGAAAATAATTCTTCTCCATCTCCCACTGGATGGATGCTCCAATGCCTAAGATTATTCAGTAGTCAACTAAAAGGATTCCCTGACACCTAATGAGCTACAACTCACCCTATCACCACCCTACCACCCTATAGAAGAATAAAATAAGAATGGATTCCCATAGTCGGGAAAATGCTCCACTTTACAATGATATAGAATGATGTAGAAGAAGAATATAGACTATACAATAAACCCAGCTATGACACAACCACCTAATGATGATCCTATACCTCCCAACACTACCTCTTCAACTCTTGGCAGATAGACAATTGTACAATTTTTACAATGATGCATTTACAATGACTTAGTACAATGATACCTTTACAATGACTGTTTGTAGTGCTACCACTTGAAGAATGCATGTGGTGAACTTCTTGCTGTTGTTTTGAACCTTGGTTACTGTTGTTTTCATTCTACCCTCTGTTGCACCTTTCTTTTTTTTGCTGCCCTAGAAATTCTAGTCCTTTACAGCCCTTGAAAACACATGATCTAGCTTTTTCTTGCCTTCTAGGAGCTCCATATTGAATCTGGTGTATCTCTGTTATTTCATATCCCAATTATGTGATTTTTGACCCTTTATCATTCCTCCAAGTCTTCTTTCGAATTCCACAGGTCTGACCCAATTTGTATTCTTCAAGAGAGAGTTATGCTCCATCTCTCACAATGGCGTAATTATGGACTGGTTCAGTAGAGAAAACTTATATGGCATTCCACGTGTCATTTTTTTGTTCATTAGGCTCTAAAATTGATATAGAAAAAACTGCAACCTGTGAACTATCTGCTAATTTTTACAGAATTCCAATCCGATACTCAGAGAGAGAGTTATGACAATTTTCCCAAGGTCACTTCTTTGAGATAAATTTCAAGACCCTGCAAAAACACTAACTTCCATAGACAATATCTCCGAAAATATTGCACACCTTGATCTAAAATTTGTACAGGAGCTTCCTCAGGATTTTGGATTCACCTCATAAAAATTTCAGCTTATGAACATTCATATAAAAAACGTTAGATCAAAAATGACATGATGACCTATTTCAGATGGCGAAATCCCTACATAAGGAGGATATGAGGATCACAATTTATATAAATGCTTAGGTTGAGAGGGGCTTCAACAAGTGAACGTGGGAGGGATTTTAGGAGCTTCAAAATTATTAATTATTTACTTTTCAATGACCCATCCCACAACCCCATGAGGTTTTAATCCACTAACTGGGGTTAAAAACTTCAAACATGAATATCTCTCAAATCGTGAAGAATTACATGGCATGCCATATATCAACCGAAACATCTCGACAAGTAGAAACCATAATAAGAATTATTGACCCAGAATATATTAATTTGGTAGGTCAAAAATCCCATGAAATATTTGGGTAGCCCCTGGTGCTGCTTGGGTTGACATCATTGACAATCACTGATCAACAAATTGAAGAAATAGGGTCGTAAGATGATTATGCAAGATGATGATGTTACTACATAAAACATGGTAAGGAAACAAATTTTTGGATCATATTTTGTTGTATGACTATCATACCAAGCATGTACAGGCTTTAAAAGTGTTTTGGAGGTAAAAAGAAGAAGGAGAAAAATATCCGTGAACTAGGTAGTTTCGTAGCGCATTGCAGGCTTAAAGATGAGTTTTTTCTATGAAAGTGTTGTAGGCTTCTTTGAGGATAAAATTATAGAAAAATCTCAGAACAATAGTGACTTGGAGCATGTTTTACTTCATTAGTCCCAAGTAATATCCTCCAGCAAACATAAAAGTCAAAAATTGAGCAGAAAGTGTAATTTGTTGGTTGATAGTAAAATGTGCTATGAAGTTCCTATATTCTGTTTTTATTCGAGCATTATGTATTTTTGATATTTTTGGGAAGTCAATGCAGTAAAGAGGTGTCTGAATCATCTAATAAGATCATGAATATCATTGAGCCACCTGTTTAAGGGGCTAGCTCAACGATCAACTCCACATAAGTGACATGGCTAACAACTCATCATGATGCTAGCTCACAAATTGGACAGCGCATCATCAAATCAGGTTTATAAAGATCTTAAATATAGTGTATCAGTTGGCCACCTCAGCATGGAATTTTGGTTCGATAGGGATGACAATCATGGGTTGTTAGAGGTTTTGTTGAATTTATTAATGGTCATAGAGTCCTTTTTTATTACTAAATCCATTAAAACAGAAAATATCCCTATTAATCCTCAATATGATGTAATCCTATTTGAACTAGGTCTCTAGGTTAGTATCGGAGTCTAGCCTAGGTGGAAAACCCTTTTAACAGATATCTCACACCATAAATTAGAGGTTTATTGAGTTTGAAGGGGTTGGTTGGTGAATGTAATGAGAAGGCTATTATGTAACTTTTTCCTAAAAATCTAATATACAGTTGCAACTGTTCTTTTTTAGACCTTATATTATTTTGAGCTTATGCATTTGTCTCTCTCCATTTTTCATATTATCATCAGCTACATAGTATCATGATTACTCGAAATTCATAGTTCTATGCTCCAATTTCCTTCATGTATTATGTTTTTGCTGTAAAAAGGTATCTTTTACGCTTAATTGCTTCAGTTTACATGGATTATTTTTGCCTGTAGTTTAAGTCCCATAGTTGAATCCATGCCCAATGGTAGCCTTCATACAATATTCCACCTGTAAAATCACTTAAAACATAAAAATATTTAGCCATATAGAATAGAGATATTACCTTTATTATTCATTTGTTTTATATGAGATCGATCCCTCTCTGGCTGGAAGGGCTAACTTTCAATCCAAAGTGAATTGAAATAGTTGCACTAGGTTGACAATTGAACAACCCAATTGGTTCCAGCTTAGTGATAACATTTTGGTGCATCTTCTGGGAGTTCGAAACTGTATTATCATGGGTAATTGATTCAAATCAAATCAAATGAGCTTTTGAAGGTAGTAGGAGATCATAAATATTTGAGGTTGTATTTCTACCTTGGTCACTCCACAGAGATCCTCAGCCTAAAGGTGGCTTCCAAGAAGATTCACACGAGGAGTAATCCAGACCCTGATCCACCAGATATATTTGATGATCAAGAAAAAATTCTCAGAGGTATTGATAGCTCATCAAAATCAGGTAATCGATATCTTACAAGAGTTTCATCTTCACCTTCTGAGGCTATTCAAAGTTTTGAAGACATAAAGTTTGAATAAAATATAGAATAAATCCTTTTTAGATCTAAATCAAAGAATGAATTGACTAAAATTTTATTAGATCGACAAAGGTTATAAATTGATACTACATCTCTTGTGTCAAAATAAGATAAAGAGGGGTTTTTGGAAACTTTAACATCGGAATTATCATTAGAGCAAGGATCATTTGAAAAATTTAAAGAACTTTATCCTTTTGACTTCTTGTTGAGAAGGAGGGTTGGTGTCCCTTTACCTGAGTGGAGATATTTTGTCTCTAAGCTGCAAATTCTTGACAATCAATCTTCTAATATCACATCCTCGTTCACTACTTCTTTTCCTAGTAAAAAAACTACTCCCTCTAATGCATTTTCAACTAGCACTCTCACTGCGAGCATGGTTGGAGTTCCTCCTCCTCCTCCTCCTCCTCCTAGAGGCCCTGCTAGGTATGCTCCTCTTGTTTTTCCTGCCCTACTACATAACCTCCCACAAGGATACTCCACTAGAATAAATAATTTTGGAGGTGAAGAGGGAATGATTATCGAACAACATGTCGATCAATTCAATAATTTCATAGACTTAGAAGAGGTAGATGATTAAGATGTCAAAATGAGGTTGTTTGTGCAAATTTTTATTGGTGAAGTGAGAAACTAGTTTAAAGCTTTAACGCCAGGAATTATGCGAAATTGGGATGAATTGGAGGATTTTTTTTTGAGAAAATGGGGAATTAAAGTAAACCCTGTTCAAGCCTTGACTGAATATAATAACTTGAAGAAAGCTAACAATGAGTTAATCCAAGATTTTTTCAAGATATTCAATAAGTTTTACAATTCTATTCATGCTCATATAAAACCTCCTCTAGGGGCTTACAACTTACATTATGTTGAAGAATTTGATTATGATTTTTCCATTCTACTAAGGATGGGAGAGTCTGTTACTTTGGCTGATATGAAAAATTATGTTGTGAAAGTTGAGGTTAATATGGCTACAGCAAGGAGGTCCAAAATGGGAAAAGCGAGATTGAAAGAAGAAGAACGACCCTCTACATCCTCTGATGTGGAATTTGATACCATGATGAAAAATATGGAGAGGTCTATGGATAGGCTTTCTCTTGGAAAAAATCCCCCTCCTGCTGCAAAAAAAGAAACACAAATTAGAAATCATCATTTTAGAAGACCTCAAAATCACCAAAGAGCAAGAGATAATAGAAATCAGCCTAACCAACAAGTTAGGCCTCCTTTCCAACAAAACTTAGTGGATGAAGAAGAAACACAACTTGAAATTCAAGAGGATATTAATTCACTGTTTGGAAGAAGATGTAGTGGAGATTTTCTTAACAAAACAAGATCATGATGAATCTATCCATGACATAGAAAATCATGAAGATGAAAAAAAAAATATGATTATTTGAAAGGATATCAACATGCCATTTTTTAAATGCAAAAACAATACAACCTTAGGAATATAAATGTTCATATAGTAACCAATAAAAATCGGCCTAAGAAATATTCTTCAAAGGTTGCTGAAGAGAATAAATATACCTCTCATGGCAAAGAAATTGAAAAAACACATGCTACTTTACATTTAGAAAATGAAATTTCAAAGATAAAAATTGTTGTCCCTTTTGGTGAGATTATAGAAGTTACTGAATACAGAAGAAAAATTGTCAAAATTCTTAATACTCAACTTGCACCCTCAGATATTCTTAATTTGCAAGAAGATCATCCTACTATCTTCTTAGGGCCAAGAGTGGAAGATGAGCAAAATGAAGAAGTTCCACTTTCTATGTGATCCTAAACATTCATGACATGACTTTACATAATTCTATGCTATATTCAGGGTCATCTCATAACTTAATGTCTATGGTCATCATGGAGAGAATGGGTTTAGACATAACCATACCTTACAAAGGATTATTTTCCTTTGATTCCAAAAGAGTTCAATGTATTGGTCTTATCAAGGATGTGGTAGTTGGTTTAAATAAAGTGCCTACTTAGATAGTATTAATAGAGATATTTTTGGTTGATATCCCTCAAAAAACTTGGCATGTTATTATCTAGATCTTGGGCTGGAAAAATCAAGGGAACTATGCAAATGGACATGACTTATGCCACTATCCCTGTTTTTGGCGAGAAAATGAGGCTATATAAAGAGTCTGGGATGGCATACATGTTTATTAGTAAAGATAAACCCCATAAATTTCCAATTTATGCAGTGGAAACTGAGTTTGGATCTTCCATCCTCTTCAATGAAATCACCAATGAAGACAAAAATCAGAAATTGGAAAAAAATCAGCAAGCATAAATTCAGCAAGTTGAAGAGGTTGACAAGGAATGTTGGTGGCATATGGATTTTTATGGTGCTAGTGGAAGAGAGGGAGATGGTGCAGGTATGTGTATTATCATTCGAATGGATGAGAGTAAGTTCTATTCTCATAAATTGAATTTTGATTGTACAAATAACATGGTGGAATATGGGGCACTATTTTTGGGTCTAGAATTTTTGAAAAATTTAGGTGCCAAGAGGATTTCTGTTTGTGGTGATTCTGAATTGATTATCAAGAAAGTAAAAGGAACTTACAAAACTAAAGATGTTAGAATGAGGGCATATAGAAATACGATCCGTGAAATTATTTAAAATTTTGAAGAGCATTATTTCACCATCAAATCAAGATATCAAAATTTTGTGGCTGATTCCTTGGCTACCTCGTCCAGTTTGTTTACCATCTCCATCCATCCTAGAAAGAGGTATGAAGTTGAAGTTAGAAATAGGCTAGACATTCTTGAGAATATAAAAAATTGGCAAGTGTTTGAAAATGATCAACAAGTCATAAATTTTCTTGAATTGAAAGAGGAATTTGAAAACATCCAAGTTGACTTGCAAAACATGTTTACTGAAACCAAAGCTAATTTTTAGGTTATAAACTGAAGAATAATTGTATTCCTAAAGTTTTAATCCCTCTTGAATTTTTTTTTGATAAAAATGATATGGTTAAGAGTCCTAAGACGAATCTGATGAGGAGGAAGTTGAAAGTTGTAACCTTGGTACTGCACAAAATCCCAAGTTGATCAAGTTGTCCAAGCTTCTTTCTTCAGAAGTAAAACAAAGGTATGTTGATTTGATGAAAATACACATCGATGTTTTTTCATGGAGTTATGTAGATTTGAAGAGGTATGATCCTAGCATCATTCAACACACAATACCCATCAAAGAAAATTAAAAACCCTTTAAGCAAAAACTGAGGAGGATTGATCCATTATTTATGCCATTGATTGAAAAATAAATTAAGAAGTTGTTTGAAGAAAAAAAAATTGTTCCATTGAGATTTTCTAAGTGGTTTGCTAACTTGGTACCTGTGAGGAAGAAAAGTGGGGAGATTAGGATATGCATTGATTTCAGAAATTTGTAAAATGCATATATTAAAGATAACCATCCTCTTCCCAATATGGACCAAATATTACAAAACATTGTTGGATCCCAATGGATGTTGATGTTAGATGGCTTCTTAGGCTATAACCAAATACTAGTACATCTAGATGACCAAGAGAAGACAACCTTCACTACACCATGGGGAACAGCTATGTATGGCCAAGATGCGCTTTGGACTCGTGAATGCAGGATCAAATTTTCAAAAGGTGATGGACATTGAATTTTAAAAATAAAAAGACAGATCCTTGGCTATTTATTTAGATGATATCACTGTGTTCTCAAAGAAGGAAGAAGAGCATCTCAAGCACTTGGAAAATATTCTCCAAAAATGAAGAAAATTTGGTATTTCTCTCAATCCTACCAAAATTTTTTTTTCTTTGACAAATGGAAAATTATTGGGTCATATTATATAAAAAGAGGGAATAAAGATTGATCCAAGTAGGGTCACTACCATTCAGAACATATATTTTCCTAGAAATAGAAAATAAATTCAGTCCTTTTTAGGCAAGGTGAATTTTGTTAGAAGGTTTGTACCTAATTTGATCTAGGTGGATATTGGCGGCCACCAGCCTATTCCACTTGGGGCCCCACCATTTTTTCTTTCATTTTTTCAGTTTCCTTAATTATAGCACAATTTAATATTTTTAGCAGGTTTTTGGGTCGTGAAATTCCAGAGTTGTTTTGAGGCCCTAAACGAGGTTTTTTAGGAAAACTGGGAGCAACATGGGTCATTGATCAATGTTTCCAACTCAAAATTTGTAGTCCTCAAATAGATATTTATAACGAGGTATTGAGCACATCAAATATAGATTTTATGCCAAAGTTAGTCCCCAGGAAGTTGATGTACCTATTTACCCAAACGGGGCCCATAGTTTTGGCGCTTCATCTCCTAGGGTTAGGTTTTTGGATGTTTAGGGTTTTCCATTATTTCTCTATAATAAATAGGCCCTCAAGCCTCATTGTAACACATTTTATAGGCATGTATCCACCACATATCTTCTCTGAGATACGCTACTAGTGCCCTAGCTAGTTTATTTCATTCTTTATGTAAACAAATTTCAATTATTTGATATTAATGAAATGAAGTGTTATTTCCACTGCATTTTTGTATTTATGGTTATATGTGTATTCTGTTGCATTCGTGCATAAATCTAGATCATTGGTATCAGAGTGATATTCTCTTTCTCGATCCCTCTTTGCATGTCCCCAGCGAGGTCAGGGTATAAAGAGTTAGGGCTCGATTTGGTTGAACCTTTGCAATATCATCCTCACAAACCCTGACGGCCGCCCACGGGGGACAAAAAGAAATATTGCTGATTCATGCCTTATGCATCACTAGAAGAATGCATAAGAAAATGGCATGGTTAATTTGGTTATTGATGAGGGAGTTTGGACATTACATGTTATATCTTATGTCCATGTATTTATTCTTGTTTGGGGTATGTCTCATGCCTTTACATGTATTTCTGTTTGGGATGTATCTCATGTTCATGTATGTACTTAGGGTTGGGAGAAAGTATAACTCTCACATGATATGGCATAAAGGTGCTTGTTTGTCTTATGTTGATGCGACATCTCACATGTCCATTACTTTATTGTTGCTCGACGAATTGCATCATGACAATGCAAGAAAGCAGCAAGAATCCTTGTTGCTATGGTTACTATTGGGAGAGTATGGGCTGAATTCTTCACATACATTGCATGAAATTGCTGGAGGATGGCAACATGAGGCCTTACAACGTTGGCTTCTGTTGGGTGATGATGGTCATTGTACATGGTATAATGATGATATGATGGGGCAGAAAGATGCCTTGTTAAGGTGGCTTCTCTTGAGAGAATATGGCCACTAAATTTGGTAGAATGATGATGTGGTATGGCAACAAGAAGAATTGTTGAGGTGTCTTATTTTGAGAGAGTATGGCTCTCTTACTTGTTTTCATGATGATCTAGCATTGCAGCAGAAAGCTTTTCTGCATTGGTTATTATTAGGAGAATATGGTTTGAAATTGTTTTTGTTTTCCCATATGTCTCTACTTCTTTTTTTTCACTATGATGATGTGATGTTTGATTCCTACATAGCCAACAGAACTAATGATGAGGGAATTGATATGTGTAATATACTCTATGTATCATGGGTTGGAGAGATAGTTCATGAATTGGGACTTTCCACTTTGGGTATGAACCACTTTATATTATGTATCTCATGTATAGAGGAGAAATTTGGTCATCATATGGTTGCCACTTGGAGATTCATTGATGAATATGGGTATCTAAATGTTTAGCTGGAAGCCATTCTAGACATAGAGAGGCAATTTTGGAGATGGACATACTTGACACATTCTGATAGATGGGAAGCCCTTCCACATGAGGATGCCATTTGGAGGGAGGATGTTTGCTGTAGCATCCATTTTGTAGTTGCTTAAGGACAAGCAACATTTTTCCGGGGAGGACTATAATATTCCCAAATTTTCACTTGATATTTGGAACATTAGAGTTCTTGATTTTCTTAATGAATTAAGTAAATAAAAGGGTCGAGGGACCCATAATCCTCAAGATGAATAAATATCCACTTTTTATTTGTGAATGTGGATTAATTAAGCCTAGATCTACATAATGAGGTAGTGGAGCCACTACTAATGTGAATGGAATTGAAGATCACGTCTCATTAATGAGATATATCATGGAGGTTGATATAGTCAACTAAGACCTTAGAAGAGATCAAATAGAAGATCATGGAGCATTCATGATGAAGTGATGGAGAATTAGGGGAATTTTGAGGTCTAAAATGGGCCTCCTAAGAAAATAATAAAATAATAGCCAAACCAATAAAATAATATTTATGAATTTTAAATTCACTTTTTGCACCACAATCTATGTAACCATAGTTAAATTCAATTCAAAATTTTTACCAAAATAAAATTAATAAATTTTTTTATTGATGTGACTATAAATAAGAATGAGATTTTCAAGAAAAATCTATTATCATTGCACAACTAATGCATTTTCCCTTTGTACTTAACTAACTTAAAATAAAATATAAACATAAATTTATAAATTCTTAATTATATTATATGCTATTAATTAAAATTTATATTATTTAAATTGTATGATATGATGTAATTAATATGCTATATAAAAATAAAATAAAATAATATAATATAATAAATGTATAGGGATATGCATTGTTTCTTTTAAGAAATATGAAATAACAATAATATATTTTTATTCAAAAAGTGTGAAATGACATTTATTATGAGTACTTTACTTTGACTTTAAAAGTATTTAGAACACTACCATGGTTAACCATGAGTTTTTATCCACCATTGAGAATGTGACAAGCAATTACCTTTAACTCAAGAAATGACACCTCAACCATTAGGGATGATGTCATCCCCTAAAATGTGATTGGTTCTCATAAAGTGAATTTTGATTGTACATTTTCCTTAGGAGGCCCATTTTAGACCTAAAATTCCTCTAATGATGTTGTGCATTTAATGCACACATGATGGAGAGGGTGTACATTGCACCTAGACATGATGGATGACTTGGAGAGACAATGCAGTCAAACATGGACGATCTTGTCCACATACACAACGCAGTTTAGATGAGGGCCGAGACATGGGAAGGGTCATAAACTATATAAAGGAGACGAGGAAAAAAATGAAGGAAGGATATTGATTGTCGATTTTGAGGTCTGTTTAGATCTGGAATTGTCATGTGACATTCCATTGCTTTCCTGCGCTGTTTAGCAAAGATTGCAAGTGATGTTTAGCACAGGGTGTTCCTGGTCGGGAATCCCACCTCTTTCTTTGAGTAGCTCTGGAAAGAGTATTGCATTCTACACCAGTCATTGGTGACATATATATTTTCCTACTTTCTGTAGAACATCCATATTCATAAATTGTACATTTCTAAAGACTAGTTTGGAAGGTGGAGGTTGTCTTTAGTATTTTAGCTGGAGAACTGGTGGAGGTTTATTCCTATCACCTTGGGCTTGAAGATCAACATTCCCAGAGCTTCATTTTAGATATGGAATCAGGAAAAAATTTATTGACCTCCTAGTAGCAGTAATCCCTTCAGGAATTACGTTGTCCATTATTGCATATCCAAAGGAGGAAGAAAGTTGCTATCATTTCAACTAGTAATCCTGTGAGGGATCATCCCTCACCTTGCCATAAGTATTTCCATTAGCTTGGATTTTATTGTAGCATATTTCAGCAGGCATAGACCCTCTCTTTCCCTTACAATGAAGTTTTTATGAGCAGTTCTGTTGCAGCAACTATAATCATCATTGGAGGATTGAGAAGCTAGATCTAGAGCTTCTAGCTTGTAGATCTAAAGGAGGGATCAGCCCTTCAAGATTAGATATGATATTGTGACATATTTCAGCCACTATTTGGCAGATCTAGCTTCAGATCTATAATCCCAGCAGATAAAGGATCAAGCCCTAGGAGGGTGATTTTCCAAAGTTATAGATATGGAAAATCCTTTCTAGGTTATCTTGGGAACCCATCACATTGGCCATAGCTTGAATCTTGGCATCATCACAGCCACTGAGCTCCAAATATATACATTTCCTTTTTCAAAATTTCATGTACGTCTTCAACAGAAGGGACAACATGTTATTGCTTCATGTAAGCTCACCAGTTATGTAGTACTAGTTGCAGCACCATTGTAGGGTGATTCTAGGCCATCTCTTGGGCTAGATCTACTCATCTTTTGTACATTGTGTAACTCATTCATCTACATATACTAAAATGTCTTAGCTTCTCTGTAAATTTTGATGTTTTCTTGAGATTTATTGTTTACTTAGTTGCAGTTCTTATATTGTGTTTAGTATTACTTCATTTTCCCTTTTGGGATATACAACATGATTTAGGTTCTGATTTCATAGATGAAACAAGGATCATAGTGGTGGGTTTGAAAGGTAAGGACGTAGCAAGTACTATTTCTTCAAGATGTCTCAATGATACTCAAGGTGACAAAACAAGAATTTAGCTTTTCCATATTAGATTTATTTCATAGCATATCAAGATAGACACAATGTTTTCTAGTGGTTCACAAGAAAATATTATCTCTGAATACATTGTCAAGAAGTTGAATTCAAATACCATTCCTCATCCTAAACCTTATCCTTTAGGTTAGGTATGTGAGAATGAAAAATTTCAGTTGACAAGGAAGTCCATACTTAGATTTTCAATCACTACAAACTTTCTTGGCAAAGTTGAACTCTATGTAGTTCCACCTGATATATGTGGTATAATTTTGGGAAGCCCGTATCTTTATGATAGGAGAGAAATATTTCATCACCATGATAATACCTATCACTTGTTCGAGAATTGGATTAACTACATTGTTAGAGCACATAGTAAGAAAATGAGTTTATCTCTTATGAATGCTAGACAAACGAAGAGAATTGTTAATGCTAGTCAGAATTTTGCATTGTTAATGTCCAACCATAAATATGTGAATGAGGCCTTTCAAGGATATGAATAAAATTTAAAATCTTATTTCATTGATGTTTCTAATCCAAGTGAAAAGATTTATTAGGAGTCTAACATGATTTGTAATATTCCCAAATGGGAAAAGTAGGAATATAGCTCATAATAATGGAAATAGCAGCAAGTATTAACACATTACATGTGATCCAAATGATAGATCCATGGTATTATGTATAAAAACAATAAATAAGTACAATATCTTTGGGATCAAGCCCCTCAAGATAGGCAAAAGAAGCCTCAAATGCCAAAATGCACCCAAAACATGTAATACACTTCTACACAAAGTACCGAAGCAAGAACAATGTAGTTTTAGTGACTAATAATGCAGCTAGAACATATATATAAATGGATCTGATAATATCATGCTCATACATGGTAAAAAATGGAGATATATGTTCCTCAACACTTTTCCAAGACAACCTAGGATGGGTTTCCAGAAATACACTAAATATGAATGGTGAATCTAAAGTGCTAGGGCTAAAGATGCACTGCAATTGAAGCACAAAGAATGAGGTGGCTAAATGATGTAGATCTGAAAGAACTCCTCCAAAAGGACTCTCTCAATGAAGAGATGATCCCTTCAATGGAAAAAAACCTACTACTGTTGAGGAAACTGTTGTTCTTCCAGGACACTACTACTTCTGAGGAGAAGAAATATGTCAAAAAGGTTGTTAGAGTGCTCAGAATGATGCGGCATTTAAACCATAGATTCTACTCAACAAACCCAAAAAAACCCAGAAATGGTTTGGCCATATTTTAACTTGGATTTTCGGCCATTTTTCAGTTGCCCATTGCAACAACTCACTAAAATAACGCATATGTGGACTGGAACTACACTGTAGGGGATAAAATCACCTTATCTTGATGCCAAATATATCGAATAAGCCCAAGGGGCTCCTTTACTGGCCTCCCAATGGAAAGAAACCTTCCTCCACTACAAAACTAGCTCAGAAAACACCCAATACAATATTCCACTGCTGCACCTTGCAACTCAGCACATCTCTCAATAGAAACTGCGATGTACCACAAGAATGAAGCTTGGTATAAAACCTAAATGTGGAAATGTAGTGAAAAATCCTCCAAGAGCTTCTCAATGGAAGAGGTGGGATTCTCGATCAGGAACACCCGATGTTAAACAACACTCAATCTCAGCTAAACAGCTAGAGAAATAAATTTGTCTAAACAGACCATATAATCTAAAAAATAACATATCATAACATGAATAATATGGCTACCATCCTCTTCCTTATATAAGAAATGAACTTCCAAACACTAAGCCCAATCTATTAATGCCATTACTTCCACGCAATTTGTCTCCATCTAAAACTGCATTGTCTCTCCATAAATGTCCACTCCTCCATGACAACGCTATTGATTTGGTCAAAGTTGAACCAAACCACATGTTGTAGCCCCTATTCACACCTTAGGGTGTTTTACTAAGCTGAAAAGATGATCCACTTTCACATGAGAAGTGTTTTTATTCCTAATAAAGAGATTTATGGGTCTCCCTACCCACTTATTCATCAGACAAGAAAGAAAAATTAGATTTTAATATTCCAATTAGATGCATGCTAATTTAGGAATATTACAATCCTCCCCTCCCAAATGTTTCTTGTCCTTAAGCAACTGAAAGGATAGATCTGCAAAATATAGGGAACCTTCATCCCCATGTGAAGCTCCATCCTCCAAGCTATCATCCATATGAAATGAATCACCCTCCAGAATGGTAATTCATAGAAAAACTTCTCCCATGTGAGAGGCTCCTCCCAAAGACATAATTCAATCATATGGATCCCTTCATAAGGAAACAAATGATGTAATGTAGCAGCCATATAATGTCCCATGCCCCCCTTGAATCATGAAGAAATGTGAGAGGTTTCATTCCCAATGGACACATCCAACCAATGTGTCATCCCTCCAATCATGTCCCCAACAATAATAATAACATCATCAACATATGGGATCACAACCAGTGATACGTAAACAATCAAATGAAATAATGGAAGTGGGTCATAGTCCCACATGTGGAACCAGTGCAATATATCTCCTAGTTGCACCAGATAGTGATATGGTAAGTGCTTTCCCCACCACTTACTTGCTGCCCAAGTCTTCTCACAATGGATGAAAAGGTGAGAAATGTTTGGTGCTTTTGGAGTGCACCCACAATGATACAACATCTCCCTATATTCTCCAAGGGAGTGGCCATGTTTAGAAATGTTTATGGCCCAAAGTTGGCCATGAAGTTTATATGGAATAATGCTCCTTCTTGGAGCAATGGCCTGCATATACATGGTAAAGGAATGAAAATAATCATTAAATGAAACATCATGTACATAAGCATGTTCCTTACCAAAATTTCTGCTCACATGAATGGAGTGGTCCATAGATAGATCCCCTCTAATTCCAAAAGAGGAAAGAGGTGGCTATAATAACTCTTCCATAGAGCTATGCATCTCCCCCATCTCCACATGATCCATGCATCTTCTAAAATTCTGATATACCTCCTCTTCAAAGGCTTCCCAAGTGTAGCTCTCCATGATGGTGTTGTAGGCTCTCACAGAATAAGTGTGGCTGAAGAGAAATTCTTTCTAAGCTCTTCGTAGTAGCTTCTCCTTGAGCTTGGAAGCTCTAGAAAATAAGATCCTACCATGATAGTAGATGAACTCTTCTTGGACTGGATAGCCCTCTTCATGTAGCTGGTCATCAAGTATCATGCATGTGAAAAGATCCTTGGAATAATCCACCAATAGCTGGGATTTCCAATATGGATCCTCCAAAGTGACAACACTGATGATCTGTCATAGAAAGCATTTGTCATGTATTTTTCCTTCTCTTTGACATCTCCCATGCCAAAGTGACATATTGGAAGGCTACTATCCTTCCCTTTCTTCTCATTTCTCAGCGCAGAATCTGAAATAAGAGTAGGTAATGATGATGTTGGGAGAATGTCTCCCTCCTCCTTGAGTCCACCCAAGACTCTCAGCACTGTACAGTGATCTCCCAATGCTCCCACTTCTCCTAGATCTATGAGTGGTGCAACATGTTGAGAGAACTCTTTGATTCTCCTCCATTCAACGGGTCTCCCTGGTGGAATTCCTCCATGTAATGAAACATCAAGGCCTAGAGCAGGTTGTATATGTGAGTGGACTTATTTGTCCTTTCCCTCACTGTGCAAATCATCCTCCTACTTCTGTGCATAAACCTCCTAAAAAGGATGGGTGTGTATGTTTCCAATCACCACATGTTGGCCCTCCTTCTCATATTCTCCTACCTCCGACAAGATCTCATAGTGTAAGGTGTTTTCTTCAAATGTAATCAACCCATGTACACCCAACATCTCCTTGGTGTCAAGATTCTTGATCACAAATGGAGGATCTATCATAGTGTGTGTCCCAAGACAGTATTCAATGTTGGAAAACACTTCCTCCATTGTTTTCTCCCATTTCCTATCAACATAAACACATGCTGCTTCCGATCTTCATATGTAAGATCCCTTGGAATTTCTTGCAAAGATACAAGAGCTCCTTTATTTGAAGAAATTTCTTCATCTCCATATCCAAATAGAAGTAGATCTCCTCCTGCTATCATAGCACTGGAGGATCTTTCTAGCTCTTCCTCTTCCTCCTCCTCATCAATGGAGAATACCTCATAATTAAGAGATCCTTTGTCTTGATCTCCTCTTGAAGAAGGAGTCCTCATGTCTTCCTCTTCAGAAGAAATTTCTTGCTAAAGTGGGGCCTTTGCCCTTGGAAAATCATGTTGCAGATCTTTAGCCCCCTCAACGATGTTCTCAGATGGAGTTGGCTTCATAGGTCCTTCCAACTCATGCAAAGGTTCTGATTTCTTGGGCTTGGTTTTCTCTCCCAAGGAAGTTTCAGATTGTTTTAAATCAAATCTTTTCACTGACCTCCTATTGAACTTTGCATAAGTGGATATATTTCCATTATTCAATGAATAAGATTCAAATAAACACTAGGCATAAGGCTTACCTTCAAGATGTAGCGCTGCTACTATAATGGCTTCCTTTTCTGAAACTTGATGTAGCTGGAAATATGTGTCTAGCTTCTTTACCCAAGCCTTGGTTGTGCTCTTGGGTGACCCATCAAAAGTAAGTAGAAAGAATCTACCCAAAGTGTGTTGCATGCACCCTCTTATTCTATTGTAGTTACTGGGTCTTCTATCTTCTTTGATTTGATAAAACCCTTGAAAGCTTAGATGCTCCTTGAATCTTCTAGACTGAGATCATATTCTTGGAGATAGTCACCAAGAGTCTCATCCTTTGGTGTTTCTCCTCCTTCTTCTTCTCTTGCTAAGAATGTAAGCATGGTACCATGTTGTAGATTTGATTGTGTGGCTGAATGCTCACACCATAATATGAATAACTGGAGCTTTCTTCATATGCAAATATTCTTGAGGGACCTTCATGTCTTTCCCTCCTCATTCCCTTGATTTCTCTTTTAAGCTCATGCATAGCTTGGAGAAGAAGTTACGAAAACTTATTTCCCTTCATTTCTCAAAATAATGGGTACTTTCCTTTGTCCCTTCTGTAAACCTTCCCTTTTCTATGAGAAGCTTCTTTTTCTTCTGATAACATAGATGCAATGTCTTCATAGGTTGAGCCAAGATTATGCTCTGATACCACTATAATATTCCCAAATGGGAGAAGCAGGAATATAGCTCATAATAATGGAAATGACAGCAAGTATTAACACATTACATGTGAGCCAAATGATAGATCCATGGTATTATGCATAACAACAATAAATAAGTACAAGATCTTGGGGATCAAGTCCCTCAAGATAGGCAAAAGAAGCTTCCAATGCCAAAATGCACCAAAAACATGTAATACACTACTACAAAAACTACTGAAGCAATAACAATGTAGTTTTAGTGACTAATACTACAACTCGAACATATATATAAATGGATATGATAATATCATGCTCATACAGGGCAAAAAATGGAGATCTATGCTCCTAAACACTTTTCCAAGACAACCCAGGATGGGTTTCTAGAAACACATTAAATATGAATGGTGGATCTAAAGCCCTAGCGCTGAAGATGCACTGCAACTGAAGCACATAGAAGGAGATGGCTAAATCTAATGTAGATCTGAAAGAACTCCTCCAAAAGGACTCTCTCAATGAAGGGATGATCCCTTCAATGGAAAGAAAACAATTTTTGATGAGGAAACTACTACTGCTGGAAACTACCACTTCTAAAGAGAAGAAACATGTGTGGAAGGCTGTTATATTGCTTAGCATGATCTGGGATTTACACCATGGATTCCACTCAAAACACCCAGAAAAACCCAAAAATGTTTTGGCCATATTTTAACTTTGGATTTTCGGCCATTTTTGGGTTGCCCACTGCAACAACTCACTAAAATAACACAGATATGGACTGGAACTACATTCTAGGGGGTAAAATCACCTTGGAATAATGCCAAATATATCAAATAATCTGAAGGGGTCCCTTTACTGGCCTCCCAATGGAAGGAAACCTTCCTCCACTGCAAAACTAGCTCAGAAAACACTCAATACAATCTTCCACTACCACACCCTACAACCTAGCACATCTCTCAACAAAAAATGCATTGTACCACAAGACTAAAGCTTGGTATAAAGCCGACATGTGGAAATGTAGTGAAAACTCCTCCAAGAGCTTCTCAATGGAAGAGGTGGGATTCTCGATTTGGAACAACCGGTGCTAAACAACACTCAATCTCAGCTAAATAGCTAGAGAAATATATATGTCTAAAAAAACCATATAATCTAAAACATAGCATATCATAACATGAATAATATGGCTTCCATCCTCTTCCTTATATAAGAAATGAGCTTCCAAACCCTAAGCCAAATCTATTAATGACACTACTTCCATGCAATGTGTCTCCGTCTAAAACTGCGTTGTCTCTCCATAAATGTCCACTCCTCCATGACAATGTTGTTTATTTGGTCAAAGTTGACCCAGTCCACTTTCTCTAGCCCTTGTTCACACCATAGGGTGCTTTATTAAGCTAAAAAGATGATCCACTTTCACATGAGAAGTGGTTTTATTCCTAACAAAGAGATTTATGGGTCTCCCTACCCACTTATTCATCAGACAAGAAAGAAAAATTAGATTTTAATATTCCAATTAGTTGCATGCTAATTTAGGAGTATTACATGTTTCCTCCTAGAAGAGGTAAACAAGATTAAGTGAATTTGCAGCAGCATGCATCATTGTTGAACATTGGTGTGAACAAGATGCTAGTGTTAAAGAGTGAAAAGCTCAAAGAGAAAATTCAAAATCAATTTGACAAATAGGAAATTGGTTCCAAAACTAATTTTTGTGGGTTTCATAATGTGTTGGCATTGAAAAGGGATGGTGCATGGTGATGGCTATCACATTTGGTGAAGAGTCAAGCCAAGTGCAAGGCTAGACATAATAAGCATTTACATGACGATAGTGTTCAAAGTGAGAATAATTTGAGATTGTTTAAGTTTCCTTTGATTGAATACAGAGGAGGGAATGTGTTTTTTCCTTGAAAGGTAGTTTTTTTCTTACATATTTTCGGAAATTGCAGCAAGATGTCATCTATGAAAGCAAGACAATGACTCCAAAATTAGGGAAAATGATGTAAAAATCTCAAAGTCTCAAACTCAAGAAAAATTCAATGGATTGAGACTAGAAGGGTGAGGGAGTTGTACCCTCATCTATTTTTTGATTGATAAAGAGCTTTTGGAGGTCCAAAATCCTCCAGTGGGGAGGAAAGATCTGGTGGGTCAAGAAAATGCTCAAAATTCAAAGTACTCTTATTGGATCAAAACTAGCGCCAAAGCGTAGATCTCATTGCCTTGAATCCAACGCAACTCATTTAACTCAAATATGACATTGGATGATGTCAATATCACATTTGTTCTTTTTGGGAATAGCTAAAAATATTGAAATTTGGGTTGCAAGTATGTTGAGTCAGTAGTCTGTGTTGGTTTGATTTGGGCTACCCAGTTTCAGACTTATTGTTCACCAAAAAATCCCCTGATCACGATCCCTTTCGGCAATGACCTAGAATCATATCACAGTCTCACCAGAAGTGACTATGGGTGGATTCAAAACCATGTTTCTATAGCCTTGAGGGACTAGGAGATGTGGTATTATTATGTTTTATTACTCTTAACACTTGTAAATCACTTCGCCATGTTCAATTAATCATAGAAACATGTCATTTAAATCCATGAACCATTACTGCGTTGACATAACATACAACTATAATAACTACTTCACAACAACATATATTAGGAAAATATATACAAAAGACACATAAGAACACCAAAATATCATCCACAAAATTACTTCTTTATTACGATGAATCTTTGAATATACCCAATCTCAACCTGCACACTAAGCTGCAGGTGGTCTTCCCAGTAAGCTGAGGACTCTTCCTAGGTCTCTGCGCACTCAGCTGTAGAGCCTTACCTTCGCTACAACATACATATTACAAAGAATTTCCCATAACCATATATCATATCATTATCTATAAACATAACATTTCAATCCTTTATATATAAAATTACATCATCAAAATACCATGGGCTCCCTACAACAAGCAAATATTACACAAAAACCTTTACAAATTGTTTTTTTTGCAAAAAGGAGGAGCTTTGACCTACAATGAAGCCTATATGACACCACGTGGTGTATTTAAACTGGTTCAATCTACAGTCCACTTTGCACACCACACCACAAAATGCAGAGTAAACTTTCTCCACTATGTGGTCCACTTCATGCTCCACTCAACAAAATACTGACTAAAATTGCTCCACTATACAGTTCACTTCGCACTCCGATCCAAAAAATGTGGATTCTTAACCAAAATCTAGGCCAAGTTGGGCTACGCCCAACAGGCCCCCAACACTCACATGTGACTCATCCCAAGTCACTCATCTACTTTGCCTCTCATTTTTGCTGCTATGTTGTCATACGCATTGCTGAACTACTTTAGAATCCCTAAAACCTTCTTTTCCTCACTTCGCACTTCTTCCAACAGTTCTTTTGTCGTTGGCCCTGTATCCTTCTACAACACTACATCTTCTCATTTAAATCTCTTGAAGCTTCCCATCCACTTTGTGAGATAGTTGTAGTGCCTCATCCTGTCATGGTTGAGTTCTCTCTGTCAAAATATTATCTTCTTTTCTCAACTCTTCCATTTTCTTCTGCAGTGCATTTCTTTCATTGATCTTGGTGAAATTCTATGAGATTCTTAAGGTCTTCGAAGTTTTTCGAATTTCCTATTGTTTATTTTTATTTTGCTAAATTTATTCTTCTAGATTCTACACATTTGGATCTTCCTGCATCGAAGTCCAAATTTTCAAAGTGTAATACAAGAACTTTCCACAATATTCCACTTTTGTAGAGATACCGACCACTGCAGTCTTTAGGTCAGTCTCCCTATGCTCTCACATTAGTTGGTTGTAGCTTCATCTGTAGCTCATTGATCTTTATTTCATACTGAAATTGTACATCTGCAACCTTATTGTTGTATTCCTTCACTGCAAGGCCAAGCTTCGCAACCTTTCCTTCCACTGGTTCCTATTCTCATACATCCATGTCTATAACTTATTGACATGTGGCTTTGACTACCTCTTTTAAATTTTTCTAATGTTGCACTGCCTAGTTTTTCTTTGAGATAGCCTGGTCAAGTTGCTGCTTCAGCGAAGCTCGCTCTTGTTCCACCTGAATGTTCAATTTTTAAGTGAGTTTTTCTTGCTACTTCAACTCATCTATGATTCATTGATGCAACTCATGCAATATTTGTAATGGAAACGCTACGATGTTCATGTTCACATGCTTCCATCCTTTTTCCCTGTTGCTTTACTTCGTCAGAGTAAAATTGTAGGGCTCCGATAGGTATCTGCATTAACTTCTCCCCAAGTGTGCGCTATGTTATCACTAAGCTGGAATGAGTTGGGTTGTTCATCTGCCAACCTAGCACAACTATTTCATACCACTTTGGATTGGATGTTAGCCCTTCCAATTAGAGAGGGCTCTCTCAAAGGAAAAATAAAATTATCAAGGTAAAACTTATATTGCAGATGGCTAAATCGTTTTTTGTTTTAAGTGATTTTCTAGGTGGAAGAGTGTATGAAGGCTACGATTTGGCATGGATTCAATTAAGGGGCTTCAATTACAAGAAAATGTAATCCATGGAAAATGAGACAATTGAGATTAAAAGATAACTTTTTATAGCAAAAACATAGTACGTGAAGGAAATTGGAGCATAAAAATATGAATTCCAAGTAATCATAATACTATGAAGTTGATGACAATATGCAAAATGGAGAGACACAAATACATAAGCTCCACAAGAATCTCGGGTATGAAATACAACTATTGCAACTATATATTAGCTTTGTAGAGAAAAGTTGCATAATAGCATTCTCATTACATTCATCAACCCCTTTAAAACTCAAAAACTCCCTCATTTATAGAGTGAGGTCTCATATAATGGTTTTCCACCTGGGCCAACCTTGAATTCCTACTTAAGAGACATATTCCTAATAGAATTAAATAACTTGGAGACTTCCTAGTGGTATTTTCTGTTTGGAAGAGTTTGAATACAAAACAGACTCTTATTTTATTAAATAGCTCAAAAATTTCTCTTAATAACCCTTATCAAATGCAACCAACTGATCTTCTAAATGTGTTGGACTGCTAATGTGTCATCGAGCCATGTGGATGCTGAGTTGGACCTCCACCAAGTCGAATTTTAAAATTCCTACAAAAATCTGGCTAGTAAAAATTATGAAAAATAGGCCTCAAAGATGATTTTATAGTTTTCAAACCCTGATGTCTATGAAAAAACAGAGACATTTTTGTATATGGGCTCATGTGGTAGGAAAACCTCCTTAGTATTTCAAAAATTCCTTTCTATTTGGTAAGAAAGTGAGCTTGAAGTTTACTGCTAAAACAGTCATGTACAAGAACTTTTGTAGTGCACTTTCGTAGCAAACTTCAAAATCCACCTTTTGCGGAATCTTCTAGTAAGCAGTTAAGGATTATTCCACCAGTATCCTTCCAATACAAATTTTTATTCAAAATGCAGTACCTTAGATATTCTAGCTTGAAAAATCTATATTTGGAGTTGGTCACTTCAGGAGGAGCTCTGTGATGCTGCTAAAAAAAATTATATCTTTATACCAATGAGACATAATGAATCTTTCTTCAATATGGATCAATTCTTCTTCACACACCTCTGAAATTTCTGCAATAAAATTCGCATGTAGGAAATCAAAATTTTATTGTGTCACCAAAATAGCTAGCCCTTGTCCTATCACCAACTTTGTAGGCCTAATCTCCAAATCATACTCCAACAAAGTGGCAATCCACTTAACCCTCTTGCCAGATGGATCAACTTGAGTCAATATGTCTTTTATCACAACATTAAGAACAAAATCCAAAATGTGAGAATGAACAATATAGACTCTGAAATATTTAAGTGCCTTCAATAGAACACATGCTTTCTTCTCCATAATGTTGTAATTTAGTTCAGAATTTCCAAGTGTCATACTGAGAAAAGAAATTGGTTGTTCATTACCTTGTAGTTTCCTCTGCAATAAAACTCCTGTAACTATATTCTCAGAGGAAAAAGTAAAAAGTAGTTTTCCTTATAAAAATCAGGATTTATGAGCACTGGTGCTTGGGTAAGGGCCTTCTTGATCTCTTCAAAAGAATGCTTTGCCTCTATTCTCCATTTAATATCAGAATATTTTCTAAGCATCTTAGCGATATGCTTAACAATTTCTGAAAAATTAGGATATGTATTTATGCACAAACGCAACAGAATACACATAACCATAAATACAAAAATGCAGTGGAAGTAACACTTCATTTCATTACTATCAAAGAACTGAAATTTGTTTATAGACAGAATGGAAATAAAATAGCTAGGGCGATGATAGCTTATCTCTGAGAAGATATGTGGTGGCTATGGGCCTCTGAATTGTTTTAAAATGAGGCTCGAGGGCCTATTTGTTATTGAGAAACAATGGAAAACCCTAAACATCCACAAATCTAACCCTAGGAGATGAAGTGCCAAAACTATGGGCCTTGTTTGGGTAAATTGGTACATCAACTTCCTAGGGAGGTAACTTTGGCATACGATCTTCGTTCGATGCGCTCAATACCTCGTTAGAAATATATATCTGAGAAATACAACTTTTGAGTGAGAAACATGGTTCAATGGCCCATGCTACTCTCGTGTTTCCCAAAAAACGTCATTTAGGGCCTTAAAACAGTTTCGGAAGTTCAGGACCCATAAAACTGCTAAAATAGTAAACTGTGTTATAATTAAGGAAATTGAAAAACTGAAAGAAAAAATGGTGGGGCCCCAACTGGAATAGGTGGTTGGCCACCAATTTCCACCTAGATCATTCCTCCTCCCTTAGGAAGAAATGGTCCCCATTGTGTTGAGTTCCTCCATGAGATGAGGAAACTTCTGCTAAACTTGGTCCCTAGTGAACCACTTGCCTTGGTGCAGGAGTTGGCTAGCTTTGAAAACGCTATACAGTTGTATCTTCTGCTGGTGAGTTTTCGTGATTTTCATGTCGATGATACAATCTATGGTGACTTGTTCCATGAATTCTGGGTTTAACTTTGTTGGTGTGAGTTGTTCTGCAATGTCAAAGGTGTCTAGTAGAGGTGAGAAGTAGGGCCGAAGGCAGTCCACATTGAATACTGGGTGTAGACCAAGGAATGATGGAATACTGAGCTCAAATGCATTGTTCCCTATAGCCTTGGTGATTATGTATGACCTATATTGGAGCGGGCAAAGCTTGTGGTGTGGTTGAGTGAGGCACTCCTTTTGAAAAGGTAGCCACACTTTTTTGCCCACCTAGAAGTTGTGTGACACCCAATGTTGATCATGTCATTTCTTGTACTTAGCATTGGCTCTATCCAATATGTCATGAACCTTTTGGTGGATGTGTTGAATGTGCTCAATCAGCCTGGACATGAGCCGAATTAGCCTGAGTAGCCACAAATGGCATGGCTACGTTAATGGAACATAGTGGTTGGAACCCCAGGCCCTTCTGAAAGGGGCTGTGACCAGTTGAGTTGTGGAGAGCCCGATTATAACTTTGTTGTACATAGGGAAGGCTCTCATCCCATGTGTGTGGATGCTTTGAATTTTACATGAAAAAAAAGTGTGCAATCATCCTGTTGACAACCTCTGTCTGGCCATCAGTTTGGGGATGGAAAGTTGTGGGCTTGGTGAGCTTGATGTCCAGCATTGACCAAAGGCTTCGCCAAAATGTCTTGGGGACCTATTGTACCGATCTGAGATGATATAATGTGGTATCCCAAAGTTCACCCACACTCATTCAAAGAAGAGTTTAGTAGTGGATTCTACTGTGATATTCTTCTTACAGGCCCACATAATGGTCATCTTCGAGAATTTGTCGACGACCACGAAAACACAGTCATTTCTATTCTTATTAGAAGGAAGGCTTGACATGTAATCCATGGAGATGGATTCCCAAGGTCGACTAGGGGTAGGTAGCGGGGTATAGAGACCTTGCTTCTTGATGGTCGGTTTGGCAATGGCACAAGCAGTGCAGGATCTGATGTACTTCCCAACATCCTGTAGAAGGTTCGACCAATAGAAATACTTCTACAATACTGTCACTATTTTCTCGACCCCAAAATGCCCAGCGACTCGACTGTAGTGCGATTCCCAAATCATCTTGGAACACTCACTTGAAGGAACACAAAGGTGTCCCAGGTGACATAACAGTGCATCCTAGAGGTGAAAATTTGGAACTTGTGTACCCTCCAAGAGTGTCTTGTATGTGTGGCCAAATTCCGGATCGCTCATGTAGAGAAGCAGAAAATCATAAGTCTCGTGCCCATAAGAGTTGAGAATGGTGGTTAGTGCCACGATCGGTGGTCGACTAAGGCAGTCTGCAACATTATTGGTGTTTCCCTTCTTATACTTGATGTTCAAATGAAATTGTTGCAGATATGTGGACCGCTTCTGATGGGGATAGTTCTCCAACTTCCCTTGTGTTTGTATGAACTGCAGGGGTCGGTGGTCTGTGTGGATTACTGTTTCTTTCCCCAAAATGTAATAATTCCATTGGTGGAAAGCCTGCATAAGGGAATACATTTCTTTGTCATAAGTGGGATACTTGTGGACTGTTTCAGACACTGTCTCACTATTATATGCCACTAGATGCCCCCGTTGAGTAAGAATTTCCCCAATAGAAAAGTTAGAGGAATCTGCCTTGATCTCAAATGGTTGTTGCAAGTCTGGTAATGTGAGCACTGGGGCAAAGAAAAGACGATGTTTCAATTCTATGAATGCCTTCTGTTGATATTCCGGCCAAAATAATTTTACTTTTGCTCCTCCCTTGGTGACTTGACTCAAGGGCCAAGTGATATGAGAGAATCCCACCATGAACTTGTGGTAGAAATTAGCAAGAACCAGAAATTTGCAAAGCTCTGTTAGAGTGTTTAGGGCCGACCAATCCAGAATTACTTGGATCGACTTGGTTGGGTCCACATACACCCCCCGTTCATCAATAATGTATCCCAGATACTAAACATGGATCATGCCAAAAGTGAACTTCTCCATATTGGCACACAACTTGTGTTGCTGCAGTGTTTGGAGGACCTGTATGATGTGGTGGAGGTGCTCTTCCCAAGTTCGACTGAAGATCAAGATGTAATCCAAGCACACTAATAGAAATGAGTTGATGAATGGCCGCAATATGTCATCCATCAGCCTCATGAAGGTTGTTGCAACATTCATAAACCCTAAAGGCATGACCATCCATTCTAAAAGGCACTCCTTGGATTTGAAAGAAGTCTTACACACATCAGAAGGTTTGATTGGTACCTGGTGACAGTAGAAATTCAAGTCGATCTTGCTAAAATATTTCACCCCTTTGAGTTAATCCAGAAGGTCATCAATTTGTGGGATCGAGTACCTATTCCGCACAGTGATATTTTTTAGCGCCCGATAGTAAATACAGAGTCTCCAAGTTCCATCCTTATTTTTCACCAACACAATCGAGCTCCCACAGGGTGATGAACTCAGCCAAATGTGACCTTTCTACTGCAACTCCTGAATCTACCTCTTTATTTAATCATTCTCTAGAATAGGGAACCAATAGATCAGTCCATTGGGAAGCGACGCACCTGGGGTCAAATCAATGGGGTGATTGACTTGACAGTGCAGAGGTACCCCTTAGGGTGAGGTGAATATGTCATTGTACTCCTCCACGACCTTGTTCATTTGTTGTTTTCATGTGGAGGAGCCATGTCTGGAGGTCGTGGCAACACTCTTATTCTTTCCCCTAGGGAAGATCATCAAGAAAACAAATTTCCTGGTTTTGGAAATTATCTTATTGCATTATTTTGTAGTAACTAAAGAGATAGCCACAAGCAGTGGTACCTCTGGTATCCTGTACAAATTATTGCCCAAAGTAACAATACCATCATGAGGCCGAGACTCATACACAACATGTCACTTCCAAAAGTATGGTTGGACTAATAATACATCACAAACATCAAGAGGATTAATGTCACATAATACCTCATCCATGATGGTCTTGATTTTGTAGGGAAGGCGGTTGATCAGGAGTTCATAATTTTTTTCAAAATTGAAAGTTACAGGATTGGGTTGAAACCAGGATGGTTGCATAGATCTCGTCTTCCTGATTCCGCCACCATGAATGGTTCGAAAAACTAATGTCATATGATGAATATATCGTGTTCTGATCAAAATCCTAAAAAACTAAAATTTGCAACAGGGTTGACTGGGATGCCCAATCATCATGGTGGATGCACAGTCAGCAAAAGGAATATTCTGAGGAATATTCCTTTCCTCAGAACCAATCCCAGGATGATATGTGGCGTGGTATTATTGGTTGAATGTTTTTGTATGTTTATGGTATGAGGACCAATCATAGGGTGACACATGGCCAACCCTAAGGAAGCCATGTGTCCCTGAAGTGGTGTATTAAATTTTTTGGGAGGTCCGCAGGGCTCGACCCTGTGACCTCTGGCAGAGCAACCACACAACTTAACCACCCACGCTATAAGTTATTACTTAACTATCATGGGTCACAACTTATTGTTAAAGTTTATGTGAATTCACATTGGGAGTTGGAACCAGTGGCATTCGAACTCACCAGCGGTTCCATTGACGTGGTCACATGTTACAACACAACCGGTGCATGATATGTAACCTCCAGACCGGAACCATTTCTGCAACATTTCTGTTAAGCCTTGTCACATGGCAATGATTAGTGCCATATCTTTGATGGTTCAACTAACACAATGTTTAGCTCGCAGCTTTAAACACTCCACAAACCTTGTCACATGTAAGCGTTACTCCGACTATTTCTCCACGCGGTCAGTGCTAACACTACGTGAACCAAAGTTTCTGCTCTTTGTAACCATGGTTTATGCCATAGTTCCACCGACCGTTATGGTCAGGCCTGATTTGGGGTGTGCATGTGGCCACCCCTAACCATAACATTAAATTTTAAAGTTCAAGACTGGCGGAGGTTTGAAGGCGCGCTTTTTTGTGGCGGGAATTCGCCAATTTGACTCCAGTTAACTGGAGTCCTCCACATTTAGTGGAGCTTTTCTAGGTGTTATTGGGAAAATGAGTTGGAGACTCAATATTCGCCCATTCTGAGTGAATGAAGAGTCATTCTAGACTAATTGGAGCATTCTAGAGCCATTGGTGCAGAGAAAACAACCATTAGAGGCCTGTAACTACATGTATTTGCAAAATTTTGAGCTTAATGAAAGATGGACATGCCATTGGGAGCTGGACTAGCAGATGTGTCCTAGGAGGGGTGAACTGCTTCATCATTCCTACTTTGTAAATGTAATGTCGTGACTTATTTCTCTATTTTAAACTGTTGTTTAGTGCTATTTGTGCTTATTTTCATGCTTCTAATTTACTAAAATCATCTACAATTCATGGTTAAAATCCTCAATCCTTAAGAAAACTAATGAGACAAGTATGCACATGTTTACAAACTGAAAAGACACTTATCACAAAAAAACTAATACAGTCCTTTCAGATTAGATAGGTATCAGAGCTAGAGTTTTATCTCTCTCGTGTTTTTTTGTGCAAATAATTATTTAACTGTTTGCAAGTTTTTAGATGCTTACTGGGCTCAACCTCAAAAGAGGAGAAGAAAAATTGGTGGAAGAAGAAGGGTATCAAGAAGAGCCAAAGAAAACGAGAGAAATATTTCCACAATCTCCACCACCTAGTTCACCTCCTAAGGAAGCACAATTTTCCTTAAGCATGTCTCATAGAGAAGGAGAAATCCATGAAGAAGTTGATCCCAAAGAGGAAGAAAAAGTGTTCAGGAAAGCATTCCTTGTTGGAAATAATAAGGAGGGGGGGGGGGGGGGGGGGGGGGGAATTAGTATTCCTTTCAATTAGTATTATTATTAATATTTTATAGCATTAGTTAATCTTCAATTATTAGTAGTGTTTGTACAATACTAGCAATAAAGAAAAGGAAGACAACTGCACACAATTTTTAAGGTGGAAATCCTCTCCGGGAATAAAACCACCTGAATGGTTTTCTAATAATTCTTTAATATTCAACTCCAATTGAAAATAAAGCTCCAACTTCCTAGAATCTAGAAAAACATTCTTCTCTAGCTCCCCCTAGATGGATTCTCCAATGCCCGAGATTCTTCAGTAGTCAACTGAATGGATGCCCCAACACCCAATGAGCTACAACTCATCTTAGCACCACCCTACTACCCTATAGAAGAATAAAAGAAGAATGTACTCCCATACTAGGGAAAATGGTCCACTTTACAATGATATATAATGATTTAGAAGAATAAGACACAATAAAACATAAATCCAACTATGACACAACCACCTAATGATGATCCTAGACCTCCCGACACTACCTCTTCAACTCTTGGCAGATAGACACTTGTACAATTTTTACAATGATGCATTTACAATTACTTAGTACAATGACACCTTTATAATGACTATATCTAGTGCTGCCCACTTGAAGACTTCATGTGGTGAAATTATTGTTGATGTTCTACACCTTGATTTCTGCTCTTGTCATGCTACCCTCTTCTGCACCTTGCTTTGCTTTGCTTCCCTAGAAAGTCTGGTCCTTTGTAGCCCTTGACAACACATGATCTAGCTTTTTCTTGCCTTCCTGGAGCTCGATATTGATTCTATTGTATCTCATTATTTCATATCCCCAATATGTGATTTTTGGTCTACTAGTATTCCTCTAAGTCTTCTTTCCAATGCCATAGATCTAACCCAATTTGGATTCTTCAAGAGAGAGTTATGGCCAATCTCTCACAATGCCCTAATTATGTAATGTTTCATTAGAGAAAAATTGTACGACATGCCACGTTTCACTGTTTCTTCATTTGGATTTGAAATTGATACAAAAAATACTACCGTCTCTGCACTATCCTCCACTTTTTACATAATTCCAATCTGATACTCAGAGAGAGAGTTATGCCGATTTTCCCAAGGTCACTTCTTTGAGATGAAGTTCAAGAGTCTTCAAAAACACTAACTTCCATAGATCGTACCTCTACAAATATTGCACACCTTGATATGAAATTTTTACAAGAGATTCCTCAGGATTTTGGATTCACCTCATAAAACTTTCAGCTTCTGAACCTTCGTAGAAAAAAAGCAATAGCGAAAATTTTTTGATGACCTGTTTCAGGTAGAGAAATCCCTACATAAGGAGGATATGAGGATCACAATTTATATGAATGCTTAGGTTGAGAGGGTCTTCAACAAGTGAACATTAGAGCAATTTTAGGAGCTTAAAAATTATTAATTATTGAATTTTCAATGACCCATGCCACAACCCCATGGGGTTTTATCCCACTAACTAGGGTTAAATACTTCAAACATGAATATCTCTAAAACCGTGAAGAATTACATGGCATGCCATATATCAATAGAAACATCACGACAAGTAGAATCCATCAAAAATATTCTTGACCCAGAATATAGTAATTTTTTTGGTCAAAATTACCATGCAATATCGGGATAGACCCTGGTACTACTTGGGTTGACATCAATGAAAACCACTTATCAAAAATCTCCCCTTTTGGCATTGATGGCAACACAAGTAGTCCCCCTACGATCATGACACCTCTTCCTACAACATTCTCTCCCCCTTTTACATCAATGGAAAAGGGTAACTCCCCCTGACACACAACCATCCTACAGACCTGTACACACTTCCACTCCCCCTTTATATTCCAAATAAGGAAAATCTAATGAGAGCTTGGGAGAATCCCAAGCTTCTAGAAAAGATATTCAAATTCTTCACGAGTACTCTTACAATCATCAATGCTTCCTGCCCAATCTGCATCTGTAAAGGCTTGAATAATGTTATTGTTACCCTTAGGATACCACAAGCCATATTGTACTATTCCCTTTAGATATCAAAGAATTATTTTGATGGAAATAATATGTGATTCTTTTGGTGCTGCTTGGAATCTTGCTACTTGTCCAACTGCTTGCATAACATCTGGCTAGGAGGATGTTACATATAGAAGACTAACAATTATAGATCTGTACAACCTTTGATCCACATCCTTAGATGAGTCGTCTATGCTCAATTTGAAACCTGTTACCATCGGAGTAAGGATGGGTTTGAAATATTCCATTTTGAATTTCTTGAGCATTTCCTTGATGCACTTGGCTTGACATATAAATATTCCTTTCTCTTGTTGAGATATTTGAAGCCCAAAGAAGTATGTCAGCTCATTAAGTAAAGACATCTCAAACTCACTTTTCATATTTGTAGCAAAGTTCTTACTTAGTTGATCATCATTGCTACCAAATATTATATCATCTCTTTAGCTATTAGACGTGCTTCCTTTGCTTCATCCAGAACATATATGTCGTTTGGAGCTCAACTTGTTGTAGCCATAATTTCACCATACCTACCTTTCCCGATTTCACATTTTGTGGAGTTGAATAGTATTGTGTGTCATTGATCACACATTTGTCCAACACTGACCAGATTGTGATTCATGTTTTCAACCAATAGAATATTCTTGGCTAGAGCATCTTTGCTTCCAAGAGTGACGGTACCTGGTCCTATAAAATTTGAAGATCCATCATTTCCAAAGGACATGGTTCCATCCTTCTTCTCTTTCAGAGATACAAATATATTTCTATCTCCAATCATATGCGTTGAGCAACTGCTATCAACATACCATACATCTTTGTTTTTTTGAGCCTTGAGAGCGAGATCACAATTATCAGTATTCTTCTTATTCCATGTTCATTCGTTCTATCGCTTTGAAGATTCTTTTAGAGGATTTTCAAGTCTGCAATCTCTGGCTATGTGTCCAAAGTTTCGACATTTGTAACATTTAATATTATTTATTAAATGTTCAAATCTATTGATTTTTTGTTGAGCCCTCAGAGGTTCATATTTGACAGATCTCTGGAACTTTATTGGTTCCTAGGGTACATGAGACATTCTACAGCTTTATGACAAAATTTTCCACATGAATAACAATTGCCATAAAAAATACGTTGGTACCTGGATGGAAATATTCATCGAGGAATTGTCTTCCAAGGCCGTTCTTGTGAATCTTTTCCAATGAAGTCTACATGCATGTCAGATCTCATAGTTTCATTGTATTTTTTTGTAGAAGGTCTTGCTTCTTCTTCTTTGTAACCAAGGCCAGTTCTGTCATTGTAAGATCGTTGATTGTTGATGATTTCTTCCAATGCCCTTGATATATTGGCATAGTTTTGGACAATTTTTTCCTTCTTCACTTCCTTATGCAGTGAGACTACTTCAGCTTCTAATACTTCCCTTTCTTGGTTGCTTTATTCCAACCTATTTTGAAGTAACTCTTCAATACATTTTTGTTCTTCAACTTCAATTTCGAGACCTTGAACTTGTTATTCAAGAGTATTGGAAAAAATCTTCTCAACCTTGAGCTATTTTATCAGCTTGATTGCCTCCTCAAAAAATTCTTCTATGGTCATCCCTTCTTCTTCGTTCTTTGATACCTCTGTTGATCAGCGGTTGTCATTGATGTCAACCCAAGTAGCACCAAGGGCTAACCCAATATTGAATAGGAAGTTTGACCTACCAAATTAATATATTCTGGGTCAATAATGGTTTTGATGTTTTCTACTTGTCCAGATGTTTCCGTTGATATATGGCACACCATGTAATTCTTCACTGTTTGAGAGATATTCATGTTCGAAGTTTGTACCCCAGTTAGTGGGATAAAACCCGATGGGGTTGGGGCATGGGTAATTGAAAAGTCATAATTAATATTTTTTAAGCTCCTAAAATCCCTCCCACGTTCACTTGTTGAAGCCCCTCTCAACTCAATAATTCATATATATTGTGATCTTCATTTCCTCCTTAGGCAAGGGATTCGGCCATATGAAACAGGTCATCATGGAATTTTCGCTCTAACCTTTTTTCTATGAAGGCTCAGAAGCTGAAATTTTTAAGAGGCGAAGCCGAAATCCTGAGGAAGCTGCAGTAAAAATTTCAGACCAAGTTGCGCAATATTTTTGGATATATGATCTGTGGAAGTAAGGGTTTTTGCAGGCTCCTGAAATTCATCTCAAAGAAATGACCTTGGTAAAATCATCATAACTCTCTCTCTGAGTATCAGATGGGAATTCTATAAAAATTGGAAGATAGTGCATAGTATTTAGTTTTATTTCTATCAATTTCAGAGCCAAATGAAGAAACAGTGACACGTGGCATTCCGTACAAGTGCGCTTTTTTGAAACAATCCATAATTAAGAAAATGTGAGAAATTGGGTATAACTCTCTCTTGAAGAATAAAAATTGGGTTAGACCTATGGCATTGGAAAGACGACTCAGAGGAATACTACAGGACCAAAAATCAGATATTGAAGATTTGAAATAACAGAGATACACAAAATTCAATATCGAGCTCCTAGAAGGAAAGAAAAAGCTAGATCATGTGTTGTCAAGGATTGCAAAGGACTAGACTTTCTACAGTGGAAAGAAAAACAAGGTGCAGTATAGGGTAGCATGACAAGAGCAACAACCAAGGTGCATAACAGTAGCAATAAGTTCATCATATGAAGTCTTCAAGTGGGCATCACTGCATACAATCATTGTAAAGGTATCATTGTACTTAGTCATTGTAAATACATTATTGTACAAATTGTACTAGTGTCTATCTGCCAAGGGTTGAAGAGGCAGTGTTGGGAGGTCTAGGATCATCATTAGGTGTTTGTGTCAAAGTTGGGGTTATGGTCTAGTATATATTCTTCTTCTACATCATTCTATATCATTGTAAAGTGGAACATTTTCCCTGGTACGGGAGCCCATTCATTTTTTATTCTTCTATAGGGTGGTAGGGTGGTGCTAGGGTGAGTTGTAGCTCATTGGGTGTTGGGGCATTCATTCAGTTGACTACTGAAGAATCTCGGGCATTGGAGCGTCCATCCAGTGGGAGCTAGAGAAGAATGTTTTTCTATATTCTAGGAAGTTGGAGCTTTATTTTCAATTGGAGTTGAAAATAATTATTAGAAAATCATTTGGTGGTTTTTGTCCCGGAGTGGGTTTCCACCTTAAAAACTGTGTGCGTTTGTGTTCCTCTTGTTTGCTGCTATC
Source organism: Pinus albicaulis (assembly GCA_034641835.2). Taxonomy (NCBI): domain Eukaryota; kingdom Viridiplantae; phylum Streptophyta; class Pinopsida; order Pinales; family Pinaceae; genus Pinus; species Pinus albicaulis. The sequence goes on along the minus strand of CM076571.1, from coordinate 285,906,262 downwards.
ATTGTACAAAAACTGATAATAATTGAAGATTAACTAATGCTCTAATTGTAAGAAATAATTATTTACCCCTCCTCTCAGTATTTCCAACAACCTCGTGTTTAATGTGCTTCGCCATAAACAATACTCTCTCATTGGCTTCTTCTTCACTGTAATTGTCTTCATCGGATGACGGGCTATCTTCTTTAGAGAGAAATTTCCTTTTGAATCCTTTATTTTTTCTTTTCTTGTTGAATTTATTAAAGCCTTTATTTTCTTTTGAGTTGTCATCACTTATGTTCGAACATTTTGCTGCGAAATGCCTAACATCACCATAGCCAAAACATATCAATGGAAGTTTACCCTTGAATTTTCCCTTACCAATTTTTATTTTTCTCATAAAGTAAGCATATTCTCCATTTGAAAGTCCTTCTTCATCATCTTCCTTTTCTTCACACTTGCAAGTGTTGGTTTGTTCATTTTAAGGTTGTTTCTCCTTATTGTTTTTCTTAGATGTAGTGAACGCATTTTCTAGATGGAAAGTACCCTCTTATTCATCAAGTATCATTTCATATGCTATGAGAACTCCATGTAATTCCTCTTTGCTGAGTTTGTCCAGATTTTCACTGTATTCTAAGACCGATACCTTTGGGTTGAATCTCCCTCATAAATTTCTAAGAATCTTTTGTATAATAGTCTTCTCGTCAACAGGATCTCCCAATCCTTCCAGAATGTTGGTTATTTCATCAAGTTGTTGGAAGTGTGCAGCAATGTTGTTATCTTCTTTCGTTCTGAGTTGCTCAAATTTTTCTCTGTAGATTTGAAGCTTTGCTTCTTTGACATTGGAGTCACCTGCATATATATTCTCAAGCTTGTTACATACATTTTTGGTGGTTTTACAACCCAGCACCTTATGATAAATAGATTCAATAAGTCCACTAAAAATAATATTCTTTTCTTATGCATCATTTACCAAATTCTTCTTACCTTGTTCATCCTCGGTTGATATAAATCCATTTTTAACATGTTCCATACTTCGTAACCTTGTGCCAAGAGATAGACCTCCATTATTCCTTTCTAGAGTGCATAATTATTTTAATTGAATAGAGGTACACCATTCTTGGTATGATCCATGAACTCCTTCTAGCTGTTAAACTACTATTGAAGGAACCAAGCTCTAATACAAATTTTTGGAAATACTGAGAGGGGGGTGAATCAATATTCCTTTCAATTATTATTATTATTATTAATCTTTCAGAGCATTATTTAATCTTTAATTATTATCAGTGTTCGTACAATGATAGCAGTAAACAAAAGGAACACAACTGCACAGATTTTTTAAGGTGGAAACCCTCTTTGGGATGAAAACCATCTGAATTCTTTTTTGATAATTCTTTAATATTCAAATCCAATTGAAAATAAAGCTCCAACTTCCTAGAATATAGAAAATCATTCTTCTCTGGCTCCCACTAGATGGATGCTCCAATGCCCGAGATTCTTCTGTAGCCAACTGAATGGATGCCCCAGCAGCCAATGAGCTTCAAATCACCCTAGAACCACCCTACCACCCTGAATTTTTCATAGGTTTGAACCTGTTGGTGACTTCATACACCAACCTAGCACAACCCTACCACCCTATAGAAGAATAAAAGAATTATGTACTCTCGTACCAAGGAAAATGGTCCACTTTACAATGATGTATAATGATGTAGAAGAAGAAGGCACGCTAGACCATAACCCCAACTATGACACAACCACATAATTATGATCCTAGACCTCTTGACACTTCCTCTTCAACTCTTGGCAAATAGACACTTGTACAATTTTTATAATGATGCATTTACAATGACTTAGTACAATGATACCTTTACAATGACTGTATGCAGTGCTGCCCACTTGAAGACTTCATGTGGTGAAATTATTGCTGCTGTTATGCACCTTAATTGTTTCTCTTGTTATGATACCCTCTGATGCACCTTGCTTTGCTTTGCTTCCCTAGAAAGTCTGGTCCTTTGCATCCCTTGACAACACATGATCTAGATTTTTCTTGCCTTCTAGGAGCTCGATATTGAATATGGTGTATATATGCTATTTCATATCCCCAATATGTAAGTTTTGGTCCTATAGTAGTCCTCTAAGTATTCTTTCAAATTCCATAGGTCTGACCCAATTTGGATTCCTCAAGGGAGAGTTATGGCCAATCTCTCACAATTCCCTAATTATGGACTAGTTTAGTAGAGCGAAATTGTATGATGTTCCATGTGTCATGTTTTCTTCATTTAGATCTGAAATTACTATAGAAAAAACTAAAGTTCGTTCACTATCCTCCACTTTTTACAAAATTACATTCCGATACTTAGAGAGAAGGTTATGATGGTTTTTCCAAGGTCACTTCTTTGAGATGAAGTTCAAGAGTCTGCAAAAACACTGACTTCCACATATCATATCTCTGAAAATATTGCACACCTTGATCTAAAAATTTTATAGGAGCTTCCTCCGGATTTTAGCTTCGCCGCATAAATATTTTAGCTTCTGAACCTTTGTAGAAAAAAATTTATAGTGAAAATTCCACGATGACCTATTTCGGGTAGTGAAATCCCTACATAAGGAGGATATGAGGATCAAAATTTATATAAATGCTTAGGTTGAGAGGATCTTCAAAAAGTGAACGTGGGAGGGATTTTGAGAGCTTAAAAATTATTAATTATTGACTTTTCAATGACCCATGCCACAACCCCATGGGGTTTTAGCCCACTAACTAGGGTTACAAACTTCAAACATGAATATCTCTCAAACCGTGAAGAATTACATGGCGTGCCATATATCAACAGAAACATCTCGACAATTAAAAACCATTGAAAATATTCTTGACCCAAAATATAGTAATTTTGTAGGTGAAAATTACCATGTAATATTGGGGTAGTGCCTGGTGCTACTTGGGTTGACATCAATGACAACCACTGATCAAGATTCCTTGACATGATTGAGATGGTTAGAATCCTCTATCAACAAAGGAATGAGAGACTGGAAAGAGAAGGATCCAAACTTCACAAGGAAGGTCAAGGATCGTTAGGAGGTCACAATGATGAAGATAAGTCAAATAAGGGTAATGGAGGAAATGTAGGCAATAGAGAGCCATCATCCTCACCCTCATCATCATCATCCTCTACTTCATTTTTAGTACATCAGCCACACAAGTTAAAGAACATTGGTAAAATTCATTTTTTAAAACTTGATGTTAATTTTGAATTGCCAATGTTTAATGGTGAAGTCAATGCTAAAAAGCTTAATAATTGGAATAGGAAATTGGAGGTCTATTTGAGAATCCATAATGTTTAAGATGATGATACCAAAATCTAAATAGCTTCATTAATAATGGAAGGTGAAACACTTGTTTGGTGGGAAGCCAAGACAAAGGAGGATATCACGAAGCATGGTAATATTATTCTATCATGGGCTGATTTCATTACTGCAATAGAATAAAAATTTTATCCATTAGCTCATATGCATAAATCCATAATGAACTGGTAAAACTTTAGGAAATTGAAGGGATGGAATGTGCAAGAATACACCCAAGAATTTAGGAGAAGAGCTCTCTTGTTAGGAGTATATTTGTAGAGCCAAGATAATTTTCTCAAGTACCTAGGAGGCTTACATAGCTACCTAGAACATACTATTCTCATGTTTAACCCAACAAGTGTAGATGAATTATGTGTTTAGGCCACACACCTAGAAGCTAGAGGGAAAAAAAATTCTGAAGAGGGTAGAAAGAAACCTTTTAAGGGTAAAAAAAAAGAGAATACCTCAAAAGGTAAAAGGAAAAAGAATGCATCTGTTAAGAAAGAGGGAGAAAAATTGGTCTGTAAACATTGTTCAAAATAAGGCCATGATGAAACTCATTGTTGGAAATTACATCCTAGAATGAGGCCCAAGAAATACAACAACTAAGGGAAATATAAAACTGCAGCTACAACTCAACATGATTTAGGAAAATATTCAGGTGATGAATCTAAAATTACAACCATGGGATTGAAGAACATGAAGGGAAAATAAATTGAAACTAAACCCAGTACTAGTACATCAAAATGTCACATACATGCTCCAAATGAAGAAGAAATAATTGAACTATGTCATGTGACGGTCATATCCAAACATGCCAATATTGACACATTGTTTGACAGTGGGTCACGAGAAAACTTAATCTCTGGAGACTTGGTCAAGAAACTTAACCTTGAGACCATACCACATCCAAAACCATATCCACTTGGTTGGATTTGTAAGGATGCAAATTTACAGGTTTCAAAGAAGTGTATATTGCGGTTTGCAATCACTGCAAATTTTGTTGACACCGTTGAATTAGATGTGGTTCTGCTTTACATAACAGGTATTGTGTTGGGGATTCCTTAATTGTATGACAAGAAAGAGATCTTCCATCGCCATGAGGACAAATATCATTTATTCAAATATGGCAAGGAGTACATTGTTAGAGCACATCGTAAGAAGACAAACATTGTTATGGTAAATGTTGGACAGGTAAAGAGGCTGGTAAATTCAAGTAAGAATTTTGTTCTTCTAATGATTAAGCCTAAATATGGTGTTAATCGTGAATCATTTGAGGGATGTGATCCTGAGTGGAAATCAGATTTATATGATGTAGTTAATGCACATCATGAGATGTTTCTGGAGCCAAAAAGATCGCCTCAAAAAAGAGAGATTCAACATGAGATTCAGTTGAAGCAAGATTGCCCTCTTCCAAACATAAGTTTGTATCACATGTCGATAATGGAGAATGCTGAAATTAAGAGGTAAATCAAAGCGATGTTGAACAAAGGAATCATAAGGCCAAGCACCTTGCCATGTGGTTCACCCATAGTCTTGATTCCAAATAAAGATGTGACTTGGCGCATGTGTGTAGACTTCAGAGATTTGAACAAGATTATGGTAAAAAATCGTTACCCACTCCCAAGAATAGATGATTTTCTTGATCAGCTAAAAGAAGAAATTTTTTTCACTAGGTTAGATTTACGAAGTGGATATCATCAAGTAACAACTACAGAAAGTGATATATGGAAAAATGCATTCAAAACCAAACAAGGACCCTTTGAGTGGTTAGTTATGCCATTTGGATTGTGTAATGCACCAAAAACTTTCATGTGTGTTATGGATAGTGTTTTGCGTCCATTCCTTGATGACTTTGTGATTGTGTATTTATATGACATATTGATTTTCAGAAAAACAAGAGAATAACATGTCTTGCATCTGAATAGAGTTCTTGATGTTTTGAAGAAAGAGAAATTGTTTCTTAAGATGTCAAAGTGTGAGTTTGGAAAGAATTATTTCATTTATTTGGGACATATTCTAGGAGGAGGAGAGTTGAGAATTGTTCCTTCTAAAGTGGAATCCATTGTGAATTGGCCCACACCCAAAATAGTAACCGAGGTAAGAAGTTTCTTAGGTGCAGCTCCGTATTGGAGAAAGTTTACTACTAACTTTTCTTCCATCACAGCTCCTATGCATGCAGTGATAAGTGTGAAGAAAGGCTTCCAATGGGGAGGCAAACAACAACAAGATTTCAAATCTTTAAAATACAAGATCAGTTCAGCTCCAGTCCTTACGTTACCAAATTTGAGACAACCATTCAAGATTCAAACCGATGCTACTGATTATGGCATGGGCTCAGTTATTTTGCAGCATTGTAAGCCTATCACTTTTCATTCTGAAACATTCAATGGTGATGTAACTAATTATCCTACATATGAGAAAGAACTATATGCATCGGTACAAAGTGTCAAGAAGTGGAAACACTACTTGATGGGTAAAGAGATGATTCCTCATACCGATCACCAACCATTACAGTACTTGCAGTCGGAAACAAAATTGCAACAATCAAGACATTTCAGGTGGATGGGATTTCTTCAACAGTTTCACTTGGTTATAAGGTACAAGAAAGGTATTTTCAATAAAGTTGATGATATGCTTTCAAGGCAAATCATTAGTGCATCAACTTTACTTAAAAATTATTCTATTGTACATGAGAGTTACAAAGAGCAATATGCACATGATGTTGATTTTGAAGATGTGTATGCTAGTTTGAGTGAAGGGAATCAAGTTGAAGAAAAATATTATCACATGCATAACAATTTTCTGTTTCATTTGGGAAATCTGTGTATACCACAAGGAGAGAGGCTAAGTCTCATGAGAGAAGCTCATTCATCTCTTATTGCTGGACACTTTGGGGTAAGAAAAACATTGGCACATCTACAAAGCTATTTCTATTGGCCTCACATGGTAGATAGTTTGTCGTGTTTTATAAGAGGTTATTCTTTGTGTGAAATAAGTAAGCCTAGTAATAGGAAGCTTGGGTTGTACACGCCACTACCGGTACCATCAAGACCATGGAAGAGTGTCTCCATGGACTTTTTTGGAGGTCTACCTATGTCAAGAAAACAACATGATTATATTTATGTAGTTGTGGATAGATTCACTAAAATGTGTATACTTATTCCATGTAAGAAAAATATTACTGCTAAAAAAACTGCTGAACTTTATTTTCAACATGTTTGGGTTCATTTTGGATTGCCAACTTCTATTGTTAGTGACATGATTCCAGGTTCATTAGGAATTTTTGGTCCAATCTATGGAGTATGATGGACACAAATTTTAAAAAGAGTATTTCTTTTTCATTCGCAAACTGATGGAAAAACCGAGGTGGTGAACAGAAATATTGTGCATATATTGAGAGAATATTGTAGAAAACATCCTAAGTTGTGGGATGAGAAACTATATTACATTCAACACACTTACAACTGGGAAAAACACTCTTCTACACAAACATCACCTTTTGAAGTATGATTTGGGTATTTTCCAAAATCTCCATCAGACTTCATATTTGGAAAGGATGTTGCAATTGATCACCATAGTGATATCGACAAGGCTCGAAATTTCATTGAGCAAATTTAGATTATACATCAACAATTTCAATAATAGCTCGAGAAAATTCAAATAAAATACAAGGAGAGGCATGGAAAACATAGAGTTGATCACAAGTTTCAAGAGGGAGATGAGGTATGGTTGCACATTAGTAAAGAAAGGATGCAAGGGGACGGTAAAAATCTCAAACCCATTCACTATGGTCGATTCAATATCATAAATAAAGTTGGTAATAATGTATTTCAACTTGAATTTCCTTCATATACGAAATTGTATTCAGTTGTTAATGTTAAAAACTTACATTTGTATGAGCCACCTTTGATCAATAATCTAGGAAGTGATGTTCAACTACCTTCTATTGAATATTTCTCGCCATAATTTCTGGATGAGCTCAAGGAAGATTCAATTCTTGATGGGAGGACAAGAGCATCCAAGAGGGGAAGTGTTGACTACCTTCGAGTTGTGCTCAAAGGCACTAAACCAAGCAAGGAAAAGTGGATGGAGGCTGGAAAGGTAAGGGATTTGTACCCTCATCTAATGAACAGGTAATCAAGTCTTTTGGGGTCAAAAAGCTTCCCAATGGGGAGGAGTGATCAAGAGTTCTTAAATTTTTCTCAAAATTTAAAGTTATAGGATCGGGTTGAAACTATGATGGTTCCGTAGATCTCTTCTTCCTAATTTCGACGTCATGAATGGTTTGAAAAACCGATGTCATATGAGGGAGGTATAACGTTCTGATGGAAATCATAAACAACTAAAATTTGCGACAGGGTTGACTTGGATGCTCAGTCAGCATGGTGGATGCACAGTAAGAAAAAGGAATATTCCTTTCCTTAGAACCAATCCCATGCTGATATGTGGTGCGGTATTATTGTTTGAATGGTTTTGTATGTTTTTTGTGTGAGGACCAATCATAGGGTGACATGTGGCCAGCCTTGAAGCTGCCACATGTCCCCAAAGTGGTGTATTAAAAATTTTAGGAGGTCTGCAGGGGTCAACCTTGTGACCTCCGGTAGAGCAACCACACAATTTAACCACCCACGATATACGTTATTAATTAACTATCATGGGTCACATGTTATTGTTAAATTTTATGTGAATTCACATTGGGGGTTGGAACTGCTGGCGGTCCAACCCGCCAGTGATTCCATTAGCATGGTCACATGTTACAACACAACCGACACATGATATGTAACCTCCAAAATGTAACCATTTCTGCAGCATTTCCATTAAGCCTTTTCACATGGCAATGGTTAATGTCATATCTCCTTTTAGTGTCCCATGATTTGGCTGATTGGCAAGCCAAATGATAGTGTAACATCAAACCAATCTTTGGAGCCCAAGGACCTAGCCTTCCTGGACTCAGAGAGGGCTCTCTCTATTTGTGTAAGGGATATCTGTGTGTTTGCTTATTGTGTTCTGATTTTAGGCTAGTTATGAAGTAGGTTTTTGGCTTTGGTTTTTAGGTTGTGAGGGATGAACTGATCAAAGACATAAGATAGGTAAAAATATGTCAGATCAACTGGGATATGGGGTCGAAAAGGTCAAGAAAGCTTTCAAATGGTGATACAAGGTTGTTGAAGGGCCGATTTGATTCGAGGTAAAATGGATCGTTGGGAAAAATGGAGTGAGATGGACATCAAGTTTGTGAATAAAAAAGGATTTCAAGCACAAATAGTTTAATAGATGACATAAACATGGTAGGGAAAACCATTAATCATGAGAAATGTAACTATAAGCTAATCAATGCATAGAAATAAACATTCAAGCCATGCATAGAGATACATAACTCTCTAACTTTAGGAAATGGCTATCAGAATTTGGGGAAATATATTTAAGACAGAAAAACAACTCAAATCACTATGTCGGAACGCCTAAACATAGTACTTCAAGCTATTGGGCACTTTGAAAACAAGATTTCATAATTTTAGGCAAAGGGCAAGATCAGTACAAGACCTCCTTGGTTCAACAAATGAAAATCTAATCAATCAAAGAAAGGTTTCATAGGTGGAGCTATGGCTAGCCATGAGTAAGAAAGGCATACCATAAATCATACTTAGCATGCATAAAACCATAAATGAAACAAACAAACGATATTCTTAAGTTATTAAAGAGCAATCAAGAATTCTTTAATGTGACTAAGAATGAAGAAAACATGGAAGCTATAACGAAACATGAAATTTTAGGTGCCTCCAAGGGCATGTCTCAAATATATTCTCTATTGTCTTATAGAAAGTAAGAACATGGATTTATGAATGAAAACTAGGAAACAAAATAGAGAAAGAGACACTATACCATTCTACCAAGTCATGGAATCCAACAACATTCCTCTTTCATCATCCAAGAACATCCAAGAAACTATCCAAAAGCATGAGACAAGTATTTCTTCCAAAGATTATATGACCATATATTTCTTCTATTCATCAAGTTAAACCTTTTTTACAATGAAAGCCTTTGGAATATATAGGCCAAAGTGAGGAAAACCTCTTAGTTCAACTTGCAATCTCATTGGCCTATCCAAAATATTTGATTTTGTCCTTGAGGCTTTGTAAAGCCCAAGGCACAAAATAACTAATAAGATATCTCAAAAATTCTAAAAAAGAGAAATATATTGACTTTTCATAACTTATCATGTACAAAAATAGCTAAACTTACATGAATAAAAGTCACTTTTGAAAGGTTCAATTTTTACAAAAATGCTCAAAAAATACATCAGCAAAAGGTCCCCTGAATTGCCAGCAACTTTTGGAGGCCTTCCCGATGTCGAAACGAGGCTCATGATGGCTCGTTGGAAAGCTCTGAGTGTCTAATTTCTTAAAATGTTTATTTTTATCCAAAATTACCAATGGAAGTCCTCTGAAAACAGACCTGTGTGTAAAAAACCAAAAAATAGGCCTTGCTGATAAACAGGGCAGAGTGTAGAAAAATCGAGTGTTTTTCGCCATTTTAGGGGAGAAAATGATCTTAAATTATTCTAAAAATTGCTGAGAATGTGCCCCTGCAATTATGGCATCCAATGATACCATTTTCATCCTTTGAGGATGCCCCAAACTGAAATGGAGATGCCCATGAGTTTTGGCCAAAAACCCAAAAAATGACAAAAAACCAAAATTTGTCGAATTTCGCGCAAACTTGGCGAGCATTACCCTCAAGGGTTTTCAGAAAAATTTTGTGAAGATGAGGCCAAAATTTGGAGCCTTGAGGTGTCTTTCCTCAATTTTTGTGCCTGGAGCTTCCCTTTAGCCTCCTTGAGTTTTTCCTAAGCAGCCTTCAATTTCCGCCGAGCAAACTGATTGAGCTTTTTATAATGCCCGGTCATCCTCCGTTGAAGGTCCAAGTCCCTATTTGCCTTCGCAAATTTCTTCTCCAAGTCGTCATTTACTCTCTCAAGCCATGCTTCTTGATTCTTCTCTATCTCTTGTTCAAACAATGTAGTGAGAGGGGTATATTGGAGAAGGGAATCTTCTTCTTCTTTTTGTTTCTCAAGGGCCTTTTTGAGCCCCATGGTTCTTAGCCTCTTTCGCCTGGGCTGATCTTTGCCTTCACTTTCATCGAACTCACCCATGAGTTCTTCCAATCTCACTTGTGCTTTTGAGGCCTCCTTTTTGTATTTGATGGCCCGTGTCTCATATAAAACCATATGGACACTCATCTGCTTGTTTTGAACTTGCAAAAAGTGATTGAAGTTCCTAGCCCTATCAAGATCAGTCCTCAAAGCATGAATTTAGTTTTCTCTATTGATCAAGAGATTTTCTAGGATCCAGGCTTCATTATCACTATCATCACTTTGGATTTGGATGATGTTTAATTCCCTTTCATGTTCATGACTGCCTTCCTCCTTGTCCTTCCCTTTGCTTTGGGTGGCTCTTTTAGTCTTCCTCCTCTTGGGCAATTTGACAATGGGCTTCTTGGGAAAATTTCCCTTGCTTCGGAGGGCCCTAGTCACATTTGGAGTTACAACTCTAGGCACCCTTTTCCTTGATGTCTGGGGCTTGGCCACTTTTGGTGAAGAGAGCATGGCCCCTTGCCTAGGAGAGGAAGCTAGCACATGCTCCATGGGCTCTTTACCCTTGTCACTTTTCTCATCATTCTTGCCACTGTCTTGGATTTCTTCATGGATGCCTTGACTGTCCTTATGCATTTCTGTTTTAGGGTTGTCCTCCTCACTATGTTGCACCTTTTTATCATGCTTCCCTTCTTCTTCATGAGGCTATTGTTCCTTTTTATGAGGCCGATGTTCCTTTTTAGGAGGCTGCTGTTCATCATCCTGTAGTTGCTTCTGTTCATCATATTCATGGGACTGCTCACATTTTTCATGAGGCTGCCTCTGTTCATCATGAGACCGCTCACCCTCACTGTGCTGCACATCTTCATGTTGCTGCCCTTCATCATCTTCAGGATTCTGCTGTTCTGTCTCACTGTAATGCTGCTCATCATCATGCCCTTCTTCCACTTGCTGTTCTGCCTCATTGTGATGCGCTCATCATCATCTTCCTCATCATGCCCTGTTTCATCATGCTACTACTCATCATCACTTTCCTCTTCTTGCTCATGCTCTTCTTCCTCATCATGCTCTTTTTTTGTTCTATGGTAAATTTGAGCTTCTTGGGAATAGGTTTGCTAGAAGAAGGTGAAGGATGGTGAGTAGAAGGTGAAGGAGATGTATGAACTTGAGGGATAGTGGAGAAATCCGGATGGGTGATGAAAGAATCCCAAGAGACCTCCTTCTTCTCAAGATGATGAAGAATGATGACTTTGATGAGGGAGTGATGGAAGAGGCAGGCTGTCTGCTGAGAAGGAGGCTTTTTCTGAATAGTGGAGGCCATTTTCTCAAGACTTCTGTGTAGGAAGAAAGGGAGATTTAACAATTTGGCCCTCGTGAAATGCATGAGAAATCAGATATGATAGGCATAGACTCAAGAGAATCTTCCCTCGCAAGTGAAGTATTTCATGATGATCTTCATGAGGGGGGCGAACTAGTCAATAGATATGATAAGGGGAAAATGGATGGACATGAATCTCTATGCTCAGGCTTTAGAAAGGGCTTGTATTCTTCTGAGTCCAGGTGGCTTTGTTTAAACCACTTCTCCCCGACATAAAGGATTTTAGTGGCCTTGGAGATGGACCTTGGAGAGAATTTGAAATCTAGACCTGCCAACTGAAAATGCTTCTCTTGAAACCTCAAAGCACAAAGATGTGTCAAAGGGGAATAACTCTTCACCTCTTGCACTCTTTGGCAAAAATCTAGACACCTAACCTCATGGAAGTTAAAAAGGACCGATGGATGAGCATTCACTTCTTCAATGGAAATAGGCTCAAATCTTTTGTGCAGGCCACTCCTACTATCTTGCCTGGGAGGCATCTTGTTTTGAATGTTTTTTGCAACAAAAAGATGTCTCAAATAGCCTTTGGAATGTTTTCTCAAGCACACACCTCTATCCTGCCTATCAATCACTATTTGACCAAGACAACTGCTTCAAATGCTTTGTGAAATATTCTCCCAACACCAACCTTGTGCTCCTTCTAAATCACTTTTTTGTCTTCTTTTGTGCCAAACAACAAGTGGTTATCAAATAAAGCAGTACACAGTCAAATTGTTACTGTGTTTGGGTAAGGTCACAAGGATCCTTTGTGTTTTGGTATAAACAAGACAACCTTGTATTTAGACAAAGACAAAACGCCTCCCCCAATCAAAAACACTCTTCTTGTATTCACTGTTTTTCACACACAAGTAGACAAAAACACCTTCAAATTGATTTAAATGCTTTTCATAACATACTCTGTTTCATGGAACAAAGGAGGCTGCACTAGGTTTCACTATTTTTCCACACAGAGAGGACTTTTGAAGTGATAGAGTATTTCAAACTTGATCACTGTTGTCTCTTTACAATACTGTTTCACCTTAGGATCACTTGTTTCTTATGCCCAGGTAGACAAAAACACCCTCAAATGACTTTAAATAATCTCTCACCACGCTTTGTTTTATGGGACAAAGGAGGCAACACTAGTTTCACTGTTTCACTTATTCAAAAGGAGATATTTTTGAAGTGACAAGACATTCGGACTAAGACCATTGCTTTCAAAATAGGCTCACTGATGTTACCTTACAAACATTGTGTTTTCCTTTCAAGGACTATTTCCTCCTTATAACATTGTTGTCACTTTAGACTTTGCCGACAGAGGTTAATTTTGTCTTATCACCGTCAGGACACCTTCAACCATTTGAAAACCTATAACACTGTGTTTTCTGTCTAGTCACTAGCATATGTTTGATTACTCTGTTTTGAAAACAATTTAGGCCTTTTGAAACCAATATAAACACTCCACTAGCCTCCCATTGTAACAATTTTCGTCAATATATTTAACAAATCACCTTGATTTTCCTACCAAGACCTTCATTTTTTAATCACCATTTAGTCTTGAAAAACATGGCAACAATCACCCCTTTAGAAATTTGAATGCATCAAGGAGGCAAATAAAAATACCGCAAAGATGGTTTGTGGCCTCTGCTTGATGAGTTGATTAGGTTTCAAGACCCTTTGGAGGCGTTTTGAATGTTCAAACAAGCCCGACACGTTGAAATGGAAGAGCGCCACGTAATAGACAAGTTGTCAGGTTCGTCTTCGGGTAGTTGTGACCACACCTACAGGCGCGCCGCTACAGGCGCACCACGCAGTAATGTAACCTCATTGTATTTTTTCTCCTAAATGTGCCGCGCGCTTTTCCAGGCGCACTGCGCGGGCTTAAAAGTTTCAAAATCTACAATTTTTGCTCGAACTTCATATTTTATCCAATGGGCGGCTAGGAGAGTGATTGTGAGTGCTTGTTTGCATTTTTGAAACTTGCAAATGGGATTGCAACAGTCCTTTTAACCTCTTAAAGTCAAAAGAGCCGATTACCCTTGAGGTTGCTTTGTGAGGGTTTTGGAGGTCCTTTTGAAAAGGCTTTCTCGGTCATAACTACACATAAAGAAAATGTTCCTTTTAAAACATAACAGAGACTCATCTTTGCTCGAATAAATGACACAGTGGCATGAACTTCTCTTACAGGCATGAATTTTTTTTTGAAGTAAAGAAGCCTTTTTAAGAGTAAAAAACTTTCCACTGTTTCTCATTAAGGGATGAAACTTTGTTTCCTTTGTTGATATCTGTCTTGTAGAGGAAAACTCTGCTTTGAGCCATGTGAATGACTGCAGATGTGCCTTTTGAATGACACTGCTTTTTGACTGGGGGAAACTTAGCTGCATTTTCCTTGGTTTGACAAACATATGCTCATTAAAAATAAGATCCTATAAAGGCTTCTCCTGCAATTATATGCAACATCTAGGTATCTTCATATGTTTCAAAAGTCCCTTTTTTGTGACAACATCATGCTTCATTTCTTCAAGTATTGTTCCTGAAATTGAAACACTTTCCATATCATTTGTTCACTTTTATGAACCTATGTGTCTATTTGCAAAGCCTTCTTCAGAAATTAGGCTTAGGTTACCTTCTTTTCCATTTGATGAGTTTTTTGACAAAGACCTTCATGAACAGGAAGAACAAACCTTCTTTGAGTATTAGCATCACTCTTTGGCTTATGTTTGACCCAAATTCCCACTTATAAACCTTGAATGGATTTCCACTAATTTCAACTCTATTTTCTGAAGGAAAATCATGGCTAGATTTCATGCATGTTGATCAAGGAGAAAAACTCTGGAAACTTTTGATGAAATCACATACCTCAGTAGAATTTGTTCATTTTGTCTTCAGATTGCCTTTGGAGGAAAACTCTTATAGAATATAAGTCATCTTCTTTGATCATTACAGTACCCCTGCATTCTCTTTGTTTTTAACACCATTTCTCTGTTCAGAAGCCTTCAATTGTCTCCTACTGCTCTTAAAATTTGCCTTTTAGTCAGTGAAAACCCTAAAATCAATCTCTGTCTCTGGCCCTCTGCTTATTAGATGAAGGAGGCCATTATCACAGTGCCAAACCTCTGCTTGTAAAATGAAGGAGTTTTTCTCAATCTTCAACCCTCTGCTCGTGTGTGGAGGAGGTTTTCTCAGTGATGCCATTTCATCAGCTTTTAAACAGTGTTATCTTTCCTTTCACTGCCTATTCATGCTTAAGCAAATGAATATGAAAAATTGATAATAAGTCATGATGGGCATTTCTCTGAGAGATGTAATTTTTCTTTCCAAATACCTTTGTGCCTCTTTAGACATCACAAGAAATTTTGCTAGTATCTACAAACCATTTCTTTTCATTTATAATTCACTAACCTTTGACTGTGATTGCAGGAGCTTAATGAAACAAATTTCTGCCATGTAGCTGCATCCCAGGCTCAAAACCACATGAGAAGCAGTTGTCTTCTCATGTTGAGTTTAATACTGTCTTCTGGAATACTGGTACACTTATGCTCTTGAAAGATCCATTGAAACACTGTAAAACTACCTAATATTAGTTTGACCTATGGCATATGCATTGCTAAGACTTCAAGGCTTGTTAGTGGCGCGACTTAAGGGTGTAACCAAACTTTATTTGCAGAATAGGAAAGTCAGTTAGGACTGGTTGATAATAGATAGAGGTTCTTTGGCTTTAGGATAGTTTTCCAAGGGAGAAATGCCTAAAGCGCCACTACCTAACTTAGGGGAGACTTCTTGGAAAGATTTGGATTGTTTTCTTTGGAGCTGATGGACAAGCTAGTATGGCTGAGGCTAGATAGGGCTTGACAATGAGGTTTTATCTCCTCATGGGTTGATTGAAAAGGTAGGAGGGTAAAAATGTTTATGGGTGTTTTCCAGCTGGAAAATTTGACAATTTTTGAGATCATCTACTAGAAAAACTTGGGTGTAACAACTAGTCATCACCAACAAGTGAAAAATACTGATGACTAACAATGGCTCCATTTGGGGAGGGTAGCTCCTTTTCAGGAGGTGTCCAGAATTGCAGATATTTGGCTTATGAAGACCATTGCCTTTATCCATTGGCACAAATTTCTTTCTTCCTTGATGCTATTTCTAAAAATTGACAGCATGATTAGCATCAATGATATTTCTACCTACCCCACTATCTTTCCTAACATTTTTTCTTCTTTTGGGTGCATTTGGATTAGCAACCCTTTGACATAATCTATTTTTTTGAAAAATGAACCTATCTAGTTCTACACTTATATCTGCCGAGAGTTCAGATTAAGCTGATGAGCTCCTTTGTTTCTCTACCTATGCTAGATCGAATGTCAAGGTTAGGTTGTTTGATAGGATTTTATTCTCTAATCTAAAACATGAAATTGAAAAATGACCAAATCAGGATTAGATAGTCTAATTTGTCATGTACTTGTGGCACGAGAGACAAGCTACACACAAATATTTAAAAATGAAATCTAGAAAAGCAGGGCTAGGATACACAATTTGTTTTTCATCCCTACTTTCCTCTTTGGTTTTTTTTTTGAGCATGTGGAACTAGTATCTTTTCCTAATCTACTCTCTTTGATAAGTCAAGCTTACACAATGTTGACTATCTTTTCCACTCGCTAAATTATTAGAAAATAAATTTAAAACATACTCAGCTATGATTAGGCTAGATAACTAAACAAGACATTTGAGCACTAGTAGTGGCATTTGGACTTGCGCGCTTTCCGAATGACTATTTTTTGAACATGGGGCCTTCTTTCTATTTTTCAAACCACCCTCTTTTTCTATTTTTCTTTTTTTTTTTAACTTTCTGTTTTTTATCTGTTTTTAAAACAATGGTATATACAATGATTGAAAATGTTTTAAAATTGGAGCTCTTGACAAAAATAATGCTTTAATGTTCTGCCATTCACAAGACCTCCAAAATTTTCAGTCCCATCAAGTTCTTGCAGGAAAAAGGCATTGTTTCCGCTAACTGAGCTGATGATTAAAGGCCCTTTCCATAAATTTTCAAACTTGCCATGTTTACCTTTGTCTTCTCTTCTAGAATCCCATTTTAACACTTTTTCCCCAATCTGAAAATCATTTTCCTTGGTCCTTCTGTCAAAAATCTGTTTTATTTTTTCTTGCGCTAACTGAGCCTTTTGGTAGACTTCTTCTCTTGTTTGCTGTAAATGGATAGTCTGATTTACCCTCCTTTACATGTCATTTTCTTCTATTTGAAATTCCTTCAATAGCTTCATTACTGGAACCCCTAAAGATGTTGGGAAAATGGCATCTATGCCATAAACTAATTGGTAGGGAGACATACCTATTGATTTTTTGGTGGTCAGTCTATCAGCCCATAGTGCGTGTACTAGTTTTCTCTGCCATGCCTTTTGATTTTGTTCTAGAAGTTTTTTTATGATGTTGACTAGGCTTTTGTTAGAGGACTCGGCTAAACCATTACCTTGAGGGTAATAAGCTGTGGAATGTCCTAATGAAATGTGATATTTGTAATAGAAGTCAACCATTATTTTGGAGGAAAAGGCAGCGACGTTGTCTGTAATGATCTTTCTAGGACAACCAAATCTAGATAGGAAATTGGTTTCTAGGAACTTGATGATGACTGAATCGGTGGCATTCCTAGAAGGTATGGCTTCTATCCATTTGGTAAAGTAATCAGTGGATGTAAGGATCCATTTATGTTGAGTGGATGAGGAAGGGTGAATTTCCCCAATAAAATCTAGACCCCATTGCTGGAACGGTCCTTCGACTATGATGGGGTGTAAGGGCAAAGGTAAAAAAAATTTCTTGCCATCAAAAATTTGACACTTATGACATGTCATAACTAGCTTGTGAATGTCAGGAAATAAGGTAGGCCAATAATAACTGGCTCTAAGGATTTTGTTTGCTGTAGTTTTCCAGTAGAGATAACCTCCACATTCTCCTTCATGCATTTCGTGCATAATTTTCTCTGCATTAGACTCAAGAAAACATTTAAGCAACATACCAGTGGGATTTTTCCAATATAGATATCCATCTATAATGCAAAACTTTAAAGAATTTTGTTTAAGAAATCTTGCTTTTGTCTTTGATAAAGTTGGAGGAGCATTTAGATAAAATAATACATAAAGAATATTTGCATACCAAGGTGAATTTAAAAACACTTGTTCAACATGAGGGGCTGTGCATTCTTCTTGTTCTTCTAAGGCATCAAAAAAAATTATATCTAAAGCTTGGAGGTTGGTTTCAGCCATTAGTCTTGCAAGTCCTTGTCCTTTAACCAGTTTGGTAGGTCGGATTTCTAAGTCATATTCTAAGATGATAGCAATCCATTTTCGCCTTTTACCATCAGGATCTTGGTTTAATATGTCTTTGACGACGGTATTAGGAACAAAAGCTATGATATGAGAATGCAAGATGTAAACTCAGAAATCTTTCAATGCTTTTACCAATGCGAATGCCTGTTTTTCCATGATGTTATATTTCAAGGGAGAGTCTCTTAGGGACTTTCTAAAAAAGGCAATGGGATGTTCTTGCCCTGTTGCGCTCTTTTGTAACAATATAGTCGCTATCGTGTGTTCCGAGGAAAATGAAAAAATGTAAAAATCCTTGGTGAAATCAAGACTTATCAGCACAAGTGTTTTGGTTAGGGATTTTTTAACTAATTCAAAATATTTTTTCGCTTCTGTAGTCCATTTAACCTCGACCTCCTTTTTTAACATGTTTGTGATATCTCTCAGAAGTTC
Source organism: Pinus albicaulis (assembly GCA_034641835.2). NCBI lineage: Eukaryota > Viridiplantae > Streptophyta > Pinopsida > Pinales > Pinaceae > Pinus > Pinus albicaulis. The sequence continues at coordinate 285,887,730 of CM076571.1, read as the reverse complement.
GGCAAGATTTGGGATAAATCTTCTCAAGAAATTAATCTTTCCGATAAAGGATTGCATCTCCTTTATGTTTCTAGGGTGACTTATTTGTAATATGCCTTTGATTCTCTAGGGGTCTATTTTTATTCCCTCTTCTGAAATTATGTGACCTAGGAGTTTTCCTTCTTCTAGACCGAAAAGTGTTTTCTTGTGGTTTAGTGATAAACCATATTTTCTACATTTGTTAAAAACCTTTCCTAACTGCACCAAGTGTTCTTCATCTGATTTGGAATATACTGTGATATCGTCGAGATATATGACTATGAAATAAACTATGTCTTCTGAGAAGGCTATGTCCATGGCTCTTTGGAATGTGGCGCCAACATTCATCAATCCAAAAGGCATTTTAACGTACATGAAAGTGCCCCAAGGTGTGGTGAAAGTTGTCTTGTGTTGATCAGTGGGGTAAACCAGTACTTGGTTGTAACCAGAAAAACCATCAAGTAATGAGATCCGTTTAGCACCTACTACCTTCTAGAGTATGTGGTCCATTTTGGGCAACAGATAGTTGTCCTTTAAACAAGCTCTATTCAGGTTTCAGAAATCGATACAAAGTCTGATTTTGCCATTTTTTTCCTAACTGATACTAGATTTGAAACCCATTCAGAATACCCGAGAGACACTATTATCCCAGCATCATACATCTTTTTAATTTCCTTTTCAACCAAAGGTAGTAACACTGGTGTTACACTAAAAAATGTCACCCTGACATTCTGCTGACTGTATGAGCTCATTGACACTCATACTTACCTCCTTTGCAAGTCTTACAACCTTTGTTCCTCATTCCAAGCCCTAAAAATAGAGGAAAAACCCTTAAAACTCAAAAAAGCCTTGGGTACGCAGTTAATATGAGACATACATGCGTTCTTAGCTAGGGTACACAGGTAATTTGAAGTGGAACTGCGTTCTAGAACGCAATTTTCCAGTGTTATGCTTGCGGACTTCCTGTAAAGTCAAAAACGCACGAAATCAAAGTGAAAAAGTTGATTTTTGGTCAATTATGGAAGGTTCTAGATGAGATTTTTTGGGGATGAGTACGCTTTAGTAAGGTGCATGTATCCCACACCTTAAGGAACTAATCCCTTGATGTGAGGAGCCTATCCCTTTGAAGGAGGATTCTTTCCCTTAAAAAGTGGAATCCTAACCTCCTCATCTACTCTATAAAAGGAGGCATTGGGTAGCCTCAAGGGGTTAAGAAGGGTTAAGAAAACTAATGGAGGATTGAAGAAGTTAAGTTAAGAAAACTAATGGAGGATTGAAGAGGTCAAGCTTAAGAAGATTTTAAGTGAAGATTTTTGAGTTGAAGTGCTGTTGAGATTCAGACTCAGTTAAACAAGACTTTTGTGAGGAGAGAATACATACCTCTATTTGTCTTGGAAGGAAGAGTGCAAGACTTATCAAAGTAGAGGAGACTCCTACTTCGGACCCCGAGAAGGCCTTTCGAACATCAAGGCTAAGGTTGTAAGGTTCTTCTGTATATTTTAAGATTAATACAATCAAGTTTTGTTTTTCTCAATAAATTGTCGTTCGATTGTTTATTTCAATAAGCTGTCGTTTGATCATTTATTTCATAGATTCCTTTATCACTATGATAGGTATGTTTTATGATTATTTGTTATACAGGTGCTATTTGATATTTTCTTGTTTGTAATTATAGATCGACAAAAGACAACTCTTGTTGCGACGGAAGGATTCTTGATGCGACATAAGCTTTACAACTGCAAATAAGCATTTGGATCTAAGGTAGGATCGACACCTTCATAGCATTTATTTGTAAAACGAATATACTTAGAGAAAGACAAACTTAGTTGTTCGTTTGTTGCTAGATTGTCTTCTGACACTAGGGAGATCGGTCTTGTCTGCAAGAACGATTTATCCGGCCAACAACTGGGTTTATTCTTCTTAACTTCTATTTGAAAGGCTTCTGGTTTTCTTTGAGGGGAATCTTATGTTGAATGATCCTTGTGTCATATGATTTCAAATCTTGGTATCCCCATGCGAACACATCTTTAAATTATTTAAACAACTTGATGTACTTCTATTTTATGTGAGGAGGAAGGGTTTTGGATAGTTTGATCTTTCTAGGCTCTTCCAAGCTTCCTATGTTATATTCTTCTATGTCGACCTTAGTAGATTCCATCTTTGGCTTTTTGGCCACATCGTTAAAGTCAAACAATTCTTCTAAAGGTGCAAGCCCTATGGGTATGGTGTCATTTTCACATTGTAGGACTTCAAGCTCCCTTTGTTCTATGTCCTCTCCTATCTCAGTTTCATATGAATGATTGACCAAGTTTACATCTGTCCAAGAAGGTAAATTTGGCTCTTGATCTTGATTTTTGCCAGGTCTCTTTTCTTCATTTTCTAAGTCTATTTTGGTTACTTCAAATTCATTCTTAGATTGTAAGAAATCATTAATTTGATCGTCATATTTGAATATTTTCCAATGGTTAATATTATCTGGTACTGTAGGGCGATGTTTGACCTGAATAGTGTATTTCTCTCTTAGACATGGTATTTGGCCATTACTTGCAGCAAAGGCGAGCTCATTTTCTAGGCTATTTTGAGCCCTAGGAATATAAGTGAGTTCATATTTTTCGAAGGTTTTGAGGACGTCTAAAGCTGCATTCCTGTATTCTCTTAGTCTTGGGTTTTTTACCGAATATTCACCTTTGATTTGCCTAATTACAAGTTTTGAATCTCCCTGGGCTGATATTTTCTTGGTGCCTAAGTCCTTAAGTATGTGTAGACCAAGGAGAAGGGCCACATATTCCGTAATGTTATTAGTACATTGGAATTATAATCTGAAATAATGACCTTCATTAGTATTATGTATCCAGATGCCGGCCCCCGAACCAGTTTTGCCACAAGAACCGTCAAAGCTTATACTCGAAAGAGCTTCTTTTTCATACACGATACTAAGCTGTTTTTTAGGTTTCTTGGAGCTTTGATCATCAGTTTCTTCATTTAGAAATGGGAAATGTGGTTTTGATGGTTTCAAATCCTCTTCATTTTCTTTTACCTGCTCATTTATATCACTTTCATTGTATAAGATAGAAGAATCTAAATTGGAATTAATGGAATAAATGGGAGTGTTGTTTGGCTTATCCCGGTTGCTAACCATGTATTTCACGTGAGTTTCTCGGTATAATCTCCTAGTCTGGTTGAAAACTGGGATGGTAGCGAATGACATGTCCATTTGAAGGTTACCTTGTATTTTGGCAGCCCACACCCTCGATAGTAGCATTCCATACTTAGGAGGAATATCGGCCACTACTACGTCCATGACTAGGTTTTTTACCGTAGTTGTGTCAAAGCAAAACATAGGTTCTTTATTAGCCCTAAGCATTTGACTCGACTTGAATCAAAGGAGTACAGGTCTTTGTATGGTTGAGTTACCTCTAGACCCAGGTTTTCCATGATTGCTTTAGGCATGAGGTTATGGGAGGCACTAGAATCTAACATGGCATTATGTAATATCTTGTCCTGTATATTCAAGCTTACATAGAAAGGAGATATAGCTCCTTCTTGGTATTCACCTTCTATTTTGGGGCCGAACAAGAGCTCGGGTTTGTCATCAGTTAGATTTAAAGTATCTGCCTCATTTCCTAAATCAAAAAATTTGAAGATTTTAGATCTATACCTATCTACAGTTATTAGCTCAGTAAGGGGTATGGTTATTTTTATTTTGGAAATTTCCCCTTTGAAACTAAAAGGAGTTTGTAGTTTGGATAGATTCATTTCAGATTTTTCGGACATGGTTTTCTCTATGTTCTTAATTTGCTGACTCTATTTCGGGCCTTTTTTAATCACATCCATCTCCGGAATATTTGTGGAGGTACTAGGAGCATCTGAGCCAAGACTTGTTTGAATAGATTTATCTTTGTTTTGGTTAGTTTTCTTGACCACGATTTTGTTGCTATCCACTACTTTTTTAATGATGGTATCACAGGTTTTAGCAGTTTCAGGGCTACCTTTCTTGGATTTGTCTTGGTTTTTTCTTCTTCTAAGGTCAGACTACTTGTGAGCTTCTATGATGGCATTCTGAAAATCTATGACAGGATCTTTGGGATCTTCATAGTTGGTTTCGTCCTGATTCGGAGAGAATAACGCTTGCTTTTATGCTGTGAGGTAATCCTCACTCTCATTATCAGAACCTATGAGGTTCAAATGATTTTCATCAATGGGTTCAGTATCCCTATCATCCTCATCAACACAATTCTCACTGAAGGATGGCCTGATTTGTTGGTCCTTTCCCCTCGGTTTATTTTGATACTAGTCTATTTTAAAGTTTTTGTTCCAGTTTTGAGGGTTTGGTTGGTTGTCCTTAAGAGGTGGTTTTTCACTCATTTTTTCCCACATCTTTGTCATGGATTTGACCAGGCCATATATTCTAAGATCTGAGGAAAATACCGAAGGGGAAAATTCATCATGGTATGTAACTCCCATTTCTGCTCTTATCCTAGCTCTCTTTTCAGCTAAGTTGGCTTCTGCATTTATAGCCACTTTTTGCATTTCTTCTAAGGTAGGGGGGTCCTTGTCTCTTAGTTGATAAGTCATGGTTGGGTCAAAGCCTTCGGGGAACTTTTCCAGGGCTGAGCCAAGTGGAGGTTTGAAGTGAGGTGGGAGGGCTTTATACACACTATTGAACCTAGTGCAGTATCCTTGGACACTTTCCCCATTTTCCTGTTTTAGATTTTTATACTCTGACATGATTTGAATGGGGTTCTTTCGGATTTCCAACTTGTTTATGAAGGTTTGGTAGAGTTCTGGGAGATTGTGGATGCTGTTTGGAGTTAATCTCTTAAACCATTTTTTGGGTTCTCTTCCCAGGCTTTAGGCGAACATCCTCATTCTGATGGTCTCATCTTCTATTTCAATGTATTCAAAGGCATCGCTAATCCTATCTACATGTTGTTGAGATGTGGTAGTCTCAACTCTAGTAAAGTGCGGGATTTTGGATTAATAGTCATTTTGTAAGGGAGCTAAAGGTTGTGGCAACACAAAGGGTGCATACTAGGCTGCCATGACGGGAGCTATGGATTGTGTGCAAAACGAGGGCTTGTGGCATGAGCTGAGGTGGTTTGAATAGTAGTGGTTTGGATGGGTGTGGCGGATGTACTTGGACTAGTGATCTGATTTTGAGCAGATCTGGGATGGTAGGAGCGAAAGTGATGGAGAATCTGAAATTCGGGAGGTGTAGTAGGCGAGGCTTCTCTACTAGGACTCTGTGGTAGATCTAGGGGCTCAATATCGTCAAACTCTATCTTACTTTTTGACTTGCTTCTAAAAAGGATTTTTGCTGATTTTAAGTCAAAGGGGGAATCCTGCAAGGCTGTGAGGTGTTCAGGTACTGATCTTGCTTTACGGATGGACCTATCGGTAGCTAAATTGCTAGTTTCGGAATTTTGCCACATAATCTTCTCTAGGTCGTCTACTATGATAGGGGGATTTGGGTCTGGATGAGATCTGGTGTTGATTCTTCGTGAAGCCATATTTTGAGTCTAGAGTTTAGAGAGGATAGTATTTGTGATTGTTTCGGATGGATGGCCTCTCTGGGGTTATACTAATGTGAAGGATGGTCAAAACAAAAATATGAACTAGTGGAGTTTCCAGGTGGATTTCTATGAGGACTATGGTCCACCACCAACACTATCAAAGATGCTTTCGGGAAAACGTTTTATAGAAAACTTTGAGATGAAAACTTGCATAGAAGAGTGATTCACTTGGTTTCAACAGTTTGCTAGGCTGTATGGACAAGCTAATGGTTCTCTTTGCAAGGTTACTTCTGTTTATCTCCTATGTTTAGGTGAAGTCTTCTGAATCGCTAAGTTATACTTAGTTTGTCACTGATTACAGAGTTTGCACCCTAAGTTTTAATTTTTGGAAAGGATGAGTTAACAGAAAGGTATGGTTTATGAATTTTTTGGTTTTTTATGGAGTTTTTAGGCCTACTAGAGGCTATTTGAGTCGCCAGGTGGAACTTGGTTGTTTTTGTAAAGATGTAGCTATGGTCCATCACCGGTAACTAGGGAAAAGCCAATCTGGGAATGTTTTGGGGTTTTTTGAGTTTTATGTGCCTATGAGGTTTGGAAGAGTTTCCTATAACTGAATCATCATTTTTCTAAGATGGTGAAAGAGCTAGCTTCTACTCTTCAAACAAAATTTAATTTTTCTAAGTTGTATTGAGACTTCAGGAGTTAATAAGGAGTACTTAGATTGTCACTAACTCGGAAGGTCCCACCATGATCGCCACTATGTTAGGGAGCGGTGGGATAAGTCAATCAGATAGTATTCTTAAGGCTGCTAGAATTTTTAGGGAATCTAAGTTTGTTTATCACTCAAATTCCCACTGTGATCGCCATTATGTTAGTGTCATGTGATTTGGCTGATTGGAAAGCCAAATGACAGTGTAATATCAAACCAATATTTGGAGCCCAAGGACCTAGCCTTCCTGGACTCAGAGAGGGCTCTCTCTATTTGTGTAAGGGATATCTGTGTGTTTGCTTATTGTGTTATGATTTTAGGCTAGTTATGAAGTAGGTTTTTGGTTTTGGTTTTTAGGTTGTGAGGGATGAACTGATCAAAGACATAAGATAGGTAAAAAGATGTCAGATCGACTGGGCTATGGGGTCAAAAAGGTCAAGAAATCTTTCAGATGGTGATACAAGGTTGTTGAAGGACCGATTTGATTCGAGGTAAAATGGATCGTTGGGAAAAATGGAGTGATATGGACATCAAGTTTGTGAATAAAAAAAGATTTCAAGCACAAATATTTTAATAGTTGACATAAACATGGTAGGGCAAACCATTAATCATGAGAAATGTAACTATAAGCTAATCAATGCATAGAAATAAACATTCAAGCCATGCATAGAGATATATAACTCTCTAACTTTAGGAAATGGCTATCAGACTTTGGGGAAATATATTTAAGACCGAAAAACAACTCAAATCATTATGTCGGAACGCCTAAACATAGTACTTCAAGCTATTGGACACTTTGAAAACAAGATTGCATAGTTTTAGGCAAAGAGCAAGATCAGTACAAGACCTCCTTGGTTCAACAATGAAAATCTAATCAATCAAAGAGAGGTTTCATAGGTGGAGCTATGGCTAGCTATGAGTAAGCAGGGTGTACCGTAAATCATACTTAGCATGCATAAAACCATAAATGAAACAAGCAAACAATATTCTTAAGTTATTAAAGAGCAATCAAGAATTCTTTAATGTGACTAAGAATGAAGAAAACATGGAAGCTATAATGAAACATGAAATTTTAGGTGCCTCCAAGGGCATGTCTCAAATCTATTCTCTACTGTCTTATAGCAAGAAAGAACATGGATTTATGAATGAAAACTAGGAAACAAAACAGAGAGAGAGACACTATACCATTCTACCAAGTCATGGAATCCAACAACAATCCTCTTTCATCATCCAAGAACATCCAAGAAACTATCCAAAAGCATGAGACAAGTATTTCTTCCAAAGATTATATGACCACATATTATTTATATTCATCAAGTTCAGCCTTGTTTACAACGAAATCCTTTGGAATATATAGGCCAAAGTGAGGAAAACCTCTTAGTTCAACTTGCAATCTCATTGGCCTATCCAAAATATCTGATTTTGTAAATATCTAGTAAAATATCTCAAAAATGATAAAAAAGGGAAATATATTGACTTTTAATAACTTATCATGTACAAAATAGCTAAACGCACATGAAGAAAAGTCACTTTTGAAAGGTTCAATTTTTACAAAAATACTCAAAAAATACATCAGCAAAAGGTCCCCTGACTTGCGCACAACTTTTGGAGGCCTTCCCGATGTCAAAACAAGGCTCATGATGGCTTGTTGGAAAGATATAAGTGTCTAATTTTTTAAAATATTTATTTTTCTCCTAAATGACCACCAGAAGTCCTCCAAAAACATACCTGTGTGTAAAAAACCAAAAAATAGACCTTGCTGATAAACGGGTCAGAGTGTAGAAAAAGCGAGTGTTTTTTGCCATTTTGGGGGAGAAAATGATCTTCAATTGTTCTGAAAATGGGCTGAGTATGTGCCCCTAAAATTATGGCATCCAATGATACCATTTTCATCCTTTGAGGATGCCTCAAACTGAAATGGCGATGCCCATGAGTTTTGTCCAAAAACCCAAAAATGACAAAAAACCAAAATTTGTCGAATTTCGCCCAAACTTGGCGAGCATTACCCTCAAGGGTTTTCAGAAACATGTTGTGAAGATGAGGCCAAAATTTGGAGCCTTGAGGTGTCTTTCCTCAATTTTGGTGTGTGGCACTTCCCTTTAGCCTCCTTGAGTTTTTCCTGAGTAGCCTTCAATTTCCACCGGGCAAACTGAATGAGATTTTTATAATGCCTGGTCATCCTCTGTTGAAGGTCCAAGTCCCTATTTTCCTTCGCCAATTTATTCTCCAAGTGGTCATTTACTCTCTCAAGCCATGCTTCCCTATTGTTCTCTATCTCTTGTTCGAACAATGTAGTGAGAGGGGTAGATTGGAGAAGGGCATCTTCTTCTTCTTTTTGTTTCTCAAGGGCCTTTTTGAGCCCCATGGTTCTTGGCCTCTTTCGCCTGGGCTAATCTTCGTCTTCGATTTCATCGAACTCACCCATGAGTTCTTCCAATCTCACTTGTGCTTTGAAGGCCTCCTTTTTGTATTTGATGGCCTGTGTCTCATATACAGCCATATGGACACTCATCTGCTTGTTTTGAACTTGCAAAAAGTGATTGAAGTTCCTAGCCCTATCAAGATCAGTCCTCAAAGCATCAATTTGGTTTTCTCTATTGATCAAGAGATTTTCTAGGATCCGGGCTTCATTATCACTATCATCACTTTGGATTTGGATGATGTCGAATTCCCTTTTTTGTTCATGAATGTCTTCCTCCTTGTCCTTCCCTTTTCTTTGGGTGGTTCTTTTAGTCTTCCTCCTCTTGGGAAATTCGACAATGGGCTTCTTGGGCAATTTTCCCTTGCTTCGGAGGGCCCTAGTCACATTTGGAGTTACAACTCTAGGCACCCTTTTCCTTGATGTCTGGGACTTGGCCACTTTCAGAGAAGAGAGCATGGCCCCTTGCCTAGGAGAGGCAGCTAGCACATGCTCCATGGGCTCTTTACCCTTGTCACTTTGCTCATCATTCTTGCCATTGTCTTGGATTTATTCATGGATGCCTTGACTGTCCTTGTGCATTTCTATTTTAGGGTTGTACTCCTCACTGTGCTGGACCTTTTTATCATGCTGCCCTTCTTCTTCATGAGGCTGCTATTCCTTTTTATGAGGCTGTTGTTCCTTTTTATGAGGCTATTGTTCGTCATCTTGTAGCTGCCTCTATTCATCATCTTCATGGGACTGCTCACCTTTTTCATGAGGCTACCTCTGTTCATCATGAGACTGCTCACCCTTACTGTGCTGCACATCTTCATGTTGCTTCCCTTCATCATCTTCAAGAGTCTGCTGTTTTGCCTCACTGTAATGTTGCTCATCATCATGCCCTTCTTCCACTTGCTGTTCTGCCTCACTGTGATGCTGATCATCATCATCTTCCTCATCATGCCTTGTTTCATCATGCTGCTACTCATCATCACTTTCCTCTTCTTTCTCATGCTCTTCTTCCTCATCATGCTATTTTGTTTGTTCTATGGTAAATTTGAGCTTCTTGGGAATAGGTTTGCTAGAAGAAGGTGAAGGATGGTGAGTAGAAGGTGAAGGAGATGTATGAACTGGAGGGACAGAGGAGAAATACGGATGGGTGATGAAAGTATCCCAAGAGACCTCCTTCTTCTCAAGCTGATGAAGAATGATGACTTTGATGAGGGAGTGATGGAAGAGGCAGGCTGTCTACTGAGAAGGAGGCTTTTTCTGAATAGTGTAGGCCATTTTTTCAAGACTTCTGTGTAGGAAGAAAGGGAGATTTAACAATTTGGCCCTCGTGAAATGCATGAGCAATCGAATATGATAGGCATAGACTCGGGAGAATCTTCCCTCGCAAGTGAAGTATTTCATGATGATCTTCATGAGGGGGGCGTAACTAGTCAATAGATATGAGAAGGGGAAAATCGATGGACATAAATCTCTGTGCTCAGGATTCAGAAAGGGCTTGTATTCTTCTAAGCCCAGGTGGCTTTGTTTAAACCACTTCTCCCCGACATAAGGGATTTTAGTGGCCTTGGAGATGGACCTTGGAGAGAATTTGAAATCTAGGCATGCCAGCTGAAAATGCTTCTCTTGAAACCTCAAAGCACAAAGATGTGTCAAAGGGGAATAGCTCTTCACCTCTTGCACTCTTTGGAAAAAATATAGACACCCAACCTCATGGAAGTTAAAAAGGACCAATGGATGAGCATTCACTTCTTCAGTGGAAATAGGCTCAAATATTTTGTGCAGGCCACTCCTACTATCTTGCCTAGGAGGCATCTTGTTTTGAATGTTTTCTGCAACACCAAGATGTCTCAAATAGCCTTTGGAATGTTTTCTCAAGCACACACCTCTGTCCTGCCTATCAATCATTGTTTGACCAAGAGAACTGCTTCAAATGCTTTGTGAAATATTCTCCCAACACCAACCTTGTGCTCCTTCTAAATCACTGTTTTGTCTTCTTTTGTTCCAAACAACAAGTGGTTATCAAATAAAGAAGTACATAGTAAAATTGTTACTGTGTTTGGGTAAGGTCACAAGGATCCTTTATGTTTAGGTATAACCAAGACAACCTTGTATTTAGACAAAGACAAAACACCTCACCCAATCAAAAACACTCTTCTTGTATTCACTGTTTCTCACACACAAGTAGACAAAAACACCTTCAAATTGATTTAAATGCTTTTCATAACATACTCTATTTCATGGAACAAAGGAGGTTGCACTAGGTTTCACTGTTTTTCCACATAGAGAGAACTTTTGAAGTGATAGAGTATTTTAGACTTGATCACTGTTGTCTGTTTACAAAACTTTTTCACCTTAGGATCACTTGTTTCTTATGCCCAGGTAGACAAAAACACCCTCAAATGACTTTAAAGAATCTCTCACCACGCTTTGTTTTATGGGACAAAGGAGGCAACACTAGTTTCACGGTTCCACTTATTCAAAAGGAGATATTTTTGAAGTGACAAGGCATTCAGACTAAGACCACTGTTTTCAAAATAGGCTCACTGATGTCACCTTACAAACACTGTGTTTTCCTTTAAAGGACTGTTTCCACCTTATAACACTGTTGTCACTTTAGACTTTGCTGACAGAGGTTAGTTTTGTCTTATCACCGTCAGGACACCTTCAACCATTTGAAAACCTATAACACTATGTTTTCTGTCTAGTCACTAGCATGTGTTTGATTACTCTGTTTTGAAAACAATTTAGGCCTTTTGAAACCAATATAAACACTCCACTAGCCTCCCAATGTAACAATTTTCGTCAATATATTTAACAAATCACCTTGATTTTCCTAACAAGACCTCCATTTTTTAATCACCATTTAGTCTTGAAAAACATGGCAACAATCACCCCTTTAGAAATTCGAATGCACCAAGAAGGAAAATAAAAATACCTCAAAGATGGTTTGTGGCCTTTGCTTGATGAGTTGAGTAGGTTTCCAGACCCTTTGGAGGCATTTTGAATGTTCAAACAAGCGCGGCACGTTGAAATGGAAGAGCATCGCGTAATAGATAGGGTGGCGGGTCGGCCTTCGGGAAGTTGTTACCGCACCTATAGGCGCACCGCACAGTAATGTAACCTCCTTGTATTTTTTCTCCTGAACGCGCTGCGTGCTTTTCTAGGTGCGCTACGCGGGCTTAAAAGCTTCAAACTCTGCAAATTTTTCTCGAACTTCTTGTTTTCTCCAATGGGCAGCTAGGAGAGAAATTGTGAGTGCTTGCTTGCATTTTTGAAACTTGAAAATGGGCTTGCAACGGTCCTTTTAACCTCTTAAAGTCGAAAGAGACGATTACCCTTGAGGTTGCTTTGTGAGGGTTTTGGAGGTCCTTTTGAAAAGGATTTGTCGATCATAACTACACATAAAGAAAATGTTCCTTTTAAAACATAACAGAGACTCATATTTTCTCAAATAAATGACACAGTGGCATGAACAACTTCTCTTACAGTCATGACTTCTTTTTTGAAGTAAAGAAGCCTTTTTAAGAGTCAAAAACTTTCCATTGTTTCTCATTAAGGGATGAAACTTTGTTTCCTTTGTTGATATCTGTCTTGTAGAAGAAAACTCTACTTCGAGCCATGTGAATGACTGTAGATGTGCCTTTTCAATGACACTACTTTTTGACTAGGGGAAACTTAGCTTCATTTTCCTTGGTTTGACAAACATATGCTCATTAAAAATAAGATCCTCTAAAGGCTTCTCCTGCAATTATATGCAACAGCTAGGTATCTTCATATGTTTCAAAAGTCCTTTGTTTGTGACAGCATCATGCTTCATTTCTTCGAGTATTGTTCCTGAAATTGAAACACTTTCCATATCCTTTCTTCACTTTTATAAACCTATGTGTCTATTTGCAAAGCCTTCTTCAAAAATTAGGCTTAGGTTACCTTATTGTCCATTTGATGATTTTTTTGACAAAGACCTTCATGAACAGGAAGAACAAACCTTCTTTGAGTATTAGCATCACTCTTTGGCTTATGTTTGACCCAGCTTCCCACTTATAAATCTTGAATGGATTTCCACTAATTTCAACTCTGTTTTCTGAAGGAAAATCATGGCTAGATTTCATGCCTATTGATCAAGGAGAAAAACTCTGGACACTTTTGATGAAATCACATACCTCAGCAAAATTTGTTCATTTTGTCTGCAGATTTCCTTTGGAGGAAAACTCTTATAGAAGATAATTCAGCTTCTTTGATCATTACAATACCTCTGCTTTCTCTTTGTTTTTAACACCATTTCTCTGTTCAAAAGCCTTCAATTGTCTCCTATTGCTCTTAAAATTTGCCTTCCAATCAGTGAAAACCCTAAAATCAATCTCTATCTCTAGCCCTCTGCTTATTAGATGAGGGAGGCCATTATCACAGTGCCAAACCCTCTACTTGTAAAATGAAGGAGGTTTTCTCAGTCTTCAACCCTCTGCTCATGTATGGAGGAGGTTTTCTCAGTGATGCCATTTCATCATATTTTAAATAGTGTTATCTTTCCTTTCACTGCCTATTCATGCTTAAGAAAATGAAGATGACAAATTGATAATAAGTCATGATGGGAATTTCTTTGAGAGATGTAATTCTGCTTTCCAAATACCTTTGCGCGTCTTTAGACATCACAAGCAATTTGGCTAGTATCTGCAAAGCATTTCTTGTCATTTATAATTCACTAACCTTTGACTGTGATTGCAGGAGCTTAATGAAACAAATTTCTGCCCTGTAGCTGCATCCCATGCTCAAAACCACATGAGAAGCAGTCGCCTTCTCATGTTGATTTTAATACTGTCTTCTGGAATACTGGTACAATTCTACTCTTGAAAGATCCATTAAAACACTGTAAAACTACCTAATATCAGTTTGACCTATGGCATATGCATTGCTAAGACTTCAAGGCTTGTTAGTGGCGTGGCTTAAGGGTGTAACCAAACTTTATTTGCAGAATAGGAAAGTATGTTAGGACTGGTTGATAATAGATAGAGGTTCTTTGGCTTTAGGATAGTTTCCCAAGGGAGAAATGCCTAAAGCACCACTACCTAACTTAGGGGAGACTTCTTGGATAGATTTGGATTGTTTTCTTTGGAGCTGATTGACAAGCTAGTATGGCTGAGGCTAGATAGGGCTTGACAATGAGGTTTTATCTCATCATGGGCTGATTGAAAATGTAGGAGGGAAAAAATGTTAATGGGTGTTTTCCAACTGGAAAATTTGACAATTTTTGAGATCAGCTGCTAGAAAACTTGGCTGTAACAACTAGTCATCACAAACAAGTGAAAAATATTGATGAATAACATCTCCAACGGTTCCACTAACTCAACGTTCAACCTGGAAAATTAAACACTCTGAAAAACTTGTCACATGTAACTGTTACTCTGACGGTTTCTCTGTCTGATCAGCACTAACACTAAGTGAACTAGAGTTTCCTCCTTTTGTAACCATGGTTTGTGCCATAGTTCCACCAACCGTTATGGTCAGACCTAGTTTAGGGTGTGCATGTGGCCACCCCTAACCATAACATTAAATTATAATGGTCAAGACTGGTGGAGGTTTGGAGGCGCACTTTTTGTGGCGGGAATTTTCCAATTTGATTCCAGTTAAGTGGAGTCCTCCACATTTAGTGGAGTTTTTCTAGGTGTTATTGGGAAAATGAGTTGGAGTCTCAATTTTCACCTATTAAAAATGAATGAAGAGTCATTCTAGACTAATTGGAGCATTCTGGAGCCATCAGTGCATAGAAAATAGATATTAGAGGCCTATAATCACATGTATTTGCACAATTTTGAGCATAATGAAAGATGGACATGCCATTGGGAGATGGACTAGCAGATTTAGCCTAGGAGGTGTGAACTTATTCATCATGTCTATTGTGTAAATGTTATGTAGTGACTTATTTCTCTATTTTACACTACTGTTCAATTTCATTTGTGCTAATTTTCATGCTTCTAATTCACTAAAATTATCTACAAGTCATGGTTAAAATCATCAATCCTTAAGCAAACTAATGAGACAAGTATGCACATGTTTATAAAATAAAAAGACACTTAGCACAACAAAAATAATATAGTCCTATCAGATCAGTGTACTACTAGCTAATGCAGAGATCCTGTCCTTGGTGAAGCCACCCAATGGTGTACGGTTGTGGGTGTGCTTTGGTCGGCAAGCCCAGCTGCTTCACAACCCCTACTGAAATGAGGTTCTTTTGGCTCCCACTATCGAAAATGAACTGTAGCATGGAACCCTTTACCCACATCTGGGAGTGGAAGAGATGCTCTTCCTCCTCTGGATCTTCTGGTCCCTCCTTCTGGATATTTTCAGTGGCAATGGTGGCATTGGGCTCCGCATCAATAATTTTCTTCCCTTTTTCATTCCCCTTGTCAAGTTATGATTTAGATTCAGAGCATGCATCTTATTCGGAAGCCCTCATCTCAGCCTCCAGTGACTGCTTGGCTTGACACTCACTTGTGTTGTGACTGGAGCTCTTATGGAACTCACACCACTTTCCCGTGTCCTTCTTCAGCTTTCCAGTATTGTTTTTTGGATTTGGCTTTGGTATGTTATCTTGGGCCACCATGCCTTAGCTTTGTCCTTTGTTCTGGAGTTTGGGGGCACCTTTTTCTTGATTTTGATTTGCAGATCCAAAGTCTCGCCTCTTTCGTTTGAACTTCTGCTCAATCTTGGCAGCATACCAATATGTCATATGAAGTAAGGAGATGTCGAGGAACTCCATTTCATCCTAAATGTATCTGTGCAGAAAACTGCGGTACTTCAAAAACAAATTTTTCTCTGAACCTTTGATACCTAAATTTGTGCACAGGGTATGGAACAGATTCGTCAATTCATGCACATATTGATCCCTTTGCTACCGTAGCATAGTCCATTGTATGTACTTGCCCTCATAGCTCCCCACAGGATAATATTGTTCATTGATGACATGTAGGAAATAATTCCAAGTGGGTGCAACCAAGAACAGAGAGGGTTCCCTCTCGTCCTTTTTCTCATAGTAGGTTTCCCACCAGTCTTTGACATGGGGGGGTAGCTTTGAGGAGTGCAATGATAATATTCTCCCAATCGGAAAAGTCATGAACTCAGAAGTATCCTTCTAATAAATTCAACCATCTATCTATGACATATGCATCTATTTAGCCCTCAAATATGGGAATTTGAAAGTTTACTTGTAACTTAAAAGGATTTATGCCTCCAGAGTATGTTTCATGCAGATGTGCCATTGGTGGGCAGTCGTTGAAGGATCTGGGAAAGGTTACCCATCATCACGTTCCTTTGTTTTTCGAGGGCCTCCTTGAGAAATATTTTGATAGGATATCCTTCTCCCTCATAATATGACTCCTTGAGTGGTAGCCATACTCACCCAAGAGAAACTAGCACGACCATGCTTCTTACTGGCCTGTGTCATAGATCTGCAAGTGGTTTGGAAACCCATTTCTCCATAGTATCAAACATTCATCCCAATGTTGATGATGGATCTCATTCTTCAAATATTTGGTATCCTTCCATTGTAAGACACCAACCTCCTCAAATTGATGAAATTTTCACTCCATGATATGTTTAAGTGCACCTCCAATGAGATCTCTTAGTGAGACCTTCTTCTCATCCATGGACTTCCAAAAAAAATGAGGTTCGGGATCTGCTCCAGGTAGAAGTTTCTCTTTGAGCTGTGAGATGCTCATTGAGAAAATGTCATCAAGAAAGGAGAAAATATTTCTCATATCAAGATGTCTACCATTTATCATCATAACCTCCATTGCTTCATCAGTGAAGCTACCTTCTAAATTCTCCAAGAAAAATGGGGCCTCTTCATTATCACTGCTACTAAGTGACATCACTGTAGATCTGCAAGGTAATACATATACTATCTCAAATCAAGGTACAATACTGATCTCATAACCCGTCATTGTACATAGGATCATGCTCATCACTTATTTTGAAACTCTACACTTCAACTCAAAAGGTTGAATGTAGTCCATCCATGACAAACTAGGGTAGCTTTTCATCTCCTCCTTGATGATATCAAGGGTCCTCTGTGCTGTGATAGTTTTTTTATTCAAATAAACATTTTGATCTAACCCTTGGTTATGCATTGGCCCTGATGGAATGTCCCCATAAGTTCCAATAAGATCTACTGAAACAATAGGTGATGAATGTGTATGCATATCTTGGATCAACTGATATGTGGGAAACACTTGACATAACACAAGAGTTCCTCCAACCGGGGAAATGGTGTCTCCAACTGCCAGTAAGAGAGATGGCTGCTCTTCTACCAATGTACTAGCGTTGTAATCTTCCTCCTCTTCCTCATGCATCTCCTGAATCATGCATGGGACTCTATGTTTGAAGAGCTCAAGACTATATTGCAAAGTTTCAAGTGTCTCTTCTCTAGATGTGTGTACTTCTGCAGCTGGTGGTGAATGTAGTGATTTCTTGTAATGTTCCCAAATTGGGATTGCACAGCAGGCTTGGAAAAATAACGCACTCCTTGAGAGATTGATGTAAAAAAATGAGTTTTCAGCCTTTGGATCCATTAGATCATCAGATATAGAGTCTAAATCCAAGAGGGGAGAAAAAAAAATCAAACTAGGTGTGGTAAATAGGTCTCCCACAACCTAGTCTAACTGGAAAACACCCTACAAGAAGGGTTGCAGCTATGCACAACAAGAAACTTCAGGAATAACGTAGTCTTTGAAAACTTAAGCAGGAGGCCATAAAATATAATTAATAAATGAATTTACAACATCAAATCAGAAGTAAAGTGAAGTCCTTTCAATATACAATAGATTACATGAGACAAGAGAGCAAGATATCTTCAGAAAAGAGAGCTGCAACATATATATATCAGCAGAAATGGCTCAACAACGTTATTTTCAGGAGTTGTAGCAGCTGCATATTACAACTCAGATCTAGGACAGATCTGTGGACAAAACATCATATCTATATCATATCTGGAAACTATATAGTTTTCTTTACAAGATCCCCTTGGGGTTTTGACCAAATCATGCATAAATAAGAGTAGATCTGAGATACAAGTTGCAGATTTGTAAAATTCTGCAATAATTTATGAATAAAAAATTTCATTAAAAAATATTAGATCTAAATAGAACATGGATCAACAAGCTAATCCATGGATCACCAAAGTGAAAGGAAAATCCCAGCACTAGAGATCTCTAATCAAAACTAAAATCAAAACACCACAATGAACCTCATATCAAAATAACGCAGTCCACTCATGGAAACAACATTGTAGCTCAAAAAGACATAGATGGCCACTACCAAGTTACAGATCTGAAGTATAAACAGGAGAGGCACTCTTCCAGGAGGTTAAAATACACACTCCATGAGAAGAGGCTCCCCAAACAAACTAGATCTATGCAGATCTAGAATCCCACTTGCTGCAGCTTGCAAGAGCAGCAAAACCCTCAATGGATCAGTGCTGCAATTGTAAGTAGAGCTTGGCCTTAAGCCTGATAGTGGATCAATTCAGAAAATACTCCTCCAAGAATCCTCAAAGGAAGAGGTGAAATCCCTGCATAGGAATTCCAAGCACAATCCTCCACTAAACAACAGAGAATAGTATTTGTCTAAGCAGACAAAATACTCAGAAATATGATCAATCAACAACCTTCTCTTGCTGCCTTCCCTCTCCTTTTATAAGATGAGAGCCTTTGCAAACCCTAAACCACCTTGATGAGTTAGCTCTTTTCACATGAGGGGCCTCCTTCTAAAACTGCAATGTCCCTTTAGGAGATACATTGAACCTAGACAGCGATGTAGATTTGGTCAAGGTTGAACCAGTCTCATAGCTCAAACTCCTTTCACACCTACAAGTGATTATTTACATGGCCTTGATTTAACTGTGTTCACATGGTCATTCATTTATTCAGTCTTCTTAGGAGTTTTACATGTCCTCCTTTATTCATTTATTCATGCAACAAAAAATTAAACAAAATTGAATATTCCTCTTAGCTTAGGCTAAGTAGGAATATTACAGACCTCCCCTCCAAAATGTTCCTTGTCCTCAAGCAACTGATAGGGTAAGAGCTGTAGTACTTCTCCTCCTTCATTTTTGGCCTCATCAAGGATCAAATCCTCATCATAAACCAAGTGCTCAGCAAGCCAAAGCATCATGAATTGTTCCTCCAAAGCCAACATAATATGTGCATATTCCATCCCTTCAGGAGTGAAAAACTCAACAGAAATAAACATGGGTGGAGAAATGCTACATCTAAAACATGTATCATGAAGTACAAGTTGAAGTTACAAACCATGTGGTACATACACACTGCCCATCCTATGTCCATAAAATCCCATAAACAATACAACTATATCATCAATGTATGGAAACAAGACTACATAGATGAAAACTGAAATCTGAACTTGAGAAGGTGGGTCAAAATCCCACATGTGATGCCAGCGCAGTGCACATCTTGTCTTCATTAGATCCAGGTGTGGTAAGTGGAATTTCCACCACTCTTTTGCTCCATAAGTCACCTTAACATGGCTAAATGTGTTACATAAGTTTGGTGCCTTTGGAAAGCACCCATCATGAAAAGGAATCTCCCTTTGCACATCAAGGGAGTGGCCAAGTTCAGAATTTCCATTGACCCCCAAAAAACTATGAGATCCATATGATCTCTCACTCCCTTTAGGAGTCATATCCTACAAAAACTTGGCAAAAGAATGTAATATATCAGAAAATACAACTTTTTTATCATGATCAAACCCTTTACCATCATATTCCTTCACACACATGGAGTTGTGCATGAGAATTCCCTTCCTCTCAAGTAAAGGAAGAGCTGGTTGAGATGACTCTTGCAAAGAGTCCATTGGCTGCCCCAATCCTCCATAGCTATTGCACTCTTGAAAGTGCTGATGTAAGTCCTCTCTCATGCCTTCCCAATCAAAACTCTTCATTTTCAGGGTATAGATATTTATTGAACACATATGGCTGAGGAAGAATTCTTCATATGCTCCTTGTAGGATCTTCTGCTTGAGCTTGGAAGCTCTGGCCAAAAATACCTTACCATGATAATAGATGACCCATCCTTGGACCAAGTAGCCCTCTTCTTGCTTCATTCCATCTAGTATCATACCTGTGTGGAGATCTTTGGAATACTCTACAAGTAGTTGAGATTTCCAATAAAGATCCACACTTCTCAACAATGACAGCGTTGGTGATACATCCATGGAAGCACTTGTCATGTTGTTGATTTCTCTTTTGACATTACACATGCCAAAATGGTTTTTTAGAAGGCTAATCCTCCCATTCCTCTCCTCCCACAGCACAGATTCAGAAAAGTGAGAGGGAGATAGTGAAGCAGGAAGAATATCTGCCTCATTCTTGGGCTGTCTGAAGCCTCCCAGCACTATAACTTGGTCTCTCATTACTCCAATCCTTCCTGGATCTAGACTTGGAGCAGCACTTTGTGGAACCTTTCCCACAAGATCTAAATCTGATGGCATTCTAGGTGGCTTGCCATGAGATAAGAATGTCCCTTGCAGCATCCTCATGAACATAAGAGAAGGGACTGTGAGATCCCTGCTTCCAATGCACAAATCCGTCTGTTTTTTGTGTGGAAACATTAGGTGAAGGATAAGTGTGCATGCCTTGAATCATTTATGGTTTCCCACTCTTCAAGTCCACCCACTCCATTTGCAAGGCCTTCCAATCAGTGGTAACCTTCCCCAAGGTAATCAACCATTGGACACCCACGATGATGCTGGTGTCTGGTATGTCAACTATAAAGAAGTGATCCACCAAGGTGTAGGATCCCATAGTGACAAAGAGTGATGGAACATATTTCATGCACTGCATGGTCCTATCTCCGGGAACTAAGACAGAAAATCCCTCAAAAGTATCAGTGGGGATTCCTCTCTTTTGCACCAGATGAGCATCAATAAATTTGTGGGTTGCCCCACTTTCAATCAGTACCGATAATCTCTGATTCATAACTGAACCTTGTACTCTTAGGGTCACGTACTTAGGCACTCCTCTCAAGGAAGAAAGAGTCCCACTGATTGGAGCAAAGGCTCCCTTCCCATCTCTGGTGGGTGTTTGTTCTTCCTCATCATCATCAGCGTTGTGACCCCTACTAGGTTCCTCATCATCATCAGCGTTGTGACCCCTACTAGGTTCCTCATCATCATCTTCCTCCTCAAAATCAGAGAATACTTCTATGTAGTGTGCTCTTCCAGCAGCACACCTATGTCCTGGTACCCATAACTCTTGGAAAGTGAAGCACAGCTTCTTCTTCCTCAATTCCCTCCTAAGATCAACATGAAGAGGCTTCTTCAAAGAGCTCTCCTTGGGAGGAGCAGCTTTTCCTTCCTTCCCCTTAGAGGAGTGAGAGGCATTGCTTTGGAAATTTGCCTTTTCTTTTGGCAACGCATCTTGGAGATCTATATATCTCTCAATGACATCATGCAAAGTGATGGGCTTGGTAGATTTAACCAACCCATGCAAAGGTTCCTCCAGGCCATCAATGAACATGTAGACCCTCCTGGCTACACATAGATCAGGGACCATGACTGATAATCTCAAAAACTCAGAGATATAAGTCTCCACATCTCCTAACTACTTCAACTTTGCAAGGCTTATGAAGTGTGCTTTAGGATCCTTCCTGTCAAACCTCTCCACCAGTCTCCTAGTAAAATCAGAGTAGGAATTCACATTGATATGTCCTTATGTAGACAACCCATGGAACCACCAGTTATGTGCTTCTCCCTCAAAGTGCAGTGCTGCAATCCTGATGGCTTCAGTTTTAGGGACCTTGTTCAACTGGAAGTAGATATCCAGCTTCTCTACCCATGCCTTGGCAGAACTGGAGGGAGATCCATCAAACTTGGGAAAAAATAACCTGCCCATAGTGCGGTGTCTACTATGAAAGAAACCACCATCTCTATACTGCTGCCCTCGTCTTCTTCTGTCCTTGAGGTGAAAAAAGTCTTGGAAACTCAAGTGATCCTTGAATCTCTGACTCTGAGAATCATACTCCACAAATTAATATTCAAGGGAAGCTTTCTCATGTGATCCTTCATTCTCCATAGCCAAGAAGGTAGGCATAGTGGAGCGTTGTGAAGTTTGTGGGGCTGGTGGTAGATTCACTGGTTGACCAGTCCCATGGTGAGACATGTCTGAGCTCTCTCCCAACTGAAATATCCCAGGAGATTCCCTCATTCTGTCCACCCTCATCTCTTTGATCTCCTTGTCAAGATCTTGCATGGTATCCAAAAGAGTTTTTTCAAACTCCTCTGCTTCTTTATCATTCACAGCTTCAGGGGCATTCCCCTTGTCTTGACCCTTATCGAGATCATTAGTAGCGTAGTCATACTTCTTATGACTCTTGTTCTGGTACCTCTTCTCCCTCTCAGTAAGAGGATCATATTCTTCTAAATGCAACATGACTGATGCTCCAAGGCAAGCACATGTTGTGCCAAGAAAGGAGCTTTGATACCACTGTAATGTTCCCAAATTAGGATTGCACAATAGGCTTGGAAAAATAAAGCACTCCTTGGGAGATTGATGTATATAAATGAGTTTTCAGCCCTTGGATCCCTTAGATCATCAAATCTAGAGTCTAAATTCCAGAGGGGAGAAAAAATAAATAAAACTAGGTGTGGTAAATAGGTCTCCCAAAACCTAGTCTAGCTGGAAAACACCCTATAAGAGGGGATGCAGCTATGCACACCAGGCAGCGTCAGGAATAACGTAGTATTTGAAAATTTAAGTAGGATGCCATCAAATATAATTAATAAATGAATTTATAGCAGAAAATTAGAATTAAAGTGAATTCCTTTCAATATAAAGTAGATTACATGAGACAAGAGAGCAAGATATCTTCAGAAAAGAGAGCTGCAACATATATATATCAGCAAAAATGGCTCAAAAACTTTATTTTCAAGAGCTGTAGCAGCTGCATATTACAACTCAGATCTAGGACATATCTGTGGACAAAACAATAGATCTATATCAGATCTGGAAACTAGATATTTTTCTTTACAAGATCCCCTTGGGGTTTTGACCAAATCGTGCATAAATAAGAGTAGATATGAGATACAAGTTGCAGATCTGTAAAATGCTACAGTAATTTATGAATATAACATTTCATTACAAAATATCATATATAAACATAACATGGATCAGCAAGCTAATCCATGGATCACCAAAGTGAAAGGAAAATCCCAGCACCACAGATCTTTGATCAAAACTAGAATCAAAACACCACAATGAACCTCATATCAAAATAATGTAGTCCACCCATGGAAACAATGTTGTAGCTCAAAAATACATAGATGGCCACTGCCAAGTTACATATCTGAAGTATAAACAGGAGAGGCACTCTTCCAAGAGGTTAAAAGACACACTCCATGAGAAGAGGCTCCCAAAACAAACTAGATCTATGCAGATCTAGACTCCCACTTGTTGCAGCTTGCAAGAGCAGCAAAAACCTCAATGGATCAGCGCTGAAATTGTAAGTAGAGCTTGGCCTCAAGCCTGATAGTGGATCAATTCAGCAAATACTCCTCCAATAATCCTCAAAGGAAGAGGTGAAATCCCTGCATAGGAATTACAAGCACAATCCTCCACTAAACAACAGAGAATAGTATTTGTCTAAGCAAAAAAAATACTCAGAAATATGATCAATCAACAACCTTCTCTTGCTACCTTCCCTCTCCTTTTATAATATGAGAGCCTTTGCAAACCCTAAACCACCTTGATGAGTTAGCTCTTTTCACATGAGGGGCCTCCTTCTAAAACTATGTTGTCCCTTTAGGAGATACATTGAACCTAGACAGCGTTGTAGATTTGGTCAAGGTTGACCTAGTCTCGTAGCTCAAACCTCTTTCACACCTGCAAGTGATTATTTACATGGCATTGATTTAACTGTGTTCACATGGGCATTGATTTATTCAGTCTTCTTGGGAGTTTTACATTTCCTCCTTTTTTCATTTATTCATGCAATAGAAAATTAAACAAAATTTAATATTCCTCTTAGCTTAGGCTAAGTAGGAATATTACATTTCTTGTCCAGAGTGACAAGATTGACATTCTCCTTTGTTTCCTTAGGAAATGTCTCTTTGTGACACATCTTTGTCTTCTTCACATCAAACTTTTTCTTCAACTTGTGAAAAAAATCTGAATATTTAGTCACCTTTGCATGCTCCATGTGACTAAACCACCAATCATTGGCTTCACCTACAAGATGAAGTGCTGAAATTTGGACAAACTCTTTTTTAGTCACAGTATGTAGCATGAAAAATGTATCTAACTCTTTCCTCCAAGCCTTAACAGTGCTTGAGGAAGATCCATCAAATGTAGGCAAATAAAATCTATTGTGCATCTTCCTTCTATTGCTACTATAGGATCTTCTTTCTTCTTTGAGTTCAAAGAATCCTTGGAGAGTTAGACTTTCTTTGAATGCTCTAGAATATGCTTTGTACTCTTCAAGAAACAAACTGAGAGTCTCATGAGTCTCAGGTTCTTCCCTTTCTTCATTTCTATACCTCTCACCTTCTTCAAAGAAAGTAGGCATAGTAGATCTATGAGGAGATCTATGATTCTCTGGTTTTCTTCTTTGCTGATAGAAAGTCCTTGGACCTTCCTCATCAAATTTTCTTCATGGATCCTCCTTTTGCCTTTCCCTCTTCATTTTATTTCCCTCCTTGGAGAGATATTGCATGGATATAGAGAGAGGAGTGGAAAAACTATAATCCTCTTTCATGATAGATCTCATCTATCTACTTCTTCTTTTGATGTAAAAGATGAAGTGTTCACAAGCTAAGCCAAAGAGCATGCTCTGATACCACTATAATATCCCAAAAGGAAAAATGCAGTAATACTTAAACACAATATAAGAACTGCAACTAAGTAAAAAATAAATCTAAAGGAAACATAAAAATTTATAGAGAAGCTGATCCATTTTATTATATGGGGATGAATCAGTTACACAATGTACAAAAGATGAGTAGATCTAGCCCAAGAGATGGCCCAGAATCACCCTACAATAGTGCTACAACTAGCACTGCGTAACTGGTGAGCTTACAGGAAGAAATATTAAGCTATCCCTTCTGCTGAAGATTTACATGAACTGTTGCAAAAGGAATGTTACGAATATTTTATTAATTATTAGTTAGATATAGTTATATTAGGTTTTATTAACTGAAAGGGCATGATCAAAGATCATGCCTCTTCCCCAAGGGACACCTTGAGGCTATATTTAAAGCCTAGGTGATCCCTCATTGTAATCATCTCTTATCTTTCATCATTAATAATATATATTTATCAAGTTTACCAGAGTTTTTACACTCCATTGGTATCGGATCCATCGCTCTTTGGATCTGTGTGATCACCAGAATTTAGGAATCAAAGGAAATTCCAAAAATTACAGATTTTTACCCAACCCCTTCTGCTCTCTCACGCCCACTCTGCCTTTGCTCACAAACCCTGATTCATAATTCCCTCACATTCAACGGTCACCCTCTCACACTCATAATTCCCTCACAGCCATACGGCCTCCCCCTCACATTCAACGCAGTCAAGAAAATTACATCTTTGAAAAAATAGATTTGAACAGTGACCCATTAAATTCAAGTAACAGGTATTAAAATCGATATTAAAGAGCCACTTGCAGACAACGACATATCTCTGCGTCTTTCTGCCACCACCGCTACCTTTAGCCTCGATTTCTCATTCCAATCGTGAGCCCTATTGGCACTAGCAACCAAGCACCCCACCCCCAAATTTATTTGCAGATATCGCTACCATTTCCCTGCCTCTTGTTCATTGCGGCTCCCTCACTCCATCCATCCTCTTCACAAATTTTATTTTTAACCAGACGGTCGAATCATTTCCGCCTTACAAGATTTGCAGGTCACTGCTCCATAGACCACCATTGCCAAATTCTGACACCGCCGCCCATCCCAAATAAAATACGAGTTAAAAAATAACGTTTAAAAATAAATACAAGTTACTGTACGGGTACACAACATATAAGTGACATCGTATTTTAAATCGAATGGCACATTTTAAAAAATTAAAACCCCGATTTCCACTTACCTGTGCGACGCTGCCAACCACCAGACGCCATTAAATATTCCGCTATATCCATCGTTGTTTTTTTTTTAAATCCACTGAATATCGATGCTCAGAAGTTTATAACGGAATGGGCACATTTTTTAAACGGAACGGGCACGATTTCCCGGCACAGTGGAACGATACGTCGTTTACATGATACCACATTTTAAAAATGGGTTACGGTAGAGTGATATTATAATACGGGTGATATACGTCTCGTTTTTTTTTATACGGTACAACGCTTAAAATACGGTGATATCGTTTTAAAGCAGATGGGTATTTTGTGTGACGGGTTCATCAATAGTCATATATATAATAAATAAATAAATAAATATATATATATATATATATATATATATATATATATGATTATAATTTAATTTTTATATAAACTTTAATTCAAAATTAAATTTATATAAAAATTAGTTAAAAATAAAAAATAAAAAAAAATTATTATTGTTATATAATAATTATATAATTTATTTATATATTATATAATTTTCAAATAAATAATTATATAAATATAATAATTATATAATTTATTTAAAAACAATAATTATTATTATTAATTTAATTAATTAATTAATTAATTAATTTTAAAAAAAAAGGGGAAAAGAAAAACTGGCAGAAAATATCTTCCATCTCATACATATTCAGTATGTCTTTATCAATGATGACGATTGATCAAATAAAAAGGCAAATATGGCTTAAAAAAATGGAGGCTAAGGACAAGGAGAACAAAATATTGCAGAAATTTAATGTGATCATGAACAATATGACAGAACTCTTCAGTAAGCTAAATGATAAAATAGATAAGTTAAGTCAGGCACAATCCCCAATATCTCCTAACAGGGAACAAAATCAACAAAACAATTTCGCAGATTCAGGGAACTCAGAAGAGCATCAGGAAAAAGCTGATTCCCCACATCACCATGAAGATACAGATGTTTGTAAACAACAAAGTGTTCCATCCCCAGACTTGAACGAAACATGTGAAGCGACAAACACATCCGAAGCCACTGATATAACGGCAGAAGCTGTTGAGGCCTTCGGTGATGAAGCAGATATGGTTGTTAAGAAGGAAGCGTTTGATGATGAGAAGAAGTTGCATCAAAAAATAATTGTTGGTAACTTACCTCTAAATCTAAAAAGGAATCACAAAAAATCACCAGAAGAAAAAGGAATAGTTGGGAAACATGAAAAAGTGTTCCAAGATCTACCCATAAAAGTGTCTTCCAATAGGGAAATCAAACATCCAATAGAAGTCAAGACAGTATCCAACTCTATCGATATCAGATCTTTTCACTATCCACATCACCAACAGATGGAGCTCGAGAAGATGCTTCGCGATCTTTTTAAAATGTGGGAAGCAAGAGCTCATCGCTTGAGGAAACCAGACATTCGTCAACATTGTCCATCATTACGTATGCTTTGAGGACAAAGCATCTTTAAGAGAGGGGCAATGTTATGAATATTTTATAAATTATTAGTTAGATATAGTTATATTAGGTTTTATTAACTGAAAGGGCATGATCAAAGATCATGCCTCTTCGCCAAGGGACACCTTGAGGCTATATTTAAAGCCTAGGCGATCCCTCATTGTAATCATCTCTTATCTTTCATCATTAATAA
This sequence comes from Pinus albicaulis, assembly GCA_034641835.2. Taxonomy (NCBI): domain Eukaryota; kingdom Viridiplantae; phylum Streptophyta; class Pinopsida; order Pinales; family Pinaceae; genus Pinus; species Pinus albicaulis. Next base: position 285,860,335 of record CM076571.1, on the reverse strand, counting down.
TATATATTTATCAAGTTTACCAGAGTTTTTACACTCCAAGGAAATGCAAATCTAGGAAGCTCAATAGCTCTAATGATGCCAAGATTCAAGTTCTAGCCAATGTGATGGGTTCTCAAGATAACGTAGAAAGGATTTTCCAGATCTACAACTTTGGAAAATCACCCTCCTAGGGCTTGATCCTCTATCTATTGGGATTAGAGATATCAAGATAGATCTAACAAACAGATGGCTAAAATATGTCACAAGATCATATCTAAGCTTGAAGGGTTGATCCCTCCTTCAGATCTACAAGCTAGAAGTTGTAGATATAGCTTCTCAATCCTTCATTGATGATTACAATTGCTGCAACATAATTTATCATAAAAACCGTGTTGTAAGGGAAGACAGGCACTATGCTTGCTGAAATATGTTGCAATAAACTCCAAGCTGATGGAAATACTGATGGAAAGGTGAGGGGATGATTCCTCATAGGATTACTAGCTGAAATGCTAGCAACTTCCTTCCTCCTTTGGATCTGCAATAATGGACAGCGTAATTCCTGAAGGGATTACTACTGCTAGGATGTAAATAAATTTTGGATTGATACCAGATCTGAAATGAAGCTCTGGGAATGCTGATATTCAAGCCCAAGGTCATATGAATAAACCTCCATTAGTTCTCCAGCTAAAATACTGAAGACAACCTCCACCTTCTAAACTGGTCTTCAGAAATGTACAATTTCTGAATATGGATGTTCTGTAGAAAGTAGGAAAAGGTATATGGCACCAATGCCTGATGTAGAATGAAGTAAAATACTCTTTCCAGAGCTACTCAAAGAAAGAGGTGGGATTCCCGACCAAGAACACCCTGTGCTAAACAACACTTGCAATCTTTGCTAAATAGCCCAAGAAAGAAATGGAATGTCACATGACATTTCCAGATCTAAACAGACCTAAAAATCAATAATCAATAGCCTGCCTTCATTGTTGTCCTCATCTCCTTTACATTAAGGGAATTTTGAGGTTTAAAATGGGCCTCCTAAGGAAATTATAAAATAATAGTGGAAAGAATAAAATAATATTTGATTACATCATCAAATTTTAGAGGGAAAAAAGAAAAAACTACATTTTGAACTCATATTTTGAGCTTGTCTCCCTAAGGTTTTACTCCAATTTCGAGCAAGAATACTCGTTAGATGCAAAATTTAATTCCCCATCCAAGGAGTACCCATGTTTCATACTTTTGATGGACTCTGCTACACGAAAAATGAGAAATACATGAAAAACATGATTGTATTTTCATGTATTTCTCATTTTTCATGTAGTGGGGTCCATCCAAAGTATGCAACATGGGTACTCCTTAGATGAGGAATTAAATTTTTCCTCCAATGAGTACTCTCGCTTGAAATTTGAGTAAACCCTTAGGGAGATAAGTTCATGGTGTGTAACCAGCTCCAAAAATAGAAGAAACGAGATATCAATGCCTTAGAAATAAGCCACTTCGAGGGGGCAACCTCAAATACATTACATAAATGAACAATTCTTGGATGATACAATTTACAAAACCTCTTTTCTATATATAGGAGTCCATGGGGCCATAATGTAATCCTAGTGGGCCACAATGTAATCTTAGCCAACCTAACAATAATAATTTAAGGGCACAATAATAACAAAATGGGGGTTACAAGGGTACAATAATAACAATAAGGGGGTTACACTAACAACAATAAGGGACTATACTAGTAATATAGGGACCTAACATGCCCCTCTCCTTCAAAAAAAGTGTTGTCCTCAATGCTTGAGTAGCTATGGGTGCTTTTGTATAAAATTCTCATCCTCCCATGTAGAATCTTCAGTGGGTAAGTTCTTCCACTTGATGAGATACTCTGAAATTGATCGATTCCGTAGTTGTCGAGTTCTTGTTTCCATGACCGCTTCAGGTTCCAATATGATTTTTCCTTCCTCATCAATTTTTGGCAATATTGTTTGAACTGGAATATTTTCACCTATAACCTTCTTTAAGCATGAAACATGGAAAACTGGATGTACTCGCGAAGAAGCAGGAAGCTCCAATTTGTATGCCATAGTACCAATCTTTTGCAACACCTTGCAAGGACCATAGTACTTTGGCGATAATTTATTATCCTTCTTAGCTTGCTTGAGGGACATTTGTTTATATGGTTGTAGCCGTAAAAATACCCAATCTCCTACATCAAAACTTCTCTCGCTGCGATGTTGATCTGCCCGTTGTTTCATTCGATTTTGTGCCAAATTCATGTTATCCTTTAAGAATTGGAGAACTTCTTGCTGATGCTCGATGTGATCTTCGACTGCTTGAACCTTCGAATTTTCCCTTAAAGATGATGTAATCGATGGTGGATGATATCCATAAAGTGCCATAAATGGGGTCATTTTTGCTGCAGTATGGAAGGAAGTGTTATACCACCATTCGGCGAGAGGTAACCACTTGACCCATTGTGTTTGTTTATCAGATACAAAACAACGAAGATATCCTTCCAAACATTTATTTACTATCTCAGTTTGACCATCGGATTGAGGATGATAAGATGAGCTATGAGCTAATTGAGTACCCAAACAAGAAAATAACTCCGTCCAAAAATTTCCAGTAAAAATGGGATCTTTGTCACTCACAATAACCCTTGGGCTTCCATATAGCTTATGAATTCTGTCCATAAATGTAGTAGCAACTGTACTTGCTTTAAATGGATGAGATAATGCACAAAAGTGTGCATACTTGCTAAGTCTATCAACTACCACCATGATGACATTCTTTTCTTCGGACTTAGGTAAACCTGTGATAAAATCCATTGAAATCTCCTCCCAACGTTGACTTGGAATGGATAAAGGTTGTAGAAGTCCCGGGGTCTTAATTGTCTCCACTTTATTCTGCTGACAAACCAAACATTCCACCAAAAAATTTTGAATATCAGATTTAAGGCCATCCTAAAAAAATTCTTTCTTCACCCTGTGGTAAGTTTTTAAAAATCCTGTGTCCTCCTAAAGGAGAAGTGTGCAATTCCAGAAGAATCTTTTGTTTTAGTTGGGAATTATTTCAAAGATATAAGCGATCTTTGTACCATAAGGAATCATTTTTCCAACTAAATGTATCAGATGTACTAGGATCTTGCTGCAACTTTTGAATGAGTGTCCATACATCTTTGTCCTTCTTCCATTCATCTCTTGCTTCAGTTATCAAATCTGGTTGGATAATAGAAATGGCACAAAGCAATGCTTCCACCTCTTCATTCTTTCTTGAGAGTGCATCTGCAACAACATTAAGCTTTCCTTTTTTGTAGATTATCTCAAAGTCATAACCCAACATCTTTGTGACCCATTTTTGCTGCTCTTCTGAAGATAGTCTTTGTTCCAAAAAGTGTTTAAGACTATCATGATCAGTTTGTACCTTGAAGTGTCTTCCCATTAGGTAAGTTCGCCATTTCTTTAGTGCATGCGGTATTGCTAACATTTCCTTCTCATAAATAGGTTTCTGTAAATACTTTCCTTTGATTGGACGACTTTCAAAAGCAATGGGTCTTCCTTCCTGCATTAAAACTGCACCAATTCCATTTCCTGAGGCATCACATTCCACAATAAAGGTTTTTGTGAAGTCTGGCGTAGCTAGGACCGGTGCTAGGCACATTGCTTCTTTAAGATGTTCAAAGGCCTTAGTTGCTTTAGGAGTCCATGAAAATGCATCTTTCTTCAATAATGTTGTTAGAGGTGTTGCTATTCTCCCATAATTCTTAACAAACTTGCGATAATACCCTGTTAACCTGAGAAATCCTCGCAACTGCTTTATGGTCGTGGGAATTTCCATTCCTTAATGGCTTTAATTTTGTTAGGGTCTACTTTAACACCCTTGTGAGATATAATATGACCCAGATATTCCACCTCTTGTACTCCAAAGAAAAATTTGGATGTTTTTTCATATAATTTTTTCTCCTACAATAGTTTGAGTACCCTGTCAACATGTTCAACATGATCCTTCCAAGACCTACTGTAGATTAGTATATCATCAAAAAATACTAGCACAAATTTTCTAAGGAAGGGTTTGAAAATGGAATTCATCAACCCTTGAAATGTAGAAGGTGCATTGGTAAGTCCAAAAGGCACGACCAAAAATTCATAATGACCCTCATGAGTTCGAAATGTTGTTTTTGGAATATCTTCGGTCTTCATTCTAATTTGATGATATCTTGAACGAAGATCCAACTTGGTAAAATAAATTGCTCCATGTAATTCATCCAATAATTCATCAATCACAGGAATGGGAAATTTATCTTTAATGGTGAGCTTATTGAGCTCTCTATAATCCGAACACATTTGCCATGATCCATCCTTCTTGTGTACCAATACTACAGGAGCAGAGAAAGAACTTTGACTAGGTTGAATTATACCCGCCTCTAACATTTCTGCAATCATACGTTCAATTTTTCTCTTTTGGAAGTAAGGATATCTATAACGCTTGATGTTTGGAGGAACACTTCCTGGAATCAAATGAATAGCATGATCATGATCACAAATAGGTGGGAGTCCTTTGGGAGTTTCAAACACCTTGGAATGATTGTCCAAGACTTGTTGGAGATCTGCAGAAATAGATGATTTTGATGTCGGAACTTCTAGTGAGCATAATTGTGCAACTAAGTCTCGTTGTTCTTTCTTTAGAAGCTTTGTCATGACATTATAGCTTATTATCCTTCCCGGCTTCCCTTCAATACCCCGTAATTCGACTTCCTTTCCTTCTGAAAAAAATTTCAAGAAAAGTTCTTGAAAATTAAAAGCTACCGTCCCCAAAGATTGTAACCATTGTACTCCTAGTACAACATCATCACCTCCCATAGGAATGGAAAGCATTGGACTAGTCGATACATATTCCCCCATGGTTAGCTTGATATTATGGCATTTTCCAGAGCAATTTATAGTTCCTCCATTTGCAACCATCACTTGACATTCTGGTGCTGGGTATAGGAAACAATTTAATTCCTTGGCTACCTTACAATGAATAAAAGTATGGGTGCTACCTGAATCAATCAACACTATTACCTTTTTCTTCTTGATTTGTCCTTCTATATTGAGAGTTTGAGGAGTGGTAATTCCTGCCAGCGCATTACACGATATGGTCGGATTCATTTCTTCCTCTTCTAGGGCTGGTTCCTGGTGTATATCCTCTTCTTGTTCATTTTCTTCTTCCTCTTCACAATCTATATAAAATAATTTCTTCTCAGTACACTTATGACCTTTAGTGTATTTGCTATCACAACTGTAGCAAAGCCCTTTTGCTCTTTTTTCTTCCCATTGTTGTGGTGTCAACCTTGTAGGTTTTGGAAATCTAGGGGTAGCAACACTTCCTTCTTTATAGAATTGAGTGGTAGGCTTCCTTGTCGCCATTATTTTACATTCAACTTTTCTTGCCAACCTGAATGCCTTCTCCAATGAATTTGGTTCCAAAACACGAACTTCATGTTGGATATTATCCTTTAAAGTGCCTATGAAGAGATCGATCCTGTGTTCCTCTGGAATATCAGTTACCCTTATATTCAATTTTTGGAATTTCTCAATGTTTTGCCCCACTAAACCCTTTTGTTTGAGATTTATCAATTGGCTAAAGAAGGTGTTGCTCTTTGTATCCTCATAATGTTCTATCATTTCTTCCGTAAAAATAGACCAAGTGACAATTTTTTTACGGGAGAAAAACCATCGATACCATACAAATGTATTTTGTTCTAAATGTAAAGTTGCAATGCGTACCTTTTGTGTGTTTTGCACGTTATGGAGATCAAAATATTGCTCCATCTGTAGTATCCATGTTACAGGATCCTTTCCATCAAACTTCCTCATATCCATTTTTGTAATATGGTGGTTCTTCCCACCAACATTAGAGTTTATGAAATCATGATTAACATTGATTTTATTCTCATCATGAGGTTCTTCTACTATCTTTTCACCATTAGGAAACATTTCTTGTATCAACTTTATCAAACCTTCGCTGTCTGTTTTTAGATCATTCTTCATGTTTTCCATCTTAGCTTCCATGCCAGCTTCCATGCCAGCTTCCATGCCATCCATCTTAGCTTCCGCGCCATCCATCTTAGCTTCCATGCTTTTCTTCAAAACTTCCATTTCATTTGTTGTTGCTCTTTGCGAGAGTGAAATTTGTTACACTTTCTCTTGTAATTTTGATAGATCATGTTGCATTTCTTCATCTTCATGAGTCATATTAGAGCCTTCTGAAGGCTTAATGGGTGTTGAATTATTTTTACAGGGCATATTTTATAACCCAATACTGATATCTATTCTAAAATATGCCCTTGGAATCAATTCAAATTGATTCTTCAAACAAGACTTATGCAATTCGGAAAAAAAATACACACCTTTTTCTTGTTTTTGAGGAGCTCGATATTGAAATTGGATTATATTTGTGATTGCAGTACTTCAATATTTTATTTTTGGTACCAACGTAGCCTTCTGAATTATCTTTTGAATGCCACAGGTCTGACCTGATTTGGATTCTCCAAGACAAATTTGTATCCAATCTCCCACAATGACCTAATTATGGACTGGTTCAGTAGAGCGAACTTGTATGACTTTCCACGTGTCACTGTTTCATCCTTCGTCTCTGAAATTGATAGCAAAGAAACTAAATTCCGTGTACTTGCGACCACTTTTTATGGCACTCCAATCCGATGCCCAGAGAGAGAGTTATTGAACTTTTCCCACGATCACCTCTTTGAGATGAAATTCAGGAGCTTGAAAAAACACTACCTTCCACAGATCATATCTCCAAACATATTGTGAAACAAGCTCTGAAATGTTTTGACGAATTTCTTCAGGATTTCAAATTTGCACCATAGGAATTTCAGATTCTCAACCTTCGTAGAAAAAAATTTATAGCGCAAATTCCACAATGACCTGTTTAGGAGCCTGAAAAAAGACCTAACTTACACAGATCATATCTCCAAAAATATTATGAACCAATCTCTGAAATTTTTAGACAATCTTCCTCAGGATTTCAGCTTCGTACCCTAAAAATTTCAGCTTCTGAAACGTCGTAGAAAAAAATTTATAGCGAAAATTCCACAATGACCTGTTTGGAACAGCGAAACCCTAGAATCCAAACCTCTGATACCAAATGTTGTGTAACCAGCTCCAAAAATAGAAGAAAAGAGATATCAACGCCTTAGAAATAAGCCACTTCGAGGGGGCAACCTCAAATACATTACATAAATGAACAATTCTTGGATGATACAATTTACAAAACCTCCTTTCTATATATAGGAGTCCATGGGGCCATAATGTAATCTTAGTGGGCCACAATGTAATCCTAGCCGACCTAACAATAATAATTTAAGGGCACAATAATAACAAAATGGGGGTTACGAGGGTACAATAATAACAATAAGGGGGTTACACTAAAAAAAATAAGGGACTATACTAGTAATATAGGGACCTAACAGTTCAAAATACAAGTTGAAAAAGTAGTTTTATTATTTTATTATTTTTTAATCTTTTTACTTTTTTACTCCAAAAATGGTGAATCATCCCCCATGGTTGACATCATCATCTTGAATCCTATTGGTTCTTAAAAAATTTATTTTTTTTTGTACATTTTTCTTAGGAGGCCCATTTTAGACCTCAAAATTCCCCTAATGTATAGTTTATGAGCCTTCCCATGCCTCAGCCCTCATCTAAACTACGTTGTGTATGTGGACAAGATCCTCCATGTTTGACTGCGCTATCTCTCCAAGTCATCCATCATGTCTAAGTGCAATGTACACCCTCTCCGTCATGTGTGCATTAATTTCAAAACATCCTCCATCACTTCATCATGAATGCTCCATGATCTTCTGTTTTATCTCTTCTAAGATCTTAGTTGATTGTATCAACCTCCATGATCTATCTCATTAATGAGACATGATCTCCAATTCCATTCACATTAGTAGTGGCCCCACTACCTCATTATGTAGATCTAGGCTTAAATAATCCACATTCACACATAAAAATTGGATATTTATTCATCTTGAGGATTATGGGTCCCTCCACCCTTTTATTTAATTAATTCATTAAGAAAATCAAGAACTCTAATATTCCAAATATCAAGTGAAAAATTGGGATTATTACAAAAGTTGCAGTTGTCTTCTCCTTCTCCTTGTTTTAAAACTTTTTGGGTCTCATATATGGATGAAGTTTCCATCAATGATATTCATCATGTCCATCCTTGGAAAAATGTTTTCATGTGATTTTTTATTTCTCCATCTTGATGGAAAGCATTCTTCTTTCCTTTTCCCTTGAACTTACCCTTTCCTTTTTCTCTAGACTCAAAGGTGTTCTCACTTGTTTCATCAGAAACATGGTTCCCTCTTGCCTCTAGATGTGCGGCCTGTAAATAAAATTCATCTAAACTAGTAAGGTTAAACATGAGAATTTTATGTCTCAAATAGTGATGCAAACCTCCAATGTATTTCAGAAAAGTGTCTTGAAAAAAAAATATACACACAATATCAATTCTCTTCTTCTAAACTCTTGCTTATAGCTTTGAACACTTTGTCCATTTCCTTGCGTAAATTTTTTCCAATCCATTATAGGTTTTTACATGTATGCTAACGTATAAAATTGTCTTCTTAATTCAACAACAAAATCATTCAAAGAAGATAAGACCTTACCACGATTCTTCATGTCCTCTTTAGTTCTGGCTTCCCACCAAATAAGTGCGACACTCTCCAACCTTAATGAAGCAAGTTGAATATTGGTCTCATCATCCTTGATCCTTTGTGTCCTAAAATACACTTCAAGCTGACAAACCCAATTATCTAATGTCTCAACATTTAACTCTCCATCATACATATCACATCAAACTTTATGTCAAGTTTCAAAAATGGAGTTTTACCATGTCCATTTGGAGAATGTGGAGGTGTTTGTGAAGGGGTTGTTGTGGAAGATGATGATGGTGAAGATGGCGTTGAGGATGGAGATGAAGATAATGGTGGTGTCAAAGGTGGGTTTTCACCATTCCCTATGTTTCCTTTTGGATTCTTGTCCTCATCTCCTCCATATCCTTTTGAAGACTTATCTCCCTTATGAGGATTAGAGTTCTCACCTTGCAACCTTGTGTTTCTCTCTTCATAGAGAACTTTCACCATTTGTGACATATCAAAGAATGATTTTCTAAAAGCATTTTCATCCTCTGACATATTTTCAAGCTCTCCATGTTCCATGACTGATGAAGCTTCAAGTACAACTTGAGGTAAAATTTGTGGTGGAGATTGTATCAAAGGTTCTCTCCTTGTCCTTGACCTAACTTGAGGACTTTAAACCACATACTTTCCTTCTCATCTCTTGAGCTTCAACCTTGTAAGCATAAAAAATTCTTGCAAAAAAACTAAATCCTCAAAGCAAAAAATAACTTGGCTTCGATACCAAACTGATATGTATGTGAAAGCTTGATATTTTATGGTCAAATTTTGTAAGTGAAATATTAGGGTTTTTAAAAAATTATGTCAATTTAATTAACACTTTAATATGATTTAAAACTCAGCTTTGCAAAAAATAAAGAATACATCAGTACCATAACAGTATACACAAGGAAAAAAATGATGAAGGAGTTCACCGCTCTTGGGCTACATCTCCTGGTCCAGCTTCCAATGGTTGGGCCTCTTTCATTATACTAAAAAAAGTGTGTTTACATCAAGTTACAGTGCTTAGAATGCTAAAACAATGTCTCCAATGGCTCCAAAACAGTAAAAACCCCTAGCTGGGCCATTTCTACACTCAAAAAGGTCAAACACTGACTGATTTATGCTCCAATGAATTTTTCTGCTAACTGTCCTACAATTCACACTCCTCTGATATTTGTCCTACATTTTCTGCTTTTTTTGGCCACGTGCAACGACAAATTCCTCCCACACCGGAGAGATTCCCTCCACACCGGGTGAAAATTTTTGCTCGATTAATCTATGTCGGTTAGCCTGTATCTGGCTAAAAGGGAACCAAGTGTAAAAAATTCTGCCATTGATCTCATAATTTGGTACAATTTCACGTCATAGGTAATTTAGATTTGAATAGACCAAGTTTCTCGCTGGTTGGGTTTAACTATGGTTGGGGGTTAGCGAAAGCCTGCCTAAGGAAGGTTCCGCTCCTCGCGTGTCTGTTGGACTTTGGCATTAAACGTTGACAATAACATTACATTTGTTGGATCGGCCTTAATCGTGATCTCTTTTGGGCCTTGAAATTGTCATTTACTTCCATTACATTTTCACTTATATTTCCATATTATCACCTTCACTCCACCTCCATTTCATTACATTTACCTTACCATTACCATTATTGGGTTACACTTATGTTTTTCCAAACTTTATTAATTCTTAGTATTTTTAAGTGAATTTGTGGTTAAAAGTTAGAAAATAATATGCACATACTTATACCTAACAAGTGGAATGAATTTGTTGCCATGTAGGTCAAAAAGAAGCTTCCAATAGACCCTTATGTGACCTCCTAAGGCCAAATTCGAATTTGGATGGAGAAGATCATGGGATCATAAGGATATGTGTCTCATTTCCTATTTCTATTGTAACTCTAAGAAGACATGTGCCTTATCACTTCATATTTGGATTGTAACTCTAGATATATAGGGAGAGATTCATGGACTCTCATTAATGAGATAGCTTCTAATTTTTTTTATAAATAGGGGAAGCTTTCTCCTATCAAATCATGTGTAAAATTGGAGTTATGCTCAAGCTTTGAATATAGAATTAGATTGTGGCACCTTACTCATGAATGTTCCTTCATTTTGACTTGGTTTTGCTTACATATGGAGCATCGCAATTTACCATCTCTCATAATTTTAGATCATATACCTAAAATGTGTAATATTTACTTGCTTTTATAGATTAAAGTTTATTTGCTTTCTTAGTATTCGTTTTAAAATGACTGTGTAATCTTTGCTTTCTAAAAACATTTCAAAAAGATAGATTTATCTATTTTCCAATTGGGTTAAGTTTGAGGCAATAAAGCTCACAGTTATTTAGTTTCCTTTCATGTTCTATTATTTACTTTCTTAGATCAAACTATCAATTCAGTGTATAATTGAATGTTCCTAAAAGATCAAGCTAAGAAGGTGATACTTCCAAATTGGGTGATTGAATGTTCAACCTATGCAATCATCAAGCATTTATTTTACATGCTTTTACATTGTTTTCTAGATTAATATCCTTTGTCAATTGTATAATTGGAAAGATCAGGCCAAGAAGGTGACTTGTCATATTTCCAAATTGGGTGATTGAATTTTCAACCTATGCAATTATTGAGTTTTCCCTTTGCATGATTTAATTGATTTCCTATATTTAAATACTAAAGTATAATCGGTTGCTTATACATCATCTCAAGAGGGCTCTATCATACTCTTATATTGGATGCTGGAGTGATTGAACGTACCTTAGTTTTTTTTATTTACATGCTTTGAAATGATTTCTTAGATTAAAATTTCAATTCCTGCAAGTGTGATTGTGCGCTATATTTTCTTTTCAATTTCTTTTATTTCTTTTCATTACTTCATTTCATAGGCTAGTTGAATTTCATTTTTATTATTTGATTTCATAGATTAGATGAATTGTTTTTCGTTATTCTGTAGTTAGATTGATCTAAACTGAAAGCAAATTTCTAGCACATACAATGCACACATACTTCACAAGCTTGTGAAACCCCCAGGTTGAAAAATTAAATGACAGGAAATAACTTTGCCCAACATTTTGGCGTCGTTTCCGAAGAAGTGTGCATAAGAACTAGCTTTCAATATAGAGTGTATTTTATTTTTATTTTTTTAGTTTTTACTAACCATTTATGGATAGAGGATGTAGAATGTAGCCCAAAGACTACATTGAGGAATGGTATCAAAAAGCGATTGCGCCACAACATTCATCAATTCTTCAAGAGATCTTTGCGACAAATCGAAAGATCAAGAAAATTTTTCATATCCTTACAAACAATCAAGTACATTTTTCAAGTTTGGATATGAATATTTCAAAGATTCTAATCCGTAAATGGCTTCATTGGAAGCATGAATATACTTAAAAATAAAATAAAAATATAGTTTTCTTTTAGACAGATAGGAAAAATAAAAATAAAACCAAACTTAGTTAGAATTTTAGAAATTTTTTATTTTGTTTTCAAAAAAATAATAATTAGCATTGATTAATTCATTTTGAATAAATTTTAGTGACACAGTACGAATCACTTTGTTTTTTTTATCACCATCAGAAATAAAATTTGTGTGTGAAAATATTAATTATTTTATGACGCTGACTAGTATGCTCTCTTCCCGTGCCTCGTTGCGACCTAGAAGATCAGAAAATCAGATCAGTCAATTTAAAAAATTAAAATTCAAAAATTCATTAAATTTTTTTCTAGAAATTGATCTACAATTCTATTGAAAATCATTGTTTGAATCATGATACTTTTCTTTCCGGTCCTGCAAATTTTTATGTTTTGCATCCTCTCAATCTTTTTCTGATTTATTGAATTGCATGTGCACAATTTCTGTTTAAAAAAAAAAAAAAAAAAAAAAAAAAAAAAAAATTGGCCCATGGAAAGAGGCCCACACATATGTGTGAGGCCAGCCTTTGGCTTGGCCTTACACATATGTCCAGGCCTTCAATCCATGCAAATTCCCATGCATTGCAATAAAAAATGAACCATCTCTTTTCCATATTCGATTTTCCTCAAGCATCAGTTATTAGAAATCGATTTTAAAAGTTACAGAGACATACAATGAAGGTGTATTGGATGAAGAAATTGTTGATAAAGAGAATATTTCAAATTTCTAACGAAGATAAAATTGCAAATTTCTGATGAAGAGAAGATTGCAGATTCAATTGCAGAGATAGACAATGGAAGTGTATCACATGAAGAAATTGTTGATGAAGAGAAGATTGTAGACTACTGATGAAGAGAAGATTGCAGATTCCATTGTAGGTAAATGGAATGAGGGAGATTGATCTGAACTTTCCATTACACATCAAAACCTGCAAATAAAAAAATCAAACCACAACAATTTTATTTTGTTGCAGAAGTAATTCCCAAGAAATGAAATTGCCAGAAATGTGTAACTATTAAAAACACTCTATTTTAAAACGCATTTTCTAAGCAAAACAAGATGAATTAGGAAAAAATAAAACATGGGTTTTTTTTGGAACGGGGTAAATTAGGTGAATTGTGAGGAATTTGTTGGAATTTGCAGCCATTTGGGATAAATGTAGGGTTCTTCACAGCTCCATTTTACAGATTGCGTGGGGAAAAAACGATTTGTTTTGAATTGTTTAAACATGGCAAGTTGAAAGCGGAAGAATCCAAGTAAACTCTGCTCCAAATGGCATGTGGTTTAAGAGTCCAATTTGATTTAATAAATTTTATTTTATACACATATGTGTCTCATGATTAAAAAATAAATAAATAAAATCAGTTGAGAGAGTTGTGGTAAAAATCACATGCTCAATTCCACTTGGCATTTTTCCAACATAATAGATCATCCATCAATTGCATCATTATTTATTTTTATTTTTTTTAGATATAATTGGATCATGAAATCTCCAAAAACATTACCCTATTAAATAAAAATAAAAAATTTAAAGATAAATACATAAAAAAAATAAAAATTAAAAAAACAAATTGCAACACAAATGAGGATTCAATTTGACAGATTTAATAACGACTTGCGGAACAATTGAAAGATTATTTAGATGATTTCTCAATATTTAGCATTAGAAATATTATTGTTGTGTATTTTTCTATAAATCTTTGACTTACAAGACATAACGAATCTTTGTGATGCTAATCATATTACTGAGCACATTGCACAAAGTCATCCGACAACAGGGAGTTGATTTATTTTTCATGGTTATTTCTTAAAAATGGATTGTTATCAATATCATGAATGAATTCATATAACACTTTTTATTTTCCTTAATTTGTTTCATTTGACATTCAAATTTTTGCATAAGCATCATAGAGGAATTGCCATTTCTTTTTTAACACACTTATGTTCTTTATGTCAAGTTTTTTTCGCAAGTTTGGGATGATCGAATGATCATTGAAGGAAACCAATTGTGCACACAATTGGTCTTCAAAGGACCAATTTCATGATAAACATAAGAACAATTCCATGTCCATATCCATTAAGACCATTAACTTTCCTCCCTTTTGAATTATAAGTTCAACCAAGCAATTCAAAGCAAGCCACAATTATTTTCCCAGCAAGAGTCAATTGTTCATTTTTATTCGCATACACTTTCCATTACTCTTTTTCTACTCCTAATCTACAAATAAAAGCAAGAAGCTCACTTACATGCTTATTGCCCATTGTCATTTTCCATTTTCATCTTCCATTTCCATTTTCATTCTCCTATACTTGTTATTTCACAAATAAACCTTACTTCAATGCAAATTATTGAGTCCATAGTCATTTGAGTCTAAAATCCTTGCAAAAACACCTTGAGGCTTGCTTGCCTTAATGGAAAGTATTTTTGCTGACGAACAATGGGAATACATTAATGTCCCTTGTTTATCGGATCTTCTAGCTACCCGACAACAGAAAAATTATTTGTACCTAGCAAGATGTGTTTGGGCATCTTAACTCTCATTGTCATCAATGGTGAGAGTTCTCGTGTTGACTAGTGGTATCCATTAATGGCCACTAAGCCAACAATTTCCTGCTATGTTCGACATCAGAATATCTATTCACATAGCAGGAATTATGCCAACAAGTTTTGAAGACATGAAGACTACCACTTTCAACATTTTGAAGCAAATGAACAAGATATGCAGCCACAACAAATCAGCACCATTCTGCAGCTGCAGAATCAGAGGGCAACGACAAAATTAGCATCATTTTGCAGCAAATTCAGCAGTTTTAATAGAAGAAATAAAATGTCACCTTGACTCTTTTATCCATAACTTGTACAACCACATAAAGAAGATTTTGATCAGAATTTTGTAGCCACCACATATGCAACTCATCCATTTTCAATGAGTAAGTTAAGGTATGTTATTTTCTAACTTTTTACCATAGAATTCCTTAAAAAGCTAGAATCATATTTTTTTGAAAAAACACTTATTTTCCTCATTTCATAAAAATTTCAATACCATTAGTTCGGGGGGGGGAGTGTTGGCTATATGATGCAATGTGTTGTCCTTGATGGCAACCTACTTGATGAAGTTGTCCTTGATGGAAACTGACTTCATGAGTTGTCTTTGGATAAGAAACCTATTTGTTAATGATGTAAATCTGATGTATCTATAGAGCAGTTCAGCAGTAACAAAGAAAGAAATTCCAGTAAGTGCCAGAGTAATGACGAACAAGATATGTCACAAAGCATAAGTGGGTTTGTAAAGGAAAAGTAGCGTATGTACGTGGAGAAGTACGTACCAAGTAGCGTATGCCTATTTGCGCTCTAAATTTATAAAACCAAGGGACATTACCATGGTATTGGCCCACTGTATTGAGCGCTAGATTATCTATTTGATCTCGTCCAGGAATACCATCAGCGGTTGAGTGGTTTTGACTTATGGTATTGACAAAGGCTAAATCTATATAAGGAGAAGAAGATCATAGTGCAACAGTGTGCATGTGCAAGGGTTGTTAATAAATAAATCTCTTTAAGAGATATCTGCATGGTTGAACTCTGATAGATCTGAATCTATGATGCACCTATGGATATGATGAAGGTTCAAGATCTCTAGATCTAGAAATGATGAATCTCTAGGATGATCTGCAAAAGAAATGATGAAGACCTAGCGCAAGTCTGATGAAGAAATTGAAGAAATCTGGGTAAGTTTATAGATCTGGTCTATTATGCAAAGTTTATCATTTTCAGATCTATACGCTAGTTTGTCTCGGTAAAAGTGCGTATATACACGGGTTCGCTTAATGAAAAGCGTGTATGGTAGTTCGGGTTTTTGAAGAATAAAATACACAGAAGTATACGCAGGTTGATGTATAGGAAAGCGCGTATGTATGCGGCTTCAGTAAAGCAAAGTAGCGTATTCTATTTGAATCAATGTCTGTTCAGGGTTGAGTTTATATCTGCATATCTATTCTAAAGTGCATTTAGCAGACCACTTCACTTTGAAGCATATCTACATGGATGGGTAACATTTTATTGATTGATCTGAATTAATAATGCACCTATGAAGAAAATGATGAAGAGGGATCTCTAGATCTGAAATGACTATGTATTTTCTAGATCTGTTTATGGAATGTTTAGATCTGTGATCTGGCGAATCTTTGTTGAAGTAAAGGGTGAGATCGGGATTAACTACATTATAAACCATAGGTCTAAAGTTACGAGATCTATATCTCATGTTCATCTCGGCGAAAGCGTGTATATATGCAGGTTCGTTTCATAAAAAGCGCGTATATACGAGGCTGAATTGATGGGATTGTGCGGGAAGCATATGAAATTAAACACTGTGAGAAATACGGTCTGCGTGGAAATATGCTTGTTTTTAAAACAATATAAAAAAGAACTGAAATTTGCTTACAAACAATGGAAATAAGAGCAGCTGGGAACTGGCAGTGACATGCGAAGAATGTGGCTACAAGCCTGCGAAGCTGAGAGTTGATGAGGCTCGAGGGCCTATTTATTATTGAGAAACAATGGAGAACCCTCAACATCCCAAAAACATAACCCTAGGAGATGAAGAGCCAAAACTATGGGCCCCGTTTGGGTAAATTGGTGTTTCAACTTCCCAGGGACGTAACTTTGGCATACTATCTTCGTTTGACGCACATGATACATCATTAGAAAGCTCTATTCGAGGACTAAAAATCATGTGACAATTATGATGATCAAAATCGCAACAAATTTAATACCCAAAAGACGTCGTTTAGGGCCTCAAAACGGCTCCGGAAGTTCAGGACCTAAACGCCCCAACAAAACAATGGTGTGCCAAAAACTGAAAAAGCCAGAAAGAGACAATGGTGGGGGCCCAAGAGTGGAATGAGGGTGGCCACCAATATCCCACGGATCATTCCTCCCCCTTAGGAAGCAATGGTCCCCGCTGCGTTCATTCTCCTCCATGAGATAGAAATTTTCACTGAACATGGTCCCTGGTGAACCACTTTCCTTGGTGCGAGGTGGCAGAACGACAGCCGTCACAGAGTTGGATCTGCTGTTGACGAGTGTTCATGATTTGCATGTCCATGATACAATCTGTGGTGGCCTGTTCCATGCAGTCTGGGTTTAACTCTGTTGGTGTGAGTTGTTCTGCAATGTCCGAGGTGTCCAGTAGAGGTGGAAAGTAAGGACGAAGGCGATCCACATTGAAGACTGGGTGGAGACCAAGGAATGGTGGAATACTAAGCTCGAAGGCATTGTTACCTACAGCCTGTGGCAGACGATGAGTGCTGGCAGCTATGGAGCTGGTAAGAAACTTCATTGAGGCTCTGATGGCTCCATGCCTCAAATGTAGCCATACTTTGTCGCCCACCTAGAAGTGGTGTGGCACCCGGTGTTGATCATGGCGCTGTTTGTACTTCGCATTGGCTCTGTCCAATATATCATGAACCTGTTGGCGGATGTGTTGAATGCGCTCGATGAAGCTACTCGCTTTGTCAACTTCAGACTGGACATGAGCTGAATCGGCCTGAGCAGCTGCAAACGGCATGGCTATGTCAATGGGACATAGTGGCTGGAATCCCAAGCCCACCTGAAAGGGGCTATGGCCAATTGAACTGTGGAGAGCCCGGTTATAACTGTGTTGTACATAGGGGAGGCTCTCGTCCCATGCGCGTGGATGCTTTGAGTTGTACATCTGCAGGTCAACATGCAATCATTACCATTGCGTGATATAAATACGGCCATACGTTGGGGATGGAAAGTTGTGGACTTGGTAGACTTTGTATTAACATTGACCCAGTGGACAAAATGTGCAGGTATGTCGATCGATATGATATGCGCGCCAGGATCCCAAAGTGCACCCACACTCGTTCAAAGAAGAGTTTAGCAGTGGCTTCTGCTGTGATATTCTTCTTACAGGCCGCCATGATAGCCATGCCGCCATGATAGCCATCTTCGAGAATCTGTCAACGACCACGAAAACACAGTCATTTCCATGTAATCCATGGAGATGGATTCCCACGATCGACTAGGGGTAGGTAGTGGAGTATATAGGCCTTGCTTCTTGATGGTCAGTTTGGCAATGGCACAAGCAGTGCAGGATCTGATGTGCTTCTCGACATCCTTTCGAAGGTTCGGCCAATAGAAATACTCCTGTAGTATTGCTACTGTTTTCTCGACCCCGAAATGCCCAGCGACTCGACTGTAGTGTGCTTCCCATATCATCTTGGCACGCTCGCTTGAAGGAACACAAAGGTGTCCCAAGTGACATAAAAGTGCATCTTGGAGGTGAAAATTTGGAACTTGCGTACCCCCCAAGAGTGCCTTGTAAGTTTGGCCGAATTCTGGGTCACTCTCATAGAGAAGCGGCCAATCAGAAGTCTCGTGCCCACAAGAGTTGAGCACAGTGGTGAGAGCCACGATCGGTGGTCGGCTGAGGCAGTCTGCAACATGATTGGTGCTACCCTTCTTGTACTTGATGTTCAAATGAAACTGTTGCAGATATGTGGACCACTTCTGATGGCGATCATTCTGCAACTTCCCTTGTGTCTGTATGAAGGGGCCGGTGGTCTGTGTGGATGATTGTTTCCTTCCCCAAAATGTAATTCTTCCATTGTCGACAGGCTTGCACAATGGAATACATTTCTTTGTCATAGGTGGGATACTTGCGAACTGTCTCAGACAATGTCTCACTGTGATATGCCACGGGATGTCCCTGTTGAGTAAGAACTGCCCCAATAGCATAGTCAGAGGCATCTGTCTCGATCTCAAATGGCTGCTGCAAGTCTGGTAAGGTGAGCACTGGGGCAGAACAAAGGCGATTTTTCAATTCTTTGAATGCCTTTTGTTGAGGTTCCGACCAAAAGAATTTTGCTCTCGCTCCTCCTTTGGTGACTTGACTCAAGGGCCAAGTGATATGAGAGAATCCCAACACGAATCTACCGTAGAAATTAGCAAGACCCAGAAAGCTGCGAAGCTCTGTTATAGTAGTCGGGGCTGGCCAATCCCGAATGACTTGGATCTTGGATGGATCCACATGCACCCCCCTTTCATCAATAATGTATCCCAGATATTGAACCTGGGTCATGCCAAACGTGCACTTCTCCAAATTGGCACACAACTTGTGTTTCCGTAGTGTTTGGAGGACTTGTCGGATGTGATGAAGGTGCTCTTCCCAAGTCTTGCTGAAGATCAGAATGTCATCCAAGTACACCACTATGAATGAGTTGGTGAATGGCCGCAAGATGTCGTCCATCATCCTCATGAAGGTTTCGAGAGCATTCGTCAACCCGAAAGGCATGACCAGCCATTCAAAAAGGCCTTCCTTAGCTTTGAAGGCAGTCTTCCACACATCAGAGGGTTCAATTGGTACCTGGTGATACCCAGACTTCAGGTCGATCTTACCGAAATATTTTGCACCTTGGAGTTGGTCCAGAAGGTCATCAATCCGTGGGATTGGGTACCTATTCCGGACAGTGATCTTGTTCAGCGCCCGATAGTCAATACAGAGTCTCCACGTCCCATCCTTCTTCTGTACCAACACGATCGGGCTCCCACAGGGCGATGAACTTGGTCCGATGTGACCTTTCTGCAACAGCTCCTGAATCTGCCTCTTGATTTCATCATTTTCCAGAACAGAGCGTCGATAGATCGGTCCATTGGGTAGTGGCGCACTTGGGGTCAGATCAATCGGGTGCTTGACCTGGCAGTGCAGAGGAACCCCTGTGGGTGAGGTGAAGATGTCCCCGTACTCCTCCACGACCTTATCCATTTGTTGTTGTCGTGCAGAGGGGCCCTGTCTGGAGGTCGTGGCCACAGCCTTCTTCTTGCCCTGGGGGCGGATCATCAGGAAAACGAATTTCCTGGTTTGGGAAATGAGCTTACTACATTGTTTTGCAGTAACCAAAGAGATAGTCGTAGGAGGTGGTACCTCTGGTATCCCGTACAACTTATTTCCCAAAGTAATAATAACAGCACGAGGTCGAGACTCATACACAGCATGACGCTTCCACAAGTATGGTTGTCCTAATAATACATCAGAAACATCAATAGGAGCAACGTCACATAATACCTCATCCGTGAAGGGCTTGATGCTATAGGGAAGGCGGCACTGCTGGCTGACGCGGAGATCTCGCCCTTGGTGAAGCCACCCGATGGTGTATGGATGTGGGTGAGCTGTGGTCGGCAAGCCCAACCGCTTCACGGCGTCTGCTGAAATGAGGTTCTTTTGGCTCCCATTGTCGACAATGAACTGTACAGTGGAGCCCTTTACCCACATCTGGGAGTGGAAGAGACGTTCCTCCTCCTCTGGATCTTCCGGTTCCTCCTTCTGGACCTTTGTAGTGGCAACAGTGGCGTTGGGCTCCGCATCAATAATCTGTTTCCCTTTTTCATTCCCTTTTTCAGGTTCTGATTCAGAGTCGGAGCATGCATCTGACTCAGAAGCCCTCATCTCGGCCACTAGCGACTGCTTGGCCCGACACTCACTTGTGTTGTGAGTGGAGCTCTTATGGAACTCACACCACTTTCCCGTGTCCTTCTTTGGCTTTACGATGTTGTTCTTTTCTTGTGGCTTTGACGAGTTGTCTTTAGCCACCATGCCTTGGCTCTGTCCTTTGTTCTGCGGTTTGGAAGCACCTTTTCCTTGCTTTTGATTCGCAGATCCAAAGTCTCGCTTCTTCTGTTTGAATTTCTGCTCAATCTTGGCAGCATACCGGTATGCCGTACTAAGCGAGGAGATGTCGAGGAACTCCATTTCCTCCTGAATGTATCTGTGCAGACAGCTGCGATACTTTAGCACCAAATGTTTCTCTGAATCTTTGATACCCAATTTTGTGCGCAGGGTATGGAACAGATTCGTCAGCTCGTGCACATCTTGATCCCTTTGTTGTCGCAGCGTGGTCCATTGTATGTACTTGTCCTCATAGCTCCCCACGGGATAGTACTGTTTCTTGACGGCGTCTCGGAAAGAATTCCAAGTTGGTACGGCCGAGAACAGAGAGGGTTATGTCTGGTCCTTGTTCTCACAGTAGGTTTCCCACCAGTCCTTAACATGGGGGGTAGCTTTGAGGAGTGCAAAAATAATCTTCTCCCGGTCTGAAAAGTCATGAACAGAGAAATATCCTTCTAATAGATTCAACTATCTATCTACGGCATCTGCGTCTATTTGACCCTCAAATATGGGAATGTCAAAATTTACTTGTACCTTAAAGGGAGTCGCAACTCCAGAGTGGCTACTGGATGCAGATGCGCCGCCGGTGGGCAGCCGTTGAAGGATCTGAGCAAAGCTATCCATCATCGATCCATCATCGCGTTCCTTTGTTTTTCGAGGGCCTCCTCGAGCAATATTTTGATAGGATCTCCTGCTCCCTCATCTTTCTTTTCGTCCCCCATGGGCATCCGTCGAGGTTTGCGAGGCTGATCTTGCAAAGGTTCCACCAGATCGAGCCCTAGCTCCTTATACCCCGGCCTCGTTGGGGACATGCAAAGAAGGATCGAGAAAAAGCAGACCGCTCTGATACCACTGATCCGGATTTATGCAGGAACGCAACAGAATAAACACATAACCATAAATACAGAGATGCAGCGGAAATAACACTTCATTTCATTAATATCAAAGAACTGAAATTTGCTTACAGACAGGATGGAAATAAAACTAGCTAGGGCACTGGTAGCTATCTCTGAGAAGAGATGTGGCGGCTACAGGCCTCTGAACTGAGTTACAATGAGGCTCGAGGGCCTATTTATTATTGAGAAACAATGGAGAACCCTCAACATCCCAAAAAGCTAACCCTAGGAGATGAAGCGCCAAAACTATGGGCCCCGTTTGGGTAAATTGGTGTTTCAACTTCCCAGGGACGTAACTTTGGCATACTATCTCCGTTTGACGCACATGATACATCATTAGAAAGCTCTATCCGAGGAATACAACTTTTGTGACGATTTTGATCAAATTTAATACCCAAAAAACATCGTTTAGGGCCTCAAAACGGCTCCGGAAGTTCAGGACCCGAAAAACTGCTAAAAATAGTAAGTTATGCCAAAACTGAAAAAATGAAAGAGACAATGGTGGGGGCCCAAGTGGAATAGGCGGGTGGCCACCAATATCCACCTGGATCACTCGTTTCAGAAAAAGCACGTATACGCAGGTTTGTCACTGTGAAAGCGCGTATATACGCAGGTTCAGTGAAGTAAAAGCGAGTATGGAATCTAGGGTTTTGCTGAAGTGTGTGGAATGAAATGTTTGATCTGTTTTGTTGTTTCACTACTATCTGTCAATGATGTATTCATACAGTTCTGAGTTGTTTGAATGTTGAAGATAATGCTGATTATGTTGATTGAAGATCAAGTTTTTGGTTGATTGGTTGATGAAGTTATAATTTTCAGTTTGATGTATGAAATGGGTGCAGCCTGAAATTCTGATGAAAAGCGGCCTACAAGGTATGTTGTGTGGAAGTTGTTGGATCCAGTATGAAAATTGATGAAACGTGGTCCATGGTGGTGTTGAGGGTCGAAGCCTTCAGTGAGGGGGTTGGAGCTCCCTTCCAGTAGTGGCTGGAGAATGAGAGAAGGTTGTAGCCTTCTGCAGGTGGGTGCCTGTGTGCTGGTATGAGTCTGCACCAGTACAAAATTGTAAGAAGCTTTCTTTATAATAAATATTGAAGACAGAGACGACAACAGCGGTGGTTTTCTCCTGAATTGGTTTTCCACCTTAAATACTGGTGTTCATGTGTGTTGCTTATGTGTGATGGTTTATTTTTTTATTACTGCACATGTTTACTTCTTACTAAGAATCTAATGAATGAATGATGCAATGATCTAAGTAAAGAATTAAATGCATAATAGGATCTCTGGACATATGCAAGTTTTCTTAAGGATATCCGCGTGTATACGTGAGTTGGGTTCAGTAAAGTAGCGTATGGTTTTAAGAGAAAGAAAAAGTAAAAAGTTTTCAGTGAGCTCTAAATACTGATTCACCCCCCCTCTCAGTATTTTTCCCAACAGGGAGAGGCGGGGGGGAATACATTCATATTCACATTTTTCCACAACATTCATATCATATTCAAAAGCCCACATACTTTCAAAAGATATTAACTATTACATTATTATTATGAGCATACAATGGCTTTTCAAAAGTACTTAAAAGATAATTGGATGCAAACACAATCATGGTTGTCACACAAGAGCCAACCATGATGCAATCTAATAAAGATATACTTTGAAACAAATTATCATTATGCAAAGTTCAAAGGTCAAATTGAATGCAACAACAAAATATGGTTGAAACAAAAGAACCAACCATGTTGCAATTCAAATAAAATACTTTGCAGAAGTATGAAGTTATCAAATGATATCATGCAAAGTTAAGCCAAAGCTCAAAGGATAAAAACGAATTAATCTAATAGATTGCATGAGGACATGCAATAACTTCAGTTGGGGGGTATGTTGGGCCTTGAAATTGTCAATTAATTCCATTACATTTTCACTTATATTTCCATATTATCACCTTCACTCCACCTCCATTTCATTACATTTACCTTACCATTACCATTATTGGATTACACTTATGTTTTCCAAAATTTATTAATTCCTAGTATTTTTAAGTGAATTTGTGGTTACAAATTAGAAAATAATATGCACATACTTATACCTAACAAGTGGAATGAGTTTTTTTGCCATGTGTAGGTCAAAAAGAATCTTCCAGAAGACCCTTATGTGGCCTCCTAAGGCCAAATTCGAATTTGGATGGAGAAGATAATGGGATCATAAGGATATGTGTCTCATTTCCTATTTCTATTGTAACTCTAAGAAGACATGTGTCTTATCACTTCATATTTGGATTGTAACTCTAGAGATATAGGGAGAGATTCATGGACTCCCATTAATGAGATAGCTTCTCATTTTTTGTATAAATAGGGGAAGCTTTCTCCTATCAAATCATGTGTAAAATTGGAGTTATGCTCAAACTTTGAATATAGAACTAGATTGTGGCACCTTACTCATGAATGTTCCTTCATTTTAACTTAGTTTTTCTTACATATGGAGCATCTCGGTTTACCATCTCTCGTACTTTTAGATCAACTACCTAAAATGTGTGACATTCACTTGCTTTTATAGATTAAATTTTATTTTTTTTCTTAGTATTAGTTTTAGAATGAATGTGTAATCTTTTCTTTCTAAAAACATTTCAAAAGGATGGATTTATCTATTTTCCAATTGAATTAAGTTTGAGGCAACAAATCTCACAGTTATTTAGTTTTTTTCATGTTATGTTATTTACTTTCTTAGATCAAAATATCAATTCATTGTATAACTGAATGTCCCTAAAAGATCATGCTAAGAAGGTGATACTTCCAAATTGGGTGATTAAATGTTCAACCTATGCAATCATTGAGATTTTATTTTACATGCTTTTACATTGTTTTCTAGATTAATATCCTCAGTCAATTTTATAATTGGAAAGATCAAGCCAAGAAGGTGACTTGTCATACTTCCAAATTGGGTGATTGAATGTTCAAC
This sequence comes from Pinus albicaulis, assembly GCA_034641835.2. Taxonomy (NCBI): domain Eukaryota; kingdom Viridiplantae; phylum Streptophyta; class Pinopsida; order Pinales; family Pinaceae; genus Pinus; species Pinus albicaulis. Next base: position 285,835,713 of record CM076571.1, on the reverse strand, counting down.
CTATGCAATTATTGAGTTTTCCCTTTGCATGCTTTAATTGATTTCCCAGATTGAAATATTAAATTATAATAGCTTTCTTATACATTAGTGCAAGAGGGTGATTCTATCATACTATCATATTGGATGGTGGAGTGATTGAACATACCTTAGTTGTTTTTCTTTACATGCTTTGAAATGCTTTCTTAGATTAAAATTTCAATTCCTGCAGGTGTGATTGCGTGCTATATTTTCTTTTGAATTTGTTTTCTTTCTTTTCATTACTTGATTTCATAGGTTAGTTGATTTCATAGATTAGATGAATTGGTTTTCGCTATTTTATAGTTAGATTGATCTAAACTGAAAGATAATTTCTAGCACATACAGCGCATGCATGCTTCACAAGCTTACGAAACCCCCAGGTTGACAAATTAAATGACAGGCAATAAATTTTCCCAAAAATCGCCAAGCCATAACCTTTGGCACTCCAGAACCATGGCATAAACCTTTGCATGGACCTATCACATGTGACCACCGATGCTAAAATTTACTCCATCAATTTAAAAGTTGGGATAACTGTATAACCATATGGTTTTCGGTGGTGTAATACAATAGCTCTTCCATTCAATACATATGGCAAGGACTTTGTTTAATCATTTAATTCACATTTGAATTTAAAATTTGGGATAAATTTATAACATAAAGTTGCGAGGTTGGGGTTATCCCCTGTACCTGGTTGGTGGACCAGAATCAGGGGTTAAACTCGGTCCCCACCTCCGAATATGAAACCATGAAACTTTAAATAAGACTTGCAACCCATATAGAATAAGAAACACCATAGCGGAGTTGTTAAAGGAATTTTTTATCTTGTATGATGTTCGACAATTGAACCCCATGGGCTACTCGGCCTCCATAACAAAATTTTGGTTGGCCATGAGGAGGCCACATGGAAACCACTATTTGGCCCACATGGCTCTCCCTCATTGGGTCACCTCACCAAACTATCAACCAATAAAAATTAACCACGCTTCAACCAATCAGATGATGCCAAATGTTGACCATTCATTGGTTGATGGAGGACTATTAATCCTACTAAGTAATGATCCGGTCAGCATACAGATTACTAACTAGGCATCTCTGTAACCCCAATTTCAAAAAATTTAGTTGTTTTCCTAAACGCATAGAACACGGTATCGGGAGAATCCGATGTCGGATTTGAGTGAAATGAGTTGCGTTGGAAACAAGGTGACGATATATATGCTTTGGATTTGGTTTCAAGACAATCTAAGCACTTTCAATTTTGAGCATTTTCTTGATCCATCGGATCAAGGGAAAAGGGAAGAAATCTCAATCCAAGTTAGAATCCAGTCAAGGGGGAAAGAAGAAATATTTATAAAAAATTAAATGCTTCCATTTTCATGAATTTGGGCACTGTTCAACAAAGTGTCAACAAAAAAAGGCAAGCAAGAAGACCCCAGGAGGTGCAATAGATGAAGCTTTGGCTTCACAATTAGAACATGAATTTACCCTCATAGCATGCATGGCTAGAACAATGATGGGGAGAATGTGGTACTTGGAATCATGTGCATCATTCCACATGATAGGGTGTAGATCATTTCTAAGTGACCTCAAAGAAAAATATTTGTAGATGCACATCGAGATGGGGGGCAACAAAAGGTATAACGTGACTAGAGTTGGTACAATCACCTTTCAAAGGGAGTTGGTGTTGGGTGTGGAGCCTAATTATCTTGTTTATTTTGTAACATCTCATTGGAACCCTGTACCTCAATGGGGCAGCAACGCCACTTGTAATTAAATGATGCCTGGGGGGTCCAAGGGGGGCGACTGCGACTTTATGGAGCCCCCCCTTGGCGAGGGGTTTCGGGGGCAGTGCCCCCAAAGCTAAAAATAGATGTAAAATTTCCCTGTAAAAGTATAGTAATTTATATTCAATCTGGGACGTTCATTAGGCGGATGATATGATGGTAGAATTTATGTATAGTTTAGGGTTTTTTGCCCTAGAAGGCAACCCCTTGATTTGTATGAGGGTATTGTATTGCGGTTGTGATTGTATGAGCATTCTCAGAGCAATAAAAAGATAGGGAGAATGTGAGAGATAATAAAGGATATCACAATGGATCTGTTGTAGGTTTTGTCTCTTCATTTTGCTGGATAATAGAAAGGAAGGATTGGCTATTCAGGGTGGACGTAGCCCAAACTGGGTGAACCATGTATATCTGTGTCTCTCTAGTTTTATGTGTTTTGTGTGCTTGTGTTTTGTGCATATTTTATGTATTTCATTGCTCTGTAATATATAATTTTCTAACAGTTGGGCTCCCCCCTCAGGCTCAAGTATGTCATGTTCATTTTGGGCCTAAAGAAAAACATCATCTCTGTTACAGTTTTGGAATATTGTGTTCATGATGTGATCTTTAGCAAAGGAAAGGAATTCCTGAGGCACATAGCCATGAGACAAGTGAAGAATATCGTTTTTCATGTAAATAAAATATATAATATAGATGTGGAGTATTGTGTTACATTAAGCACAAAGGAAGAGAAGGTGCAGAGCTGCGATGTCAGTGAACTTTGGCATAAAATACTTGGTCATTTTCATCGTGATGACCTGAATATCACGCATCAGATAACCACATGAATCCCCAAAGGAGAAATTGAGTAGAAATATGTATGCAAAGGATGTCATTTGGGGAAGTACACAAAGTCCACGTTCCATGAGTGGAACAACAAATCACATGCAGTCCTTGAAAGGATCCAATCTGATGTGTGTGGAACTTTGTCAACAACCTCCACTTCGAGGCACAAATATTTTGTCACTTTTATTGATGAATTATCATGAAAGTTTTGGATCTTCTTCATGCGGAAGAAGCAGGAGACATTATCCAAGTTTGTAGAGTTCAAGGCACTGGTTGAGAAAGAAATCACCAAGAAGGTGAAGGTTCTCAGGAGCGATAATGGAGGTGAGTACATGTTTAATGAATTTAAAAATTTATGTGCAAAAGAAGGAATTCAATGATATTTTTTAGCACCCCCCAAACCACATAAAAATGGGGTGGATGAGAGAAATAATTGTAGAATTTTGGGAGCAGCAAGGGTGATGTTGCATGACTAAGGCCTACCTCTACATTTGTGGTCCGAATCATGCCACACAACAATCTACTTGAAGAACCAGATTGCTCATTGGATTCTAGGCATGATTACATTGGAGGTGGATTTCTCAATGAGAAAGTCAGATGTGTCACACTGCAGGATTTTTGAAGCCTCTGTCTACTACCATGTTTCCAAAGCCTCAAGGAAGAAGCTAGAATTGATAGAAAAATTTGGGGTATTTGTGGGTTACAAAGAAACTCCCAAAAAATACCATGTGTACTTTCCATCCCGCAGAATGATAGTTGTGTGAAGGGATGTAAAATTTGATGAGGAGAAAGTGATGCGGTGCTCTCTTCAGATGGAGCTTCAGATCCCACCAGAGGAGGTGCTTTTAGCACTAAAGGAGACACCACAAGAATTTATGTAGCAACCCCAAATTGAGGAGAAGAGAGTGGAAAACACCACTCAAGTAGAGACTGAGCCATCCTATTTCGAGGAAGCAGTAGAGAAACCTATATGGGTTGATGCAATGGTGGAGGAATATGAATCCATTGTAAGGAAAAAAATTTGGGAAGTGGTCCCAACACCAATAGATAAACTATTTGTGGGTTTGCGATGTATCTTCAAGGTAAATCAGGTAGCAGATGTAAGAATATATAAGCACAAGGCCATATTTATGGCCAAGGGGTACTCTCAAGTTGAAGGGATTGACTATGAGGAGACCTTTGCTCTTGTAGAGAGGTATTCATCCATTAGGTAAATTCTTTCTCTGGCTGGGCAGATGGGGTGGAAGATCAGCAAGACGAATGTAAAAATTACATTCCTTAATTGAGTTACTAAAGAGGAGGTGTGCATCAAGCAACCAAAATGCTTTGATAATTTTTATTGAGAGTCTCATGTTTGCAGACTCAAGTGAGCATTGAATGGTCTCAAGAAATCACCTCGTGCTTGGTACACCAGGATCGATAGCTATCTCATTGGTTTTGGATTCCGAAAAGTGAAGCGGATGCAAACGTCCATCATATTTTGATAGAAGGTAACATGTTTATTATTATCATATATGTTGATGACTTGATTTTAACTTGTGATGAACAAATAATAAGATATTGCAAGGAGGGCATTGAAAGATAATTTGAAATAAAGGACATGGGTCTCATGCACTACTTCCTAGGATTGGAAGTATGGAAAAGAAATGGGGAAATGTTTGTCTCTCAAGGAAAATATGAAAATGTGATACTACATATATTTTGCGTGGAGAGTTGCAAACCCATGGAGAGACCTCTAGCGACCAACTAGAGGAAGGAGGATGTCAGTTCAAGTGAGGATGTGGATGTTACTATTTACTGACCAGTAGTGTGTTCACTAATGTACTTTGTGAACACATGGCTAGATATGTGTTATGCAGTCAAAAAACTGAGCCAAGATATGGCTAGTCCAACCAAATTATTTTCGAGGGAAAGTAGGCATGTTTTATGGTACCTTAGAGGAAATACCCAGTTTATACTATGGTATAGATGGAAAAAGAAACTAAAGTTGTGTGGATTCATAGATGAATATTGTGAAGTGAGTCCATCATAATGAAAGAGCACATATAGTGGAATTTCAGTTTTGGTTTCACAGTGGTTTCGTGGTACAGCAGGAAGCAAAGATATGTGGTGCTCAACTTGGCATAAGCATAATACATGGTTGCAAGTGAAGCAACATGTGAGGCGATCTGGATGAGAAAGATACATGTTGGATTTTTTGGTCAGATGATGGATCCAACTTTGATCTATTATAATAATCAAATTTTCATCAAACTCTCTGAAAATATTGTTTCTCATGGTCGATCTAATCATATAGATATCTAGTACCGCCATTTACGGGATTGTGTGTAGAGGTGGATAATGGTGTTGAAGTACATTTTGACTGAGGAAAAAGATGCTAACATTTTGACAAAGGCCTTTTCAAGAGGGAAGTTTGAGTTCCATAGGTGCGGGATAGGGGTGGTTGATAATCCATTTCTTGCTGAGTGTAATATCCAAAAATGGAATAATGCATTGATACACAAACACAATATTTGTAACATATTAAATGTACATGTAAGTTTATGATCAACACATATATAGATAGAAAAGTTGAGCCATTTTATTTATAGGATATGATTCAGTTACAACAATGTACAAAAATAAAGGTACTCTAGCCAAAGAGATGACCTAGAATGTGTTAGCCACCTATAAAATTTGTTATATCAAAAGGTGGCTAAATCATTTTTGGAGCCTTCAAGAAACAAGTTTTATTGCAAAAAATTGTTATCTCTTGAAGACTCATGAAGACATCATGCCCTTTGTTTAATATTCACTGCTGTTTCCCTTTTAAACTCAGAAATTTTTTTGTTTTCATGAAGAAAAGACTGCTGCAAAAATCCCTTTCTCCCCATTTTTCCCTTCCTTTCACTTCAAATTAATTTTCATTTTTACCTCTTTATTCCCCATGGAATTCCTCTATTTTTCTTTTTTTCCCATTTCCCCTTCATAAAATCCCTTTACAAGGTTTAAAACCCCTCTTTAAACCTTACCGAAAATCCCAAATCCATCAAAAACCTTGAAAATTTTCATAAAAATAAGTTTTTTTGACTATGGGCTTAAGCCCCTTTGGGCTTATCGCATCAGGAATGATTCGAGCGCGCAAGTCTATTTTTTTGTGTTAACAAAAGTTCCGATGCGATTGGCCCTTCATATATAGGCCCCAAGTTTTCTACCGCTTCATATAACTTTCAAGGCCCGCAATCGGGGGCTTAAACAATGCAAATGAACCCATCTCCGATGCAATTTTCCTTCGAAAATCATAAAAACCCCTTTTTCCTAAGTTTTGGTCTAAACCCACAAGTGCAATGTTATTAAATAACAAAGACCGCTGATCTTTTCCTGATCGACGATCTGCGCTATCTCGCATCAGAGGATTTCAAATGGGTAGATTGAAAAGCCCATCTCCTAGGTTCCGATGCGATTGGCCCTTTGTGTGTTTTAACCCCAGTTCCTTATCATTCTCATATATCCTAAGGCCTCGCAACCGGGTGCCAAGCCTTTTATAATAAACCTCCCCCAACGCATTTTCCTTTGTATTTCTTTAAAAAAATCATTTTTCATAAATATAAAGGGGTCTGCCATTCATTGATCAAAGTTGTTCTCAACTGTTGATCTTGAACCAGATCAATGGCCTGCGCAATCTTGCATCACAAAAAATCATTAGGCGCATTTCATATTGTATTTACCCACTCCCGATTAGCGGCCTCCCGATGAAATATTAGCCATTGATCTCTTCCCCTCTTCCCAGATCCAACGGTTTCCATTTCTCCCGCTCAAAGCCCTCTCCCCGTTGAAGAAATCCTCCAATTCATCCTCCACCGACGATTTGATCTACAGATCGATGGCCCAAAGCCAATCGCATTGGTGCCATTCATTTTTTCCCCCCATCGATCGCAAATCCCCGATTGTATCTGGGTCATCCACGTGTCAACATCGGATGGTCCAAATCGATCCTCCCACCTTTGGTTAAAAAACATGTAGCCCCGCTTTATATAATGTTTTTAAAGAAAATCCCAGCCGTTGATATTTGAAGATCAATGACTCATATCAACCCTTTCTCTTCTTTGTTTATGTTTCCATTCAAACCCCGGATGCAATCTCCACCATTGATCCTTACATCTGATGACCCATATTAACCCCAACAGGCACAACCCCTGTAGGTACTTCTTTCCTCCAAATTTGATCTCAGCCGTCCAAACTTAGATCTAACGGCTTAGATTAAAACCACCTTTCCTACTTCTGCCCACGCATCTTGACATTTTCGTGCTCACTCCCCACCATTTGATCTAAGACCTCAGATCCAACGGACAGCGCACATTTTCGCACAGATTCAAGCAAGAACGTTAATTCTCAGAGGGCTATGCGATATGGGTGGTATTCGAATTCCACGTGTCACCTCATAATGCATATCACATTTGAAAAGGTGAAACCACCTTTCTCCCTTTTTTCCACGTGAAACTAGTTGTTTTTCCCTCCGAAACCACTTTCCTCATTTTGTATTATGCTGTATCGCGTGCGCTCCCCGCCGTTGATCTCTACAGATCAACGGTTTAGATCTAATCACCCATTACACCATCGCCCTCCACCTTTTCCAAAGGGGTTTTTGATGAGAAATATTCACCGTTGATCTCAGGGTCCAATACTAATCCGACGACCTATGATCATTTGGAAACCCCAATTTATATTCCAATGCTTTTTCCACCACAAAGGATCTATGACCTGTTTTCTTCACATTTTTCGCCTACCTTATTGCAATGTGACTCCATCGTGTTATATTATGGCATTTTCTTTCGACCATCGATCTTTGCAAGATCAACGGCCCTGACTTAAAATCTCCACCATTGGATGCTGTCATCCAACGGCCACGCTCCAAAACTAAGCCTCCTAAGCAATTTTTCCCTAATACACAGTATTTTTTAATTATTTCTTGGTTTTTGCAGGACTTTAAAGGTTTTTCTAATATTTTAAAAGAAAATGGAAGGCCGAGAGTGATGACTTGCTAGGCCTTTGTTTATCAAAGAAATATTTTTGCAAAGGTTCCCCTCAAGGTTTATCAGTGCATCATGAGCACTGATATTATTATTAAGCCTCTGCGCACCTGCACATCAAAAATACACAGAGAATTGATTAAAATAGAGAGTATCAGTATTGAAGACCAAATCAAACCAAAAATGAAGAATTGAAGGTTGAATCACAGGTTTGGTGGATTATGGCTAAGATCGAAAATCAAAAGCCTAATGCACTAAATTAAATACAGTTAAAGGAAAATAAATAATATCTATCATATAGAATATGCCTCCACTGCCACATAAGAGGCTAATTGATTCCTCTCAGCTACCAGATTTCCACCTGTAGCCTCAAAGAATTCAACAATGGCCGAGTTATTATAAAAACATCAGATATTTGCCTCAATGGAATCCAACAGTTAATTCGGCCAAAGGATTTATTACAAAGAATATTAGTAGAGTTATTACAAGATGACACAGAGCCTAAAAGTCAACAAAATCTTCCACCAAGCTTAATTCTTAAATGTAAAACAATTAATACAGACAAAAAATCTGTAAACTTCTCCATCGAGCCCCTCAAAGGCCAAGAAGTATTAATCTGTATTAATTGAACCCTGAAGATATTTTATTCCATTCCACCTCCTCATGTCTTCTATAAATAATTCTGTAGAAGATGAGAAAATGTTGGTTGTAGAACTTTGAAATATACTTGTGCTCGAAACTTTCTATGTGTAAATAGTGTTCAAAGGCTCTTGAAGCTCTATTTGTGATCGAATAGTTAGGCTGAGAAGTGAAGATTATTGCTAAACTGAAACATTTGACCTGAAGACTGTAATTGGTTTGACATCAATAACAAGATGTTTCTTGGGATCCTAGTCTATATCACTGGTGAAGTGCTCCTTTCTATGTAATTGTTTTCCTTTTGTGTATGCCATTTTGTCCACTTATTCTCTGATAAAGAACATAAAGCATAGAGTTAGGATTTACTATTTACAATATGCTTCTCTGATTGATAAGATTTATCTCAATGTTTTCCTCTAATTTTTTTATTTAAGAATGATTCAATACAGTTTGAGCAGTTAGGAATCCTGGCATTCCCTCGTCCTACTGTTTGCCTTAAACATTATTATTGAATGTTATTTTCACTATTTTCTCATTAAATTTGGACTAGAAAAGTGATGGTGAGCCCTGTTTTATAGCTTCTTTCTCCAAAGGTAAATTCTGAAAGTTTCCCTTAGTGTTTGCTGCAAGCAGACTAGATTTAAAAGTATCTTATCTGATCTTAAGTTGCACTTTTTTTCTCTTATGTTTTTTCATACTTTCTGAAGGTAATTATGCAGATTACTAGATTGTTTGTCTGTTGAGTTGCTTTAATACGAACTTTCCCAAGGAATTTATGGTGAGCCCTGTTCTTGGTTGGTTTTAAACAGTTGCTTAAGAGGCTTTTCTTGTTTGGACAAACTATAAATCCTAGTTGAAATTATTATATGTTTCCACCCCTCCAACACTTTTATTATTTCCATCCCATCATTTAATCTCAAAGATCTTGTGATATAGATGACTTGCCCCTTGGATCACTCTTAAAGTTGTTGTTCAATTAAACCCTCTTATGACTCCATAGTCCAATGGACTAAAAACCAGCATTATATATATCTTTTTAGCCAAAAGTTTGTTCTGATTGCTTGCAAATTCACACCTTTTAAACTATTTCCATTTAGGATTTTCCACTCAACTAATAATCATGCTCAACCATCCAAAACAAACAAAAACCCCCGGTCTTCATAACTAGCCTAATATCATTACCCAAAAACTTTAAAGATAAATCAATCTTTGCACTTTATTGGAGAGATCCCTCTCCGGATTCAGGAGGGCTAGATCCTAGAATCCCAAAGTGGTTCAAGTGTTCTCCCTACATTTTTGGTCTTACCAATCTGCTAGAATTACAGGGAGCTAACATTTCTAGCAACTCCACTGGGGAAGCTTCTGAGTTAAAATGACAGTTTAAGTACACCTTAGGACTCAGGAAAATCCTAAATTCAAGAAAATTGTGTAGTGAGTAAAAGCAACCCTTTTCAAGCACTACCAAACAGTAATCATGGTAAAACTTGTTTGAATAAGTGACAAACTAAGGACCCCTTAGTATTCTCATAAGACCTTATCTAACCTTGAAGGATCAGCTAACTTATCCATAAGAGTAGACTGTCTTTGTCTCATAATCGTAGCTAAGTTTTGTTACAGATTTAGGACACTCTTAGAACCCATAGGACTGAAATATAACTCAGAAAAACCGAAAAATATTTCAGATTGGTATTCAATAAACATGGTGGTGGACCATAAAACCTTTTTCCTCCGAAAGAGATAAAAACTTCCACTTGGTGACTCCACAATCCTAAAAAGACCTTAAGAATCCACTGGGAAGACCCATAATCATTGTAATACCTTTCAAACTCAGTTACAAGGCTGTAGGATTAAAATTTGTGTAAAACAGATCAGTTAACCTCTTAAAGACTGTCATATCTAGTTGAACTTTTCTTGTTGATTTGGGTCTAAAAAACATAGCATAGTGGCTCCTAGAAAGATTCATACTAGATCCTATCCCGACCCAGATGCACCTGAGACAGTTGATAACCTTGAAAGTATCCTTAGGAAGTCTCCTAAGATTAAATCTTCAACTGTTTTCATATCACCCTTGAGAGCTAATAAAGTTCCGGAAAACCTTGCAGCTCTACAACAATCACAAGTTGACTTAAGAAATCCATTTAGAACTAGGTCACTTGATGATTTAGATCAGCTAGATTCAGAGTCTTCACTTTCATCTCCTGAAACAAGTGAACATCATGGTAGTAGAGAAACAACACCACATGATTTAAATTTCCTTCAAAATTTAGGTGTCTCTCATCCAAGATCAGCTCAGCAATCTATTCCTGGTCCACCCACATCTATTCATCCTACATCCACTGTCCAAACCACTCCACTTCAACCCACTTTCCCTTTTGTTAATCCACCTCTTGTAAATCCACCTCCACCTCCTACCATGGCAGTATGGTATGCTCCCTTAGTCCTTTCTGTACCATTAGTCAATCTTCCACAGGACTATCAATCCAAAATACCATTGTATGATGCCAGTAATGCTACCACTGCATCACAACATGTGGATAAGATGAATAACTACTTTGACAGAAATGAAATTGATGATGAATCTATCAAGCTTAGATTATTTTCTTAGAGTTTAGGGGGAGAAGTAAGAAAATGGTTTAAAGTCTTAACCCCTCACAGTATAAATGATCTCCAAGCCTTCCATCAACAATTCTTAAACAAATGGGAAGTGAAGAAGAATCCTCTCCAAATACTTTCTGATTACAAGAACCTCCACAGAAACATCAGGGAAAGTGTACAAGCTTACTGCACTAGATTTAACAGTGTGTATAATGCACTCCCTCCAGATCTAAAACCTCCACAAGGCTCAGCGTTAAATAAGTTTCCTGAAGGGTTTGACCCTGAGATGGCTTATCAGCTGAGAGAGAGAGACCCTTTAACCCTTGAAGATATGCAAAAAGGGGCTCTTGTTGTGGAAGTTAACTTGATGGAGGAAAGAGAAAGAATGAGGAATGAGAAGAAAGTGTCCTTTAAGGAGGAATCTATGCCTTCTACTTCTAGCTTAAATATGGAGAGAATGATGGAGGAGATGATGAAGAAAATGAGCATTCTTGAGAGAGCACAAGCGAGTCAAAATCAAACTGCTCCTCAAAATAGAAATCAAAACCAAAAACATAATTTTATAAGAATTAGCCTCAAAACAGACCAAGGGAGGATGATCAATAGATCACCCCTCTTTTTCATCAAAACTATGTAAATGAGGTTGAAGAAACAGATGAGAAAACATAGGAAGATGATATCAACATGTTGGGAGTAGATAATGATGATTTTGAGGTTCATTATGATAGAAAAAAAATTCTATACACACCCTATGATGACAAGAGAAATGAGGATGAAAGTTATTATCAAGACATGGAAAATGTTATCATAGAGTCATAAAAGGAATATGACCTTAGAAGTAAAACCAATCAAGATACTCCCAAAACCAAAACCTCTGATAAATCTTCACAAAATAGCACTGTAAACAAACCCAAAGTTGTCAAACAGAAGAACAAAATAGTGACTGGAAATTCTGATAAAGGTAAAGAGAAAGGCACTCAAAACAATGCTAAACAGAGTGCAGACCTTAGTAGTGTTAGCACCTCAACTAATACTCCTGTTAAAACAATTTTTTCAAATGTAAATAGAACAAATCAGAAAACAGATTTTGCTGACAAAGTGGCAGCTAATAAGGTTGAGACAAGCACTTCAAAGAATCAAATCCCTTTCAGTTTGGAGTAGGAAATTTCAAGAATTAAAATCTTTGTTCCCCTGACTGAGTTAGTTTCCAAAAATGTATATAGATCTCAAATTTTGAAGGCTTTTAACATAGAAGAGAATAATGACACTGTCAATCTTAACAATGACCAACCAGAGCTTATTTTTGGTCCCAAGATTGAAGGTAGGTATCAAGAGGGACCTGTTCCTCCCTTTTATGTAAGTTTAAATGTTCATGAAATTTTTTTCCATAACTCTATGCATGATTCCGGGGCCTCTCACAATTTAATGCCCAAAGCTGTAATGGAGAGCCTTGGCCTTGAAATCACCCGACCTTACAAAGACCTTTACTCCTTTGACTCAAGCAGAGTAAAATGTTTAGTTTTAATTAAATACCTTTGTGTTAACTTAGCACAGATTCCAAGCAAATTTTTAGTCATGGATATTGTTGTGGATGATGTACCCCCAAAGTATGGTATGCTATTATCTAGGTCTTGGGGAGCTAAGTTACAAGGGACTATGAAAATGGACATGACCCATGCGACCATACTGTTTTCAATCAGACAAGAAGACTTTACAGGGAGTCTCATATGCAGTACATGGTCACCAGCCAAGACAGACCACAAAAATCTCCTCTGTATTCTGTAAATATAGGCCTTGATTCTTTTATCCTATTTAACGATGAAAAATTCAGTGAACAAGTCACTTTAATTGAATTAATGGCCAATAGAGAGGAGAAGGTAGACAACACAGAAGTGTCAAAATAGTTTGTTGAACCTGTAAACTACAGCAAACAACACACAGGTCTTGAGCTACAAGTCATGCCTCCTTTGCTTTTAAACCTTGACAGTCAAGAAATTATTCCTCAAAGCAGTGAAAAACCTGAGGAATTAAAAAAAATTCAACAGAGTACTGATATTCAAGAACAATTCGAAAGCAATACAGTTCAAGAGGACAGTAACCAAGATTAACCTGAAACTAGTCCTCTGTGGAGTATGAACTTTGACAGGTCGTGCACTAGAATCAATGCTAGTTTAGGTGTTTGGATTCATAACACTGAAAACAACCACACGGAAAGCACTTCCTGTAGACTAAACTTCCAGTGTTCAAATAACATAGCGGAGTATGAATCCCTTCTTTTAGGCTTACATTTGTTGAAAAAGTTGGGAGGCAAAAGAATCAAAGTGCATGGGGATTCAGAATTAATCATTAGGCAAGTCAATGGGGAATACAGTGCTAATTACCCTAGACTTAGGGCCTATTGAAATGATGTCGTGGATCTATTAAAAAAATTTGAGGAGTCCCAATTGATTTTTGTCCCAAGAAGAAAGAATAACATGGCCCATAGTTTGGCCTTTGCTGCTAAAACATGTTTAACACCATATGAAACTAAATAATGCACAACTCAGATTAAATTAAGACCAGCTGTTCCTGATAACGAAAAATATTGGCAAGTGTTTGATGGAGACAAACAAATAGAAGACTTCATGCAATTTAGAAGTGAATTTGAATTACACAGTTCAGATTCAGATTATGAAATAGACTGCCCAAGTGAAGAAAATTTTCTTGATGAAGAAGAAAAGTCTACTGAGCTTGCTAATGTAAATATTTTGTCAAGCAAGCTTGATAACACGACAGAGATGACTGCAGAAGTAGAAATAGAGGATTTATAAACCCTGCAGTCAAAAGATCAGAGTTTGCCAAAGGGTCTGGCTCCTTTAGAAGAGTTGCTTGATTTCAATAATGTGGCCAAGAAGCCAAAACTAGAGCCTGTAGAGACTGAAGTTGAAGAGTGCAATATAGGCAGTGAACAGAAACCAATGATGATCAAACTGTCTAAGAATTTACCAACTCACATTAAACTCAAATACATAGAGTTTTTTAAATAATTTTCTGATGTTTTTGCGTGGAGTTACAAAGATCTTAAATCCTATGACATTGAAATATTTCAGCACAAAATCCCTCTCAAAGAAAACCAAAAGCCTTTCAAATAGAAGCTGCGCAGAATAAACCATGTTCAGTTACCTTTAGTTGAGAAGGAGATCAAGAAAATGTATGAAGCTGGTATTATTGTCCCTATTATATATTCTGAGTGGTTGTCTAATCTGGTGTCAGTTAGGAAGAAAACGGGAGAGATTAGGCTTTGTATAGACTTTAGAGACTTAAACAAAGCTTCACTCAAGGACAACTACCCTTTACCCAAAATGGACCATATTTTGCAAAGGGTAGTTGGTTCCAAAATAATTTATTTTCTTGATGGCTACTCAGGGTATAATCAGATTTTAGTTCACCCTGACGATCAATTAAAGACAATTTTTACTACACCTTGGAGCACTTTCATGTATGTGAAAATGCCCTTTGGTCTAATGAATGATGGTACAACATTTCAAAGAGCCATGGACATATCATTCTCAGAAGAATTGGGCTAATTCATCATTATTTACCTGGATGATGTTATTGTTTTTTCAAAAACAGATGAAGAGCACTTAGAACATTTGAGAACAGTTTTTGAGAGATGCAGGAAGTTTTAGATATATTTAAACCCTAAGAAAATACTATTCGGTCTCCAGGAAGGTAAAATTCTTGGACACATTATTTCAGAAGAGGGTATTAAAATAGATCCAAAGAGGATTGAGGCCATATTGCAAATCTCTCATTCTCGAAACATCAAGGAATTGCAATCTTTCATTGGAAAGATTAATTTCTTGAGAAGGTTCATACCCAACTTGGTTGAGCTCCTTAGGAACATTACAAACATGCTGAAGAAGGAGAAGGGGGTAAAAAGGACCTTGGAAGCAAAGAAGTCCTTTGAGCTGGTGAAACAAGCGTTAACCAAAACACTGGTTCTAATAAGTCCTGATTTTTCAAAATATTTTTATATTTTTTCATTCGCATCAGAACATACAATAGTTTTTGTCCTTTTACAGAAAAATCCACAAGGAAAAGAGCAGCCTATTGCATTATTTATAAAGGCTTTGAGGGATGCCCCTCTGAAGTACAACATTATGGAGAAGCAAGCTTTTGCTTTGGTTAAAGCTTTAAAAGACTTTAGAGTATACATATTGCACTCACACATCATTTCCTTTGTCCCAAATTCAGTTGTGAAAGACATTCTAACACAGGACCAATATGGTAAGAGAGGTAAGTGGATTGTGGTTATTCTTGAATATTATTTAGAGATAAAGCCCACTAAACTCATCAAAGGCCAAGGTCTAGCTATATTAATGGCTGAATCCAATTTTGAAGTTCTTGATATTAATATAATAAATGCTTTGGATGATCAAGATAAAATCTCAACTCCCATTGTTGAAGATCATTATATGAACTCCTCTTGGTATGCTGATATTCTTTATGTTTTGCTTAATTTGAACACACCTCCCAGTTTGACAAAAACAAAGGCAAGGTTTCTAAAGTTAAAAGCTGTAAATTACTGCATTATAGATAAATGTATTTATTGAAAAAATGCAAGTGGGATATTGCTTAATTGTTTTCCTGAGTATGATGTAGAGAAGGTTAAGCACAAGTTCCATGAAGGAGAATGTGGAGGTCACCTATACTGGAAGACAACAACCAAAAAAATTCTAAGGGCTGGTTACTATTGGCCTACTCTCTTTCTTGATGTACACAAGATGATAATTGCTTGTCATAAAAGCTAACTTTTTGAAGGCAAAAGGAAGTTGCTACCCTTACCTCTACATCCAATCACTATTGAAGCCCCTTTTCAGCAGTGGGGACTTGATTTCATAGGATAAATCTGTCCACCATCCTCTGCCCAGCATAGATGGATTCTCACTACCACGGACTACTTCACCAAATGGATAGAAGCCATCCCTTCTAGGAAAGCCAATGACTCAGTGATCATAAAATTCATGGAGACTAATATCCTCTCTAGATTTGGCTATCCTAGAAAGATCATCACTGATAATGCAGCAGCATTTGGATCAAAGAAGATGGTTGAGTTCTGTCACAAATATCAGATTACATTGGGTCATTCCATAGCCTATTACCCTCAAGTTAATGGAATAGCAGAATCCTCAAACAAGAGTTTGGTGAACATAATCAAGAAATTGTTGGAGGACAACAAGTCTTGGCACACAAAACTAGTCCATGCACTAGGGGCTGACAGATTGACATTGAAGAAATCTATTGGTATGTCACCCTACCAGCTTGTGTATGGTACTGATGCAATTTTTCCTACCAGCCTTGGTGTACCAGTTATGAAGTTGGTTCAAGAGGTTCAGTCTGAAGACAATGACATGATCAGAAGGATAAATCAGAATATTCATCTTCAGCAAACCAGAGAGCAGGTTTATAACAAAGCATTGCAAAATTAGGACAATATCAAAAATATCTTTGATAGAAGAACAAAGGCCAGCAATTTCAATGTTGGGGACAAAGTTTTAAAGTGGGACTCAAGGAGAGAAGACAAGGGAAAGCATGGGAAATTTGACAACTTATGGCTTGGCCCTTATCTCGTTCATTCTACTACTGGTAATAATGCATTTTTATTGCAGGAGTTGAATGGAGATGAACTATTTGGGGGTCTTGTCAATGGCATGATGCTTAAACATTACTTCTCTTGATCCTATCATGTTCTGAAATCCTTTTTATCTTTTTTATCATTATAAATATTTCATCCACCATTGCATTCAAAGTTAGAAAAATCAAAAATACAAAAACAATAGAAGAAATAAAAGAGGGTACATTGTAAAAACAATAAAGGTACAACCCCATACCAAAAAAGAGAAAAACAAAGTCTGAAAGTGTGCAAGTTCAAATGCCACTCCTGAAAACCACACTTTTGGTTAGCCATACAACCTAATCATGGCTAATTAGTTTTAAATTGACTACTGATAGGTTAGTGAATTTGATTTTCCAAATAGCTTAATCTTGGCTTATCAGTAGGTAGATTAGGCTGGAAATTAAAGGTTCAAATATGCTTAAAATTTGAACCTAAGTTTTCAAAAGAAGAATGACTCCAATCTATTTTAATTTCTGAGTCAAAACAGAGGTAAAATTGGTTCTAATCAGTTCAAAATATGAACCAGATAATAAAGAAAGAACAACTCAAACAGAAGTAAAAACAGAGCTGAAGGAAAGAGAAGGTCGTGCTTTGAACTTTCAGATCTTAAGCCTTCCATTTTGATTTAATTTTCTGTAAAATAATATCTATGTGCAGCTTGTTGTTTATGCCACAAATCAGCAACAAGTTAGACTGTTCAATCCTGACTTGTATGGTTTTAAATTTCTGTTTTAGAAATTAGTGAATAAAAATCTGTTAGACTGTTTAAGCCTAACATATTAGTAGATTAGGTAGAGAAGAATATGGACTCAACTTTTTAATCTGAGTTCATGGGGAAATAAGGAGTAGAATTAGATTAGTTTTATGCTTTCAAAAGAATAAAATGTTTTAAGAGATTTTTCCAATCCAAGTGCACTCTAAAGAAGAAAAAATGTTAGATCAGTAGGATTCGGTTGGTAGAAAGCTTGTGTTCATGATATCCATTGTTTTTTCATGGCTGATAATATTTTCAGAGAAAAAGAAGACCATCCAAGAAAACAAAGTTTCAGCCCAATGGATAAGGCACTGATCAGCCCCCCAGAGAATGCAAGTCTGAAATTCTTGATGCCTTCAAGAAGGCACCATCCCCAAGTGGAGCCATTGTTAGTCACCTATAAAATTTGTTATATCAAAAGGTGGCTAAATCATTTTTGGAGCCTTCAAGAAACAAGTTTTCTTGCAAAAAATTGTTATCTCTTGAAGACTCATGAAGACATCATGCCCTTTGTTTAATCTTCACTACTGTTTCCCTTTTAAACTTAGAAATTCTATTGTTTTCATGAAGAAAAGACTGCTGCAAAAATCCCTTTCTCCACATTTTTCCCTTCCTTTCACTTCAAATCAACTTTCATTTTTACCTCTTTATTCCCCATGGAATTACTCTATTTTCCATTTTTTCCCATTTCCCCTTCATAAAATCCCCTTTACAAGGTTTAAAACCCATTTTTAAACCTTACCAAACCCCCAAATCCATCAAAAACCTTGAAAAGTTTCATAAAAAATAAGTTTTTTTGACTATGGGCTTAAGCCCCTTTGGGCTAAGTCCTAACCACTTCCCCACCACATGCCCACGCCCTATAACCAGGCGCTAACCCAGTCGGGCGCTTATCGCATCGGGAATGATTTGGGCACGCAATTCTATTTTTTTGTGTTAACAAAAGTTCCGATGTGATTGGTCATTCATATATAGGCCCCAAGTTTTCTACCGCTTCATATAACCTTCAAGGCCCGCAATCAAGCACTTAAACAATGCAAATGAACCCATCTCCGATGCAATTTTCCTTCGAAAATCATAAAAACCCCTTTTTCCTAAGTTTTGGTCTAAACCCTCCGGTGCAATGTTATTAAATAATAAAGACCGTTGATCTTTTCCCGATTGACGATCTGCGCTATCTCACATCGGAGGATTTCAAATGGGTATATTGAAAAGCCCATCTCCTACGTTCCAATGCAATTGGCCCTTTGTGTGTTTTAACCCCGGTTCATTATCATTCTCATATATCCGAAGGCCCCGCAACTGGGCGCCAAGCCTTTTATAATAAACCTCCCCCAATGTGTTTTCCTTTGTATTTCATTAAAAAATTCACTTTTCATAAATATAAAGGGGCCCATCGTTCATTGATCAAAGCTGTTCTCGACCGTTGATCTTGAACCAGATCAATGGCCTACACAATCTCGCATCGCAGAAAATCATTGGGTGTGTTTCATATTGTATTTACCCACTCCCGATTGGTGGCCTCCCGATGAAATATTAGCCATTGATCTCTTCCCCTCTTCCCAGATCCAACGGTTGCCATTGCTCCTGCTCAAAGTCCTCTCCCCGCTGAAGAACTACTCTGAATCGTCCTCCACCGTCGATCTGATCTGCAGATCGACGGCCCAAATCCAATCACATTGGCGCCATTCATTTCCCCCCCCCCCACCGATCGCAAAGCCCCGATTGTATCTAGGACGTCCACGTGTCAAAATCGGATGGTCCAGATCGATCCTCCCACCTTTGGTTTAAAAAACATGTAGCCCCGCTTTATATAATGTTTTTTAAGTAGATCCCAGTTGTTGATCTCTGCAGATCAAGGGCTCATATCAACCCTTTCTCCGCTTTGTTTATGTTTCCATTCAAGCCCCGGATGAAATCTCCACCGTTGATCCTTACATCTGACGGCCCATATTAACCCTGACAAGCCCGAACCCTGTGGGTCCTGCTTTCCTCCAAATTTAATCTCAGCCGTCCAAACTTAGATCTAACGGCTCAGATTAAAACTACCCTTCCTGCTTCTGCCCGTGCATCTTGCCATTTTCATGCTCACTCCCCATCGTTTGATCTAAGACCTCAGATCCAACGTCCAACGCACATTTTCGCGCAGATTCAAGCACGAACGTTAATTATCATAGGGCTACGCGATATGGCCGGTATTCAAATTCCATGTGTCACCTCCTAATGCATATCACGTTCGAAAAGGTGAAACCACCTTTCTCCCTTTTGGCCACGTGAAACCAACTATTTTTCCCTCTGAAACCACTTTCCTCATTTTGTATTATGTTGTATTGCGTGCGCTCCCCGCCGTTGATCTCTGCAGATCAACGGTTTAGATCTAATCTCCCATTACACCATCACCCTCCGCCTTTTACAAAGGGGTTTTCAATGAGAAATCTCTGCCATTGATCTCAGGGTCCACTACTAATCCGACGACCTGCGATCATTTGGAAACCTCAATTTCTATTCCAATGCTTTTTCCACCACAAAGGATCTATGACCTGTTTTCTTCGCATTTTCCACCTACCTTATTGCAATGTGACTCCATCGCATTATATTATGGCATTTGCTTCTGACTGTCGATCTCTACAAGATCAACGGCCTCGATTTAAAATCTCCACCATTTTCTCCCACCCCTTCCCTTTTGACTTCTACGCGAAATCTCCACTGTTGGATGCTGTCATCCAACGGCCATGCTCCAAAACTAAGCCTCCTAAGCAGTTTTTCCCTAATACGCAGGATTTTTTAATTATTTCTTGGTTTGTGCAGGACTTTAAAGGTTTTTCAAATATTTTAAAAGAAAATGGAAGGCCGAGAGTGATGATTCTCCAGGCCTTTGTTTATCAAAGAAATATTTTTGCAAAGGTTCCCCTCAAGTTTTATTAGTGCATCATGAGCACTGATATTATTACTAAGCCTCTGCGCACCTGCACATTAACAAGACATAGAGAATTGATTAAAATAGAGAGTATCAGTATTGAAGACCAAATAAAACCGAAAATGAAGAATTGAAGGTTGAATCTCAGGTTTGGTGGATTATGGCTAAGATCGAAAATCAAAAGCCTAATCCACTAAATTAAATATAGTTAAAGGAAAATCAATAATATCTATCACACAAAATATGCCTTTACTGCCACATAAGAGGCTAATTGATTCCTCTTAGCTACCAGATTGCCACCTATAGCCTCAAAGCATTCAACAGCGGTCGAGTTATTATCAGAACATCAGATATTTGCCTCAATGAAGTCCAATAGTTAATTTGGCCAAAGGATTTATTGCAAATAATATCAGCAGAGTTATTACAAGATGACACAAAGCCTAAAATTCAACAAAAGCTTCCACCAAGCTTAATTCTTAAATGTAAAACAATTAATACAGACAAAACATCTGTAAACTTCTCCATCGAGCCCCTCAACGGCCGAGAAGTATTAATCTGTATTAATTGAACCCTGAAGATCTTTTATTCCATTCCACCTCCTCATGTCTTTTATAAATACTTCTGTAGAAGATGAGAAAATGTTGGTTGCAGAACTTTGAAATATACTTGTGCTCGAAACTTTCTATTTGTAAATAGTGTTCAAAGGCTCTTGAAGCTCTGTTTGTGATCGAATAGTTAGGTTGAGAAGTGAAGATGATTGCTGAACTGAAACATTGGACCTGAAGACTGTAACTGGTTTGACATCAATAACAAGTTGTTTCTTGGGATCCTGGTCTATATCACTGGTGAAGTGCTCCTTTCTGTGTAATTGTTTTCCTTTTGTGTATGCCATTTTTGTCCATTTATTCTCTGATAAAGAACATAAAGCATAGAGTTAGGATTTACTATTTACAATACGCTTCTCTGACTGATCAGCTTTATCTCAATGTTTTCCTATAATTTGTTTATTTAAGAATGACTCAATACAGTTTGAGTAGTTAGGAATGATGGCGTTCCCTCGTCCCACTGTTTGCCTTAAACATTATTCTTGAATGTTATTTTCACTATTTTCTCATTAAATTTGGACTAGAAAAGTGATGGTGAGCCCTGTTTTCTAGCTTCTTTCTCCAAAGGTAAATTCTGAAAGTTTCACTTAGTGTTTGCTGAAAGCAGACTAGATTTAAAAGTATCTTATCTGATCTTAAGTTGCACTTTGTTTCTCTTATGTGTTTTCATACTTTCTGAAGGTAATTATGTGGATTACTAGATTTTTTGTCTATTGATTTTCTTTAATACGAACTTTTTCAAGGAATTTATGGTGAGACCTATTCTTGGTTAGTTTTAAACAGTTGCTTAAGAGGCTTTTCTTGTTTGGACAAACTATAAATCCTAGTTGAAATTATTATCTGTTTCCACCCCTCAAACACTTTTATTGTTTCCATCCCATCATTTAATCTCAAAGATCTTGTGATATAGATGACTTGCCCATTCGATCACTCTTGAAGTTGTTGTTCAATTAAACCCTCTTATGACTCCATAGCTCAATAGACTAAAAACCAGCGTTATATCTACCTTTTTAGCCAAAATTTTGTTCTGATTGCTTGCAACTTCACGCCTTTGAAACTCTTTCCATTTAGGACTTTCAACTCAACTAATAATCATGCTCAACCATCCCAAACAAACAAAAACCCTCGGTCTTAAAAAATAGCCTAATATCATTACCCAAAAACTTTAAAGATAAATCAATCTTCGCACTTTATTGGAGAGATCCCTCTCCGAATTCAGGAGGGATAGATCCTGGAATCTCAAAGTGTTTCAAGTGTTCTCCCTGCATTTTTGGTCTTACCAATCTGCTAGAATTACAGGGAGCTAACAGAATGACCCTGCAAACATGCCACAACTAGCATTGCATAACTAGAGAGCTACAAGAAGCAATATTGTGTTGTCCCTTCAGTAGATGATGAACATATGACTGTTGGTTGAAGGGAAACATATATATATATATGGAGATCAGGAGCTCTCATGATGCCAATATTCAAGATGTAGGCTCTATGATGGTAACCTAGGATAACCCACAAAGGAAATTCCTGATCTATAAGATTAGAAATTTACCCTCTTGGGGTTTGATCCCTAGTCCGTTGGGTTATGCATATATGAAGCTAGATCTAATCATATTATGGTTGTAATATGATGTAAAACCAGATCTATGCTTTGAGGGTTGATCCCTCCTTAAGATCTCCAAGCTAGAAGATATCTCATCCCTTCTTCCTCCTCCTTCAACATGCAGCAATTGAATATGAAACTGCTACAAAAAATGCGCTATATAAGAGGGAGAGACTCTATGCCTACTAAAATATGCTACAATAAGCTTCAGGGTGACGGAAACGGTGATGGAAATGTAAGGGGATGAACCCCCACAGAATTCCTAGCTGAAATGATAGAAACTTCCTTCCTCCTTTGGATCTGCAATGATGGATTGCGCAATCCTTGATGGGACTGCTGCTGATAGGAGGTAAATAATATTTTGCCTGATGCCAGATATGAAATTATGCCCTAGGATTTTTGATCTTCAAGATCAATATGATAGTAATAATCCTTCACCGGCTCTCCAGCTGGAATACTGAAGACAACCTCCTCCTCCCAAACTGATCTTCAGAAATAAAGCAATTCCTGAAGGTGTATTTTGTGCAAAGAGTTGGAACACTATGGAACCAATGCTTGCTGATGAAATGGAAACTCAGAATACCTTTCCAGAGTAGGCACACAAGTCCCCTGTGGGTAAGGGTGGGATTCCTGCATGGGAACACTCTGTGCTAAACAACACTACAGACTTAGCTAAACAGCATAAGAGTGCATGGAATGTCAAAAGACGACTCCAAATCTAAATAGGTCAAAAATCATGAAAATAAATCATGTATTCTATGTTTCCTTCATCTCCCTTATATAGTTTATGAGTCTTCCCATTCCTAGGCCCACTCCTAAGCTGCGTTGTGCATGTGGACATAATCCTCCATGTTTGACTGTGTTGTCTCTCCAAGTCCTCCATCATTTCTACATGCAATGTGCACCCTATCCATCATGTGTGCATTAATTTCACTACCTGCATCACTTCATCATGAATTTTCTATGATCTTACGTTAGATTCCCTCCATGATCTCAGTTGACAGCTTCAACCTCCATGATCTGTCTCATTAATGAGACATGATCTCCACTCCTTTCACATTAGTAGCTGCTCCACTATTCCATTATGTAGATCTATGTTTAATTAATCCACATTCACACATAAAAAGTGGATATTATTCATCTTTTAGGATTATCCGTCCCTCCACCCTTTTATTTACGTAATTTAATTAAGAAAATTAAGAACTCTAATATTCCAAATATCATGTGAAAAATAGGAATATTACAGTCCTCCCCAAAAAAATGTTTCTTGTCCTCAAGCAACTACAAAAGTAAATGCCAAGCCCTCTATTTGCTTCCAAATGGCATCCACATAAGAAAGGCCTCCTCCATTTGCTACAATGTGTTATGCATGTTTGGTTCCAAAGTTGTCTCTCAAGAATGCATAGTATGACCTCAAACTGTTTAGTTAGATGTCCTCCTTTCTCCAAGAAGTACCAAGTTACAACCATAAGTTGTCCAAAATCATCCTCACTACATGAGATACATAAAATAAAGTGGTTCTTCTCACAAAGGAAAAATTCCATCTCACAAAGCTTTTCTACATCCCATGTTTCATGAAGTACATTGAGCATTGACATACCCTCATCTTTAGCCCTGTTGGCTTGTTGGATCCAAGCATCATTCCAACATTATGAAAAAAGAAGAAATAGAGACATATGGGTAGACAAAGATGCCCAAACATATTATCCTAATAGTAGCCACCAGAGTAGGGCCTCTTGGTGCCATCCTCCATCTCCATCATGCAATATGGACAAGCCAAACTCCCCCAAAAGTAACCAAAGAAACAAGATGTTTTGTTTCCTTTTCACCTCCTCATGTTAATCATGGAGTAAAAACATACTGATATACATGTGGAATATCACATCAGCCCAATACAAGCAAACACCATCAATACACATCATGTGCGTACCATGCCAAGTTCTACACAATACAAAACACAGACATAGGAGATGTCATGTGATGGAAAAATTCTCTCAAGGGAAACCAAAGTGAACATGCCTTCTTTCATTGCATTCTATCATTGATACACAAGGCACAAGACAAAGAAATATAAGCTATTGGGTGGTAACCATACTCACCCAAGAGAAGCCAACGCAACCATGCCTCCTTATTCATTACACGAGTGTTATTCAAGGCATGGATCAAAGAAATAGGAGCCTTTGGGTAGTAACCAAACAACCCCAAGATCAACCAATGTAACCAAGCTTCTTGATGGCCCATGCCATATATCTGAAATTGGTCATGCAACCCCTTGATTATCATCCTCACTCACTCATCCGAATGTGGATGATGAATGATGTTATGCATAAATATGGTATCCTCCCTTTGTAGGATACCATCCACCTCAAACTGATGAAGAAATTTTCACTCCATGGTATGTTGAAGTGCACCTCCAATGAGATCTCCCCATGAGACCTTATTCTCATCAATGGCCCTCCAAAACCAATAAGGTTTTGGATCTGCTA
The DNA here is from genome assembly GCA_034641835.2 of Pinus albicaulis. Lineage (NCBI taxonomy): Eukaryota > Viridiplantae > Streptophyta > Pinopsida > Pinales > Pinaceae > Pinus > Pinus albicaulis. The sequence continues at coordinate 285,810,825 of CM076571.1, read as the reverse complement.
CAGGTAGAATTTTCTCTTTGAGCTGTGAGATGCTCATTGAGAAAGAGTCATCTTGACATTAGGGGAATTTTGAGGTCTAAAATGGGCCTCCTAAGAAAAATGTACCAAAAAAAAAACTTTATAACAACCAATAGGATTCAAAATGATGATGTCAACCATGGGGGATGATTTACCATTTTTTAAATAAAAGGGTAAAAATATTAAAAAATAATAAAATAATAAAACTACTTTTTCAACTCGTATTTTCAACTTATCTCCCAAAATTTTTACTCAAATTTCGAGTGGGAGTACTAGTTGGATGCAAAATTTAATTCCTCATCCAAGGAGTACCCATGTTGCATACTTTCAATGAACTCTACTACACGAAAAATGAGAAATACATCAAAAATGTGATTGTAATCACGTGTTTTTATGTATTTCTCATTTTTCGTGTAGTATGACCCATCGAAAGTATGCAACATGGTTACTCCTTGGATGAGGAATTAAATTTCACATCCAACAAGTACTCCCGCTCGAAATTTGAGTAAAAACTTTGGTAGATAAGTTGAAAATATGAGTTGAAAAAGTAGTTTTTTCATTTTTCCCTCTAAAATTTGATGATGTCATCAAATCTTATTTGATTTTTTCCACTATTATTTTATAATTTCCTTAGGAGGCCCACTTTAGACCTCAAAATTCCCCTAATGAAGGGGAAAAGTTTTCCCATCTCAAGATGTTTAACATCTATCATCTTCTACTCCATTGCTTCATGAATGAAGCTGCCATTTGATTTCTCCCATGAGGAATGGGTCCTCTTCTTCTCACAATTGCTCATTAACAGTGTTGTAGATTTGCAAGCTAAAACATGTGTTGCCTCAAAGCAAGGCACAATGATGAACTCATAGCCAGCCATTGTACATAGGATCACACTCATCCCATATTTTGAAACCCTACAATTCAACACAAAGGGTTGAATGTATTCCATAAATGACAAACAAGTATAAATTTTCATCTCCTCCTTGATTAGATCAAGGGTCCTCTGCGCAGTGATATGATGCTGCTCCAAATCAGCATGTTGCTCTAACCCTTGGTCATGCATTAGCCCTGATGGAATGTCCCCATAAGTTTCAATAAGAGGTATTATAACAATATGAGATGGAAGTGGATGCATACCTTAGATCAAATGATACTCAGAAACAACTTTCAAGATCACAAGGGTTTCATCTTATGGTGAAATGATCTCTCCAATTGCTGGTAAGAGTGATGGCTACACTACTACAAGTGTACAAGTGCTGGTATTTATCTCCTCATCATCATGCATCTAATCAATCATGCATGGGGCTCCAAATTTCAAGAACTCAAGACCATCTTGGAAATATGCAAGTGATCCTCCTCTTGATGTAAGTACATATACAACTGGTGGTGGTAGAGGCTCCTCCTCTTGAGTGATAATGAGAACATCTTCTTTTAGATCTTCATGTGCTATCTCCTTAATCATGGGAGATGACACTATGTGAGATGTATCTGGTTTCTTTCTACCATATCTCTTATTCAGTATTTGAATAAAATATGCATAAGGAGATACTTTCATGTGTGATGAGTGATTAAACCACCAATCTCTTGCTTCACCATCTAGGTGCAGCGGTGCAGACTCCACAACCTCTCTTTCTGATATAGGATATTTCAGAAAGAAGGTAGCCAATTCTTCCCTCCAAGCCCTCAATGTGCTTGTGGAATATCCATCAAATGTAGGAAAGAAGAATATATGCCTCTTTCTTCTATGGCTGCTTCTGGATCTCCTCTCTTCTTTGAGCTACAAAAACTGTTGGAGAGAAAGATTCTCCTTCAATGCTCTAGGCTGTGACTTGTATTTAGACAGATATTCACTTAGGGTCTCATGCCTCAAGCCTTCATAATATTCATACCAGTCCTCTTTATCAAAGAAAATGGATCTAGTGGAATAATGTGAAAATTGTTTCTCCTTTGGTCTTCTTTGTTGCTGAAAATAAGTACCGGGACCTTCTTCATCTTGAAACCTTCTAGAGGTTTCTCTTTTCCTTTCTCTTCTTGTGTTATTGATATATTGGGAGAGATCCTTCATAGCTCTAAAGAAATATGAGGTAAAACTTAATCCCTCCATTACAGTAGATCTCTACTATCTTATTTTCTAATGTTGTCAATAATGTCCACAATTTGAGCCAAATATCATGCTTTGATACCACTGTAATATCCCAAAATGGAATAATGCATTGATACACAAACACAATATTTGTAACACAAAAAATTTACATGTAAGTTTATGATCAACACAGATATAGATAGAATAACTAAGCCATTTTATTCATAGGATATGATTCAGTTACAAAAGTGGACAAAAATAAAGGTACTCTAGCCAAGGGATGGCCTAGAATGACCCTGGAAACATGCCACAACAAGCATTGTGTAACTGGAGAGATGCAGGAAGTAATAATGCATTGTCCCTTCAGCAGATGATGAACATATTAATGCTGGAAGAAATGGAAATGTAGATCTATGGAGCTCAGGAGCTCTGATGATGCCAATATTCAAGATCTGGGCTCTATGATAGTAACCCAAGATAACCCAGAAAGGAAATTCCAGATCTATAAGATTGGAAATTTACCCTCTTGGGGATTGATCCCTGGTATGTTGGGTTATGCAGATATGAAGTTAGATATGATCATATGATGGCTGTAATATGATTTACAACCAGATCTAAGCTTTGATGGTTTATCCCTCCAAATCTCCAAAGCTAGAAGCTTGAGATCTCATCCCTTCTTCCTCCTCCTTCAACATGGAGTAGCTGAATATGTAACTGCTATAGAAACTACATTTTATAAGAGGGAGAGAGACTCTATGCCTATTTAAATATGATGAAATAATCTTCATGCTGATGGAAATGGTTATGGAAAGGTGAGGGGATGATCCCTCACATGATTCCTAGCTGAAATGCTAGAAACTTCCTTCCTCCTTTAGATCTGCAATGATGGACTGCGCAATCCTTGATGGGACTATTGTTGATAGGAGGTAAATAATATTTTTCCTGTTGCCAACTCTAAAATGATGCCCTGCGATTTATGATCTTAAAGATCAATATGATAGGAATAATCCTTCACCGGTTCTCCAGCTAGAATACTGAAGACAACCTCCTCCTCCCAAACTGATCTTCAGAAATAAAGCAATTCCTCGAGGTGTATTTTGTGCAAAGAGTTGGAACACTATGGAACCAATTCCTGATGATGAAATAGTAGCTTAGAATACCTTTCCAAAGTAGGAACACAAGTCCCCTGTGGGTAAGGGTTGGATTCCTGCTCAGGAACACCCTGTTCTAAACAACACTACAGACTTAGCTAAAAAGCATAAGAATGCATGGAATGTCAAAAGACAACTCCAGATCTAAACAGATCAAAAATCATGAAACTAAAGCTTTCCTTGTATTTTTCCTTCATCTCCCTTATATATTTTATGAGCCTTCCCATGTATAGGCCCACCCCTAAACTGCATTGTGCATGTGAACATAATCCACCATATTTGACTGCATTATCTCTCCAAGTCCTCCATCATGTCTACATGCAATGTGCACCCTCTCCATCATGTGTGCATTAATTGCACTACTTCCTCCATCACTTCATCATGAATGCTCTATGATCTTACATTATATTCCCTCCATGATCTCAGTTGACTACTTCAACCTCCATGATCTATATCATTAATGAGACATGATCTCCACTCCTTTCACATTAGTAGCTGCTCCACTACTCCATTATGTAGATCTATGTTTAATTAATCCAAATTCACACATCAAAAGTGGATCTTATTCATATTTGAGGATTATGGATCCCTCCACCCTTTTATTTACTTAATTTAACTAAGAAAATTAAGAACTCTAATATTCCAAATATCATGTGAAAATTTAGGAATATTACACTGAGAGAGAGTGCTGAAAAATTGAGCAAGAAATTCTCAATTTGATTTTTCCTTGATTATGTTAATCTCCTGTATTCACAGTATCTCTAGATGACTATGGATTTTCTACAGTCTACTAAAAATAACATTCCCTGATTATCATTTTTCAGAAATCTCACTGCCTTCATTATCTTCATTTAACCTATTTACTATCTCTCATTTTACCCATTCAGATCGTTCTCTTACTCTGAAAAACCCATGTTTGAACCACTAATTCTCCTATTCCTACCCTTTTTCCCCTTCCTAAAACCCCATTTTCCTCACAAAAACTCTCACTTTCATTAATTTCTCCTTCTTCCATCAAAATAATGTAAAAACTCATTTTTACATTGTTTTGAAAATAAATTTTATGCGTTCAGGACCCACTATTTAAATAAAACCTTGTTTTATTTTAAATACCCAACCCCTTATACGCTTTAAGCCCCCTCTCTAATCCCTTTATTCCCTGCTCTAATACACCCCTATCCTTCACCCTTTAAAAGTGTTTCCGGTCTGAAAAATACCTGGGCCCCACCTGGTTTTGAACCCCTGCACTCCATTCAAATTCTGGGCCCCGCGTTATGTTAACCCACCTTATATTTAAACGCCTCCTCTAAAATTAACTTCGAACCCAACACTAATGTTTTAAACTCACCACCTCATTAAAAAATCCCATCCCCACATCATATTATGAACCATTGTTTCATTAAACCCGTCCACCGTTAGATCTTCGCCCCGCTATCCAACGACCATCGCGCCATATCGTAAATCCAAAAGCCTGAAGGTTAAAACCTTTAGGATCTTGCAAAATGGATGGTATTTTCACCCCCTCCCATACACCATGTGTCACTCCAACCATTTATCACATCCCCACAAAGAATACCACCCCACCACCTATGCCTCGTGCGATAAACCGCCCATTGCCTTTGCGTCATAAACCTGAAACCGCTAGCCCATTTGAAAATGTTCAAACCATGTATCATTATGATAAGCCCTGAAAGCCTATGATGCCCTGCAATGTTTCTTGAAGGCCCATGAGGCCATAATCACACACAAAATACCAAAATCCTCCATATCCGAACTTTATCCACAACGCAAGTTTTTTATTAACAATTTTTTTGTAATTGTGCAGGTGACCGATACATAAGAAAACATAGTAAATCAATCTATGTTTCTAAGGCCTAATAATTGTTTAAAAATATTTTTTCTTGAATGATGATCTAGAATTCTTCGTTTCATCAAAAGGACCCGGAGCACAAGAGAATCGGATGTAGTGGTAAACCATGATCAATCAGAATCATACATTTTCTCTAGAAGCAGCGAGCTCTTTTCAAAAGAGCAGGATACGGTAAAAATAATAAATTATATAGTGACCCCACAGACAGGGATGAAGAAAAATGAGGTCATAGCTAAGGGGTTCACCGTGATAATGAAAGGTAAAGGGATTAAAGGTTTAAACAAAGGTTGAAGATGAAACACACGGTTAGAAGACAAAGTTAAAGGAAAATCATAGAAAGATCAAAGATAAAACAGTCAAAGAGAAGTGATAAAGAAAGAAGGGAAAATGAAAGTAAAGGTGGTGAAAGAGAAAACAGTTAGAAGATACAGATGAAGACAGACTTGAGATTAAAGGAAAAATCAAAGTTTAAAGATGTAATATTCCAGATCTAGGGCAGCTCAAAAATCTTGCTGAAATAACGCAATTCTGAGAATACTATGCATAGAAATTATTTTTCAACTCCTGTATCCCTTATATCAGCTCATCTAAGATCTAAATCCAAAGGGAGAGAAAAAAAAAATAATAGTAGGTGGGTTAAACAGATTTCCCACAAACTAGTCTAGTTGAAAACCACCCAAAGAGAGAGGTTGCAGCTCTATGCAAAGGATTACTTCAGAAATAATGCAGATCCACTGAAACACATTAGGAGGCTGATATGAAGGTTCATAAATCAGATATATAACAGCAAATCAGATTTTCTTTACATCCCATACAGTATACAAGAGAAAGAATGAGACAATACAGGGAAAATCCTCAGAAATGAGGTGCTACAAACATGATAAAAGACTGCATAACCATGACAGCATTATTTTTAGGGCTGAATCAGAAGCTTATTAATACTTCAGATATAGATCATATTTTTACATACAAATTTAGATCTAATATAGATTTGTGTGAAATAAATGATGATTTATACATTCCCCTTGGTGTTTTGCTCAAAACATGAAACACCGGAAGTAGATCTGAGATCTAAGACTTCAAATCTGCAGAATGATTCAGAAATTTCTGAATAATACAATGAAATAGCAGATCAGATCTGAAACAAGCATGGATTGGATGGCAAATCCATGGATCACCACAGTGAAAGGAAGAATCCCAACACCAGAGATCTCTCCTCCAAAATGCAACGAAAACACCCTGGAACTGTAGATCTACAAATAACGTTATCTTAGGGAGAGAACAACGTTGTAGCTTCTGAGAATCATTTGGCCTAATGCCAACATTTAGATCTGAAATATAATCAGCTAATGGACTCTTCCAAGAGGTTAAAATACACACTCACTGAGAAGAGCCACCAGTATAGGCTAGATCTGAGCAGATCTAGTTTCGTCCACTACTGCAACTCACAAGGACAGCTCAACTCTCACAGAAGTAGTGTTGTAGGTGTAAGGTGAGCTTGGCCTAAAAGCCTGATGTGGAAAGGATAGCACAAGTCTCCTCCAAGAGCTACTCAAGGAAGGAGGTGGGATTCCTAAACAGCAAGTCCCAACAAGGGATGTCTAAGCAGACATACCTTCAGAAATGATAATCTTCAACAACCTCTTCTTGCTACCCTCCTCTTCCTTTTATTTAAGAGTCTTGTCAAACCCTAAACCACATTGAATCACTTAACCCTTTTCACACAAGGTCCTCCTTCTATAACTGCGCTGTCCCTCAAAGAGGTTCAATGCATCTAGACTGCGCTGTTGACTTGGTCAAAGATGACCCACTCTTGTGATTTAAACCCATTCACACCTGCAAGATGTAGTTTACATAGCCAAAATATGCCTCTGTTCACATAGGCATTGATTGATTCTTATTTTTCAGGAGTTTTACATGTCCTCCTTTACAATTTATTCATCAAACATGAAATGCGGAAATAAACAAGGCAAAAATAATATTCCAATTAGCTGCAGCTAATTTAGGAATATTACAGTCTACCCATCCCAAATGTTGCTTGTCCTCAATCAACTACAAGGTTGCTACAAAATCTCCCCTTCCTCTCTTATGGCCTCCTCATCCAATAGTCTCCCCCATTGCTCTGAATTTTCTGCAATAGTATTGTCCTCCAATGGTCCCTCCTCAATGTGCAATTTTTCCCTTGGTGAATAAACCCAATGGCTCTCATCATGAAAGAGTGGAAGGCTGTTATGAGAACCTTCTTGCTGATCCATGGCCTTCTCAAGATGGAAGTGATAATAATAATGGGGAATTTTATGATTCATAAGAGACTCCCCTCTCCATGTTATCATCCAAATAAAGTGGATCACTTCCCCACTTGGAAATCCATAGAAAAACTTCTCCCCAATACATGTGAGAGGCATGTGCTCAACAAACATATGGCTCACTCTACAAAGATACAAGTGATTTATCATAGTGGTCATACAAAATCTCATGCTCCCATGGAAGCATGCAATAAAAAAATAATGGGGAACTCCTTTCCCCAAGGACACAACCAACAAGTGTGCCTCCCCTCCAACCATGCCCCCAACAAAGACAAGAACATCTTCAGCTTATGGGATCATGATTAGAATCATACTAGCTACCATGTATGATAAATGAGAAGGAATATGTTCCCTCATGTGCAGCCAGTGTAGTTTTATCCTCAACTACCATAGGATAGGATATGACAAGTGCCTTCCCCAACACTTGTTTGCTGCTTCATCCCTTCTCAATGCTTGGAGGAAATGCATCATAGTTGGTGTAAAACAATCACACCATGAAGAATATAATAGCTTGCCAAGATCCTCCAAGGAAATACTTGCATCAACATGGTTCATGGTCTTGAGTAGCCCATGAATCCTGTTATTTCTTAAATCTACCTCAGGCTGAGAAAGGCGGAGTCTAGGGTAACATCAAACCACGCTTAATCTGGTAGCTAGCCCTACCAGATCGGGAGAGGGCTCTCTCCTAGTCAATCTCAGCACAATATGATCAGTGAGGCTTGAGATGACTTGAATAAAGGATGATTTTAGGCTAGGTATATATGTAAGAGAGTTTGATTTGATTTTGAAGGTGTTTGTTGGATCAAAGGGAAGGGAAAATTTTGGGTCTAGGGAATGATCAATTTTGCAGGGATCTGAATGGGGCAAGGTAGGAAACTGTTTTATGTTTCAATTTTGAATGAAATGGATAACTTAGACCGATGAGGGGTTGAAGAGGGCAAGAGAATTTCAAGAATCTTCTTCAGATAGTTTAAAACATAGAAAATCAAACAAAACTCAAGGTAGAGCACTGCAAATCTAATGAATTCCACCTTTATACTTGTTTGTTTAACTTAAGAGGAAAAAAGAAGGAAGATGATACACATGAAACATCAGTAAACTTACAATCACAGAGAGAAAGACATCATCAAAACAAAGAGCCACATGAATCCCAAGGAGTGCTGCAAACCCTGGTCTATTCCTTTGCCAAAATGCAGAGATGAAATGTACAATGAAGCTCAAAGCAATCCCAAGTGTCCAACCCTGAAAATGACTGAAAAACTACAAGATATAGACAAGCATAACTCATCCCCATGCTTCTATGGGTTAAGCTCACTATTTTAGGAGCTTTTTCAACAAGATATAAACTAAGAACTGGAAAACAGGCAGTGGAACAGCTTACCTCTATAAGATAGGAAACTGATTCATTCAGTTGCATTTCACCTTTTGAGGGATGAATCTACCTCCATGAGTAAAAATTTGACAAAATTACATCTAGAGCCATGAAATTACATCAAATTACGTCAATATTTTTACATGTGGAAGTAAGAAAGTCAAACTAGCCAAAATTAGGCGAAAAACAGAGTTACTGAGTGAAAAATGAGCCAAAATCCCCAATGCGCCGTGCCTGAAATCTCTATGCGTCGCGCCAATTTGGAGCCAGTTTTGAAGGCCTTCACAGTGTCCAAATTGAGCGCAGGATAGCTCGTTGGAAAGATCTACCTGTATAATTTCCAACCTAAGTATAATTTCTGGATTTGGTTTCCATTTGCCCCTCCAAAAATGAGTTTTCCCAACACTGCTTCCTGTGTGTCCAAAAAGGGGCAGAAAGGTCATTTTTAGGGTGTTTTTGACCCTTCTGGAGGCCCAAAACTTGTCAAAACCTTTGGGAAATGGGTAGGAATGCATAAATTTTCATGAAAAATCCAAAAATACAAATTTTTACCCAAGAGGAGCTCCCAATCATAAGCACGCGCCAAGTGGCGCGATGCGTCGGGCAGAAAAATCTGTGTTTAGGCCAAAAAAAATCAAAATTTGAAAAATGTGTCCCAAATTTCTTGAAATTTGGGCTGAGTGTCCTCCATCATGCACTATGCTAGGCCAAGGAAGCCTCGACCAAAATTTTAATTCTATCTTGCCTTTTACGACGCTTTAATGCCCTCTTTAACTTAGTTTTCAGGATCTTGATTCGTGCCTTGCAAACATGATTTCTTGCCCAATAATTATTCTTCATGTGCCTCAACATGTTCTTTTCCTTGTTCGCCTTCTCCAATAGTTTCTCCAAATGAATATTTACCCATTCGACCCAATTTTCTTGATCAGCCTCAATCTCTCGCTCAATGGATGTCATCTCAGTTTGGTTCCTTTGGGTAGCTTGCCGGTTCTCACGTATATTTTGCAACTCCATGATAGCTTGCTGATCTTCCAAATGATTTTTTTGCTACTCAAGGTAGTTGATAATCCATTGGGCTCTTTGCAACTTGATGGTCAAAGTGTTTATTTCCGCCTTCTGCTCCTGAACAACCTCTCTCAAATTTGAGCTTGGTGAGCTCAAATCCTCATCAATGAGTATGAAATCTATATCCTGGCCTCCTAAAGGCCCCTCATCCTGTATAGGCTTCTTAACATTGTCCTATACCTGTACCTGTGCTGCTGATGATGGAAGCGAGACCCCTTCCACCCCGGGTGGAGATAATACTCGCCTGGCTACTGCAAATAACCCTCTAGTGCCTCTCTGATAAGTGACATACACCGGCACACTAGTAGTCTCTGTCTCCTAACCCTTATGCTGATATGAAGGTTCACCTGCCTCATGAAAAACCTCCAAAGGTACTTGAGGAGCTGTGAAGAAATCATTAGAAATGAAATCCTCCCATGAAATACTCTGCAAGCCAAGCTGATGCATAACCACAATATTAAAGAGTGCAAAGTGATAAATACTACTATACTGTTGCTCAGGAGTTTTCCTTTGCATGAGAGTGGTCATCTTCTCAATATTCCAGCACACGAAATAAGGGAGGTTCATCATCCTCACCCTGGTGAAATGCATCAGCAACCTAATATGATAGGCATAAAGACGTGAAAACCTGCCTTCACAACTGAAATATTTGATGATAAGTTTCATAAGAGGAGCATAGGAATCCTTTAGGAACCGGAAAGGAAACACTCTGCTGAGTTGTCTCACAAAGCTGGGTCTGATATATGGCTCATAGTGTACCCTGTCAACCTGCTGCCTATTGTTCCATTGTTCTCCAACATTTGGTATTCCAGTTGCTTGAGAGATAGTTTCAGGTGTTAAAGTGAATGTTACACCAGCAAGGGTGACTTGACCATCATGTAAATGCAACACAAACAAACGGGCCAGCTCTTGATGGTGATGGACCCTAGCAACCATTTCAAAAAATTGATAACAAGAATGTTGTTGAAAACATGCCATGGCAAGTGGACAAGCCTGCAATTCAACCAATGAAGTGGGCTCCTCCCTCACATTTCTTCCACTCTTATGAGGTCTTATAGGTGCATGTAATTCAGTTGTGGAATCATTGTCTCAGTCATAAGATGTATCGATATATGTCTCCATGATGTCCAAGGTCTATATTGTCTTGGATGAAAATGAGAAGTTTGGTGACTTTGATTTTGTTGCCAAATAAGTGATAACAAGTGAGGGACTATGGAGGGATAGGGTAGTGGAAATGATAGACTATTGCCAAGTGAAATTTGTCAATTGAATATTTTTGGAGCAGTTACTTGGTTTCTTAAGATAGCCTTAGGGTTTGGAGAAATTTACAATTGGGATGGGGATAATGGGAATGGGATAGGAAATGAATGATTTAGGGATACAAGGGAATAGGGAAATGGGCTGTTGTGAGAAGATAGACAGTGAGGAGGGATTAACAAGATGGGGGAAATGGGAATGATTGACACCAAATCAATTTCAAAACCCTAAAGGAGCTTTCTTCCAACAAGAGAATAGGGTTTGATTTTTTGTATTTAAACTCTCATAAACATCACCAAACACATGTCATTGGCAATTACAAGGTTTATTGACTTACTTGGACAAAGATGGACTGAGTCGATTTGAAAATTTGGAAAAAATAGCAATAAACTTGCTTCCCGGCCTAATGCGTCGCGCAACCAACCCAGTGTGCCGCGCTACTTCTATGCATCGCACAGGAGAAAATTTACACTTAGGGAGTTAACCCAATGCGTCGCGACAGTCACCCAATGCGTCACGCAGGGAAACTTTAACACAGTCTGCCCTCAAATTACTTGCTTCGACCTCCACAATTTCGCTTTCACTTACTTCAGTCTTCTTGGCATACAAATGAAGTCTTGAAACATGAAAATATCTTATATGCCAAGGATTTTGATTTTTCTTTTCAAAAAACCCACTTTGCAATGTTTCAAACTTTGACACTTTTCAAAAACTCTATTTTGCTTCCTTTTGGCTTTTTAACTGAATGATGAGCTTTCTATCTATCTTGTAGGGAATGGATGGCATGGAGCTTTGAAAAAGGCGACCAGGGTTTCGAGTGAAAGTATTATCACAACTGAGAAAATTTAAAATTACATTTATTTATACATAAAGATAAAAAAAACTATTTTTCTTCAAAACAGAGTTTTGAAGAAAAATCATTATTAAGCATATGATGATGAAACTTTTAGCACTGAAACCTTATTTCAGACTTCCTCATGTTCTTTCTGACCATTATTGGGCATTCTGAAGACCTGATTAATGAAACCCTAGACCTAATGAGACTATAACTCTAAAATGACTCTTTGCAAACTATGAGACCACAAATGACTGTAAATGATTTTAATGAACATAAATAGGCCAGCAAGTAAAGGACATGAGAGACATGAATGAAAAGCCACTACCGTTAGATGATCCATGCTCCTAATGGAATGCAGCTGACTCGACTGAGTGAGACACCTACTAATGCAATGCAACAAGAGAAATTTGATCTTTGACGGAGGGATGAAGATACCGACACTAACAAATCCCATCATAAATAGTGCCCCTTTTTGGAGCAATGCTTTGCAAATGAATGTTATAAAAAGATAAGCATATAGGAGATACAATATAATGCTCAAAAGGATGAGCCCCTCTATATACTTTTTTTAAATTAGTGGGGTAACTCACAGATGAGTTCCCTCTCACACTTAATGAGTAAGGAGATGTGAATGATGGCTCCTCCCAAGATCTATGTTCCTCCTCCTCTACCAAGTAATCCATGCACATCGTCATATGAGAGTGCACCTCTTCCCTGAAACCTTCACATATGAAACCACCCAAAAGAGTATGATATGCTCTAATGAAACCAGTGGGTTTGGAAAGCAGGATCTCATAGGTGGCACCTAGTAGTCCCTCCTTCAGTTTGGAGTATTTTTTCAAAAGGATAAGATTATATAAAGAGATGACTCCATCAACTACCTTGAACCTTTCATCCTTCACTTCCCCATCAATAACCCCCCATGTGAAAATGTCCTTGGAGTATTCCATCATGAGTTGGGAATCCCAATAAGGATCCAAGCTCTCTAAGAATGACAGCGCTGTGGAAGTCTGAAATGCAGCCCCTGTCTTCTCATAGCTCCCATCTTTGACATCCTTGATTTCAAAATCACATGTGGGAGTATCAAAAGATCCTCTTTGCTACCCCATTTGCAGCTGATATTTCTCAAGACAAGATTGAAGCATATGGAAATCAACTTCCCCTCAGAAAGTCCTTGTCTTCAAAAACTTCATCCTTTTGGCCAATTCATACAAGAGGGTTAGGATCCCCTTGCCATCTTCAGAAACATTTTTTTCAAATGAAGAAATCATGGGCTGCCCCAAAGATATGGAGTGGCCATGTGTCCTCATGCTTATGTCATCATAGATCTCTGATTTCCCCTTTCTCAGCGCAGATATCTGAGTGGGAGTTAGCAATGCCCCTTTCAGGAAATTTCTCATCTATCTTATGAGTTCATGAGAGATTCTCTGCGTTGTGCTAGCTTCTCCCAAGGCTCCCTCCTTAGCCAAGTATAAATATGTTTCCCATAGTTGAGAGGGCACTTTATATTTCCTCCTATCAAGAGGTGCTCCTGGTAAAGTACCTCCTTGCAAAGAGGTGTCAAGGCATAGAGTAGAATGTGGATGTAGGTAGACATATTTTCCCCTACCTTTGATGCATAAGTTCTCTTGCCTTCTTTGTGCTTCCAATATTTGAAGCAAATAAGGGTTCTTGTTCTTCTCCTTGTGATGCCCTTCCTCCTCTTAAATAACTGAAATTGTCTCATCATCAATAAGAGACCTTAGATATTGGTCATCTATTGAAGCATAAACCCTCATACTTTCCTCTTGAGAAGAGGAACCTTAACTCAATGGAGAACTTGCCCTTGGAAATGCATCAAACAAACTCACACCATCTTCCATGGTTTTCAAAAATGGAGTTGGATTCATAGACCCTTCCAACTCATGCAAAATATTTGTCTGATGTGGTTTGATAGTGTCAACAGAAGATGTTACACACGGAGCTTCATCAAACCTTTCTATCAATCTTTCAATAAACCTTTCATAAGTAGGTGCATTTGCATTCTTCAAGGAAAAGGACTCAAAAAACCACCAAGCATATGCTTTACCTTCAAAATTTAGCGCTGCTACTTTGATGGCTTCAATCTCTGAAACTTGATGTTGTTGCATGAAGTTGTCTATCTCCTCCACCCAAACCCTGACTAGACATTTAGGTGATCCATCAAAGATAGATAGATAGAATCTACCCTTATCATGTTGCTCCTTCTTTGTGCCTTTACTCTCCTTGATATTACATAACCCTTGGAAGTTCAAGTTATCTTTGAACTCCTTGGATTGATCTTCATACTCCTGCAAATACTCTCTAAGAGTCTCCTTCTCGGGTACACCTCCTTTCTTCCTCTTCATGAAGAAATCATAGACAGAAAACTGAAGCTTTGATGATATGGCTGAGTGCACATATCCATGATATAAGGATTTAGAATGTTCCTCATGTATATATCTTGTAGATTTGATCGGAAGATCTTTCTACTCTTGAAACTTTCTAGGAGTTTCACTACTTCTTCTTTATAATTCTTGTTCAACCTCCTTGGAGAGGTTCTTCTTAGATCTAAAAAATTACGAGAGTAAACTCATGTTCTTCATCATTCTAAACTTGCTCCTTGCTGTACAGAAATTTTGCTTGAAGCCACAGGCTGAGCCAAAGATCTTGCTCTGATACCACTGTAATATTCCAGAACTAGGGCAGCTCAGCAAGCCTGCTAAAATAACGCAATTATGAGAATACTGTGCATAGAAATGAGTTTAAAGCTCTTATATCCCTTATATCAGCTCATCTAAGATCTAAATCCAAAGGGAGAGAAAAAAAAAAAAGACTAGGTGGGTTAAACAGATCTCCCACAAACTAGTCTAGCTGAAAACCACCCAAAGAGAGAGGTTGCAGCTCTATGCAAAGGATTGCTTCATAAATAACGTAGATCCACTAAATCACATTATGAGGATGATATGAAGGTTTAGAAATAAGATATATAACAGAAAATCAAATGTTCTTTACAGCCCATACGGTATACAAGAGAAAGAATGAGACAATACCAGGAAAATCCTCAGAAATGAGGTGCTACAACCATGATAAAAGACTTCATAACCATGACAGCATTATTTTTAGTGCTGAAGTAGTATTTTATTAATTCTTCAGATATAGAGCATATCTGTACATAAAAATTTAGATCTAATACAGATCTGTGTACAAGAAATGTTGATCTATACATTCCCCTTGGCGTTTTGCTCAAAACATGAAACCCGGAAGTAGATCTGAGATCTAAGACTTCAGATCTGTAGAATGATTCAGAAATTTCTGAATAATAAAATGGAATATTAGATCATATCCGTAACAAACATGGATTGGATGGCCAATCCATGGATCACCACAATGAAAGGAAGAATCCCAACACCGGAGATCTCTCCTCCAAAATGCAAGAAAAACATCCTACAGTTGTAGATATGAAAATAATGATATCTTAGGGAGAGAACAACATTGTAGCTTTTGAGAATGATTTGGCCTGATGCCAAGATGTATATATGAAGTATAATCAGCTAATGAACTCTTCCAGGAGGTTAAAAGACACACTCACTAAGAAGAGCCACTAGTATAGGCTAGATCTGAGCAGATCTAGTTTCTTCCACTACTGCAACTCACAAGGACAGATCAACTCTCATAGGAGCAGCACTGTAGGTGTAAGGTGAGCTTGGCCTAAAAGCCTGATGTGGAAAGGATAGCACAAGTCTCCTCCAAGAGCTGCTCAAGGAAGGAGGTGGGATTCCTAAACCTGAAGTCCCAACAAGGGATGTCTAAGCAGACAGACCTTCAAAAATGATAATCTTCAACAACCTCTTATTGCTGCCCTCCTCTTCCTTTTATAAGTTAGGAGTCTTTCCAAACCCTAAACCACCTTGAATCACTTAACTCTTTTCACATAAGCTCCTCCTTCTAGAATTGCGCTGTCCCTCAAAGAGGTTCAATGCATATAGACTGTGTTGTTGACTTGGTCAAAGATGAACCACTCTTGTGATTTAAACCCATTCACACCTGCAAGATGCAGTTTACATAGCCCAGATATGTCTCTTTTCACATAGGCATTGATTTATTCTTAGTTTTCAGGATTTTTACATGTCCTCCTTTACAATTTATTCATCAAAGATGAAATGCAGAAATAAACAAGGAAAAATTAATATTCCAATTAGCTACAGCTAATTTAGGAATATTACAAAAGACTAATCAGACCTTAAAGACAAATCGACAAAGAAAGACAAAGCTGAATGACAAAGAAAAACAACATTTAACTCTTCCAAATCACATTGGCCACCTACAGACACATTTTGATTTAAGACAAGCTACCTCAGTTAATGTTTTAGTCAAAGATAAGTTTAGCAGCTCAACAATTATTGTAAAAGTTAATGATAAAGCCAAATAGTCAAAAATATCTAAAAGTTAGCTCAGTGGTTAAGTCAAAATTTATTATTACAATGAGTTAGTCAGTGATATTTTTCCTTGGGCCTTGCATGGTCTCAAAGGTCAAAATTACATTTACTCTATAATTACTACAACCAGAAACCCTAGATTAGGATCACCTCCTCATCTGCAGATAAATACTACATGTATTTTTCATTATTAGAGTTGGTTGGTTATTCAGTTGGCTGATTGCTAGACTGGATTTGATCAGACTCGGAGCTGCAAAGTTTTTTTCACTGGAGCATTGTAACTATTTTGGACATCAGTAATACAAGCACATTCACAGGATTCTTGAGCTATGTTAATGGTGATTTTATCCCTCTTTGTCATTTTCTCTTCTTTGTTTACCATACTATATATCATTTCTCAGATAATAGAACAAAAATTTTAGATTGAGATATGTTGTTTGGGCACCTTAACTCTGTCTGTTTCTATTATCTTTATGTTTTCTTCTGTAAGGTCTAATTAAAGAATTCAGGGGTGTCCTGCTCTTTAGCTCCACCTAGCTTGTTGTCTTGAGGTTTTCTTAGTAAAGTAATTGATTAAATAATATAGGGGTGTCCTGCTCTTTAGTATTATTGGACTTTTATCTTAAAGGCCTTCTTTGAATTTTGATTAAAGAATTCAAGGATGTCATTCTCTTTAATTTCACTGAATTGTTATCTTGAATATTTTCTTTGTTTGACAGTAATAGCTAGAGAAATCAGGGGTGTCCTGCTCTCTAGGATTACTGGATTGTTGTCTTAAGGTTTTATTAGTATAGTCTAGCTAAATAATTTAGGGGTGTCCTACTCTTTATTTACTCTTAAACAATTATCTTAAAGGCTTTTCTTGTTGAAGTATAGTTAAAGGATTCTTAATTTCCCTTTAGTTTTACTGAATTAACAACTTGTTGTCTTTTCATATTTCATCTAAACTAAAAATATACATTTGATATAGTTAGTTTGCCCTATGAAAACCCTTGCTGATTTGATGTACAATTAAAACCTTTTATGACTCCATAGCCCAATGGATTAAGCTTCCTAAAGTCTATTTGTTCACCTACAATCAATCAATGAATCAATCAAACAAAACAAATAGTTCTAGAACTTCATAACTAGCCTAAAATAAAAAAAACATAAGAATAAAGATAAATCAAATAATCATAAACCTAGAGAGAGCCCTCTATGAGCATAGGAAGGCTAGGTCCTTGGACTCCAAAGCAGTCTAATGTGGTTCCCTGTAGATTTTTTTTTGCCGATCTTGCAAATCACGGGGCTCCAACATATTAAATTGGTACAATTTGAACTTCCACACCAATAGAGAACTTGGATGATGTTAACTTGTGTGACATGAATTGTGTCACCCAAATTACTCATTAAATTCTAGTTGGAGGAGCTAGTTTTAAGTTAAGCATGTGTGATTTCTAATTTGTAGAAATCAAGGTCAATTATATAAGGTTGTTTTGAGTTAAACTTTTTCCAACTATTGTAGGAACTATTGGAGGGTCAAGTTGTGTAGTAGGACTTCAGTCAAACTCGGTGATCATATAGTTAACTAATAAATCAACCAAAAATAGCTAGTGCATGTATATAATTCAAGTTCCCCAGGATTGGTGGAGATTCCAAGTTAGTGTCACATCAGTTATAGACTAGTCTTGAATGTACATGTGTTGCATGTAGTCAGACGACCAGCGTAAGGAACCACGCAATAAATTTAAGAAATTCCTAAAAAATAGGGGCCTAATTCCTCAAGGAACAGTACAAGGAAATAATAGCTCAAGCATAGGTAGAAATTGACTAATTCTAGGTTAGAGGTTCTTAGTGAGTAGAGAGATAGGTTATTCACTTGCAGGTTGTGATCAGTTGAGAAAAGAAATTATAATACACATCTATTATTTTGATTTAATCCAATCAAACATCAAGGTTTTTAGCAGAGTACTTTCCCCAAAAGAAAAATACATGTTTCATTTTTATGATTTTGTATTGCAGGTGCTAGTCATCAGTAATTTTTACTATCTGAAGATAATTAAATATCAGTCGTAGATTTCTAAAAACAAGATTCCTCAATATTGTGAGTTTTAGAAATCTCACTGCCTTTATTATCCTTGTCACAATTTTTTTATTATTCTACTATTTACCAGTCCATGATTAACTTTCTATTCCTAAAAGGCCCCTCCTGGGCTTATGACACTCAACTAGTTTGTTTTTCCCATCTATCATCCAACATTCTGTTTTTTCCTATACCCCATTTTTTCACTTTCATCCAGGTTTTACAATCAGCCTATTGTTTCCCATTTTCATCAGGTTCCTCAAACCTTAAAGGTCTCAAGACTACCCCTATAATCTCTTTAGATCAATCAAGTACATCAGTTTGTATACGTTCAAATACACCAATTGGTCAAAAAATTCTATTTTTACAATATTAAGATCCCAAACCAAATTTCAGTCAAAAGACCAAGTTAAAACCCTCCCACTAGATCATTAGGGTTTCTTAGATTATAGGGTCTTCATTGGTATTTTAAGCTCCATTATTCTTATGCTAAGACCTGGTTCTAATGAAAAAGAAGAGCAACACATGATGGCCCAAGAAAGAGCAAAAGATCTCCAAAGGAGGCTATTTTGTCAATTTCAGTCAAAAGACCAAGTTAAAACCCTCCCACTAGATCATTAGGTTTCTTAGGTTATAGAGTCTTCATTGGTATTTTAAGCTCCATTATTCTTATGCTAATACCTGGTTCTAATGAAAAAGAAGAGCGACACATGATGGCCCAAGAAAGAGCAGAAGATCTCCAAAGGAGGCTATTTTTTCAATTTCAAGTCTTGCAAAAGGTAAATGTGCTTCACATTTCTAAAAGAATGTCAAAGGTAAATCAACAAAGGGAATTGACAGAGTAATTGATGAGTTTATAAAGAAAAGCAGGGCACAATAAGTCAAGATGAGAAATCAAGGTTTCTAAGCCTAATTGGATCAAAAGTATGCCAAATAGGGATCCAATGCAGCAAAACACACAAAGGAGGGTAAAGCTCTCATTTCAGTCATTTACATTTAGTGGTTAAAGGACAGAAAAACATGGTACAAGCTACAAGGTAAATATAAAAAAAAATTAGGATGCCACCACTGTGTAAATGTCTAAGGTTATCTAAGAGAATTCAGCATTTTCAAGGATCGGAAGGAAAGTTCACTTCAGGGTTTCATAACACCTGCTAAAGTGAAAATGTTCAAGGACATAGACCAACCAAAGAAAGTAAGCCTTGTCACTCAAACATAGTTTTCAGAACCGGAAGGTGAAGAGTATCAGTGTGCAAGTTTCAAAATTATAAATTCAGACACCTGCAAAATAGAAGTGGTCCAAAAAGGTAATAAACATGATCTTGAATTTCATAATGCTGGTAAAAAGGTGATTTTATCATGCCAGATGATCAGTAAGAAATGTGAGGACAGGGTTTTCATAGTCATCTATCAAGAAAATGATGAAAGGCATCACTAGGCCAAAAGGAAGTTATAATTCACCAAAGGGAGCAAATCTGCTTACAAACAGTGAAGGGAGGTCTGAAAAGATCAAGGGGTTAAACTGAGTTTTATAAAAGAGGCTTCACATCAAGATGAAGAGGCTGTTGTATGGCCAAATTCACCAGATAAAAGGAATAAGCTCTTCATGCCTCAAGAGACCAAAAGTAATTTTTGTTCACCTGCAGGAAAAGGGGCAAATAAAATATCAGTAAAAGGTCAAAGGCTTGAAAATAAAACATTAGAAAAGTGGGTTTTACATTTAAAAATCAAAATTTTAAACCTATAAAGACCCTCTTCACCTTTCAACAACTCGTTTTGCTTTAAAAAAATCATCAACAACCATTCAAAGCAAAATTTGTGATTTCCTGGCAAGTTTGGGCAAAGCTGCCTTGTGCTACACAGCTGGAAGCTTGTGCTACGCCCCTCGAGGTTTTTTGATGCGTAAATTCATCTGTGCACTGCACACTTGAGATTACACACTACGCATTCACTAAAGACCCGGCAGGCCCATGCACAAGTGCAAATGCTATGCGTTTACTCCATTTAGAAGACCCGACAGACCTTCCCGCGTTGCAAGTTCAACCTTCTACTCACCCAAAAGAGCCGTGCTGACGATGTGTTCAACAGTGAAAGTGCTACATGTTTAAATCTTTCAATGACCCGAAAAGCCCATGCACTACGCATTTAACTCGGTAGACCAGTGTAGAGCTCACTTGACTGCCTGTTTGTGTTCAAAAGTGCTTCGCGTTCAATGCTGCATGGAGGTTCACCTAACTGGCCCGGTTGTGTTCAAAAATTGTGTGTTTAACCCGAAAAAAAATTCACCTGACAGGACCTCCAGTGCTGTGCATTCAGCGCTATGCCCTCCGCCAATCAAACAACACATGCAGCCACCTGAAAATAGGTTCAGGTGTTTGCGCTCTTAGTGAGGAGGGCCTCTGCACCAGTGCAAGCATTCAAATGCCTCAAAAACCGCTCCAATTTTCTACTAGGTTCCTTCCTAACATTTTTTTAGAGGTATGTGGATGCCTTGCCCTCTTTCATGCAGCTTGGATATGTGAAGTTAGAAAGGAATCTAAAAAACCCTAAAAGAAAAGGAAAACTCATTTTCCTTCATTTACCTCCTTTTGATATCAGTGCAAGGTATCCAAAGCATAGTGTTTTACAAATCTGTAGGGTGATCATCAATTTTTCCAAACCTCTCATTTTGCTCATTTTTCCATCACCCTCATTCACTCATCCTTTTCATCCACTTGAAAAAACTTCCTTTCTCGTCACCATCTCATTTCACCTCCCCCTATCATTTTAGAAACAGAGTTAGGGTGTTTGTTTTCAAAACAATAAAGTTAAAATGTCAAGGGAAGGTAGTAGTGACAATGGTGAGGGAGGCCAAGGGCCTAAAAGACATCAACACAAAGGTGGAATAGTAAATAGGTTTGAACCACTGAACACTACAAAGTTGATGGCATCTCCTATGCCAGTTTCATATTTCCAGGATGTGGATTGTTTTGACTTTTTTGAAAAAGTAAAACAGATATAGAGTCATCCTGAGTTGACGAGGCTATTTATCCTCAACCTTCATGATGATTAAGTTAATTTAGCAGGGGTAAAATTTGAGCTATCTTCAAAATATCATTTCTATGGCCACTGGGATACTTAGTAGGGGAGAAAAGTGGTTCGAGCAGGCTAGTTTGGATCTGAGTGACTATGAACCTTTCCTAAAACCTAGATACCAAGCTGACTGCAAATCCATTTTTCCCTTTTCACATTTGCTAGTGATATATGCACCCTTGATGAAAGTCATCATGAAATATTTTACATGTGAGGGGAGGTTTTCTAGGCTTTATTCATACCATATAAGGCTGCTCATGCACATCACTAGGGTAAAGATGCTACATTTTCCCTATTATCTCTATAGGAGTATTGCTAAGATGTCTTATATTGTGAAAAAGAGACATCCTTCACAACAAATGCAGGGTTTTTTTCACCATTCTCTTATCAAGATAGTTGTCTTGCATAAATTAGATAAAAAGGGTATTCCATGGGAGGTGTTCATCGCCCATGAAGTGTTCACAAACCCACAAACCCATCTTCAGCCAAATGCACCCTCATCATCCCATCCCCCTTCCTCATATTCTCCTAATGCTTCAACTAGTGAACAAAGTGGCAATGAATAAGCAAGTGACCATAAGTAAGAGGAAAATGAAGAGGAAAATGATGAAGAAGAGGGAAATAAGGAGGAAGATGATGATGAAGAGGAAGAGGTTAGCAATGAAGCAGAAGACATGGAGATAGATGACACCTCTGATAGTGAGAACAGAAATGATGATAAGGGTTGTGATGATGTTAGAAACAAAGAGGACAGTGATGAAAAATAGAACATGGTAACTGATGGCAATGATGATGATGATGTCAGCAGTGAGACTAAAGACCAAAAATTCAGTGAAGAGACTAATAACAATAGTGAAAAACACAACAAAGGGTTAGGAAATAGTAAGAATGGAAGCAGTGACAATAATGATAGCAGTCCTAATGGCCAAGAAGGTAGTGAAAACAATGAGCCTGATAGTGGTAATGATGATAGTGTAGATACTAGTGCCAAATACTGTAAGACTCCTACCAGTATTGAAGGAAATGAAGAAAGTGGCCAAGGTAATGATAATGATGAGGGTGACAATAGCTCAAAAAACCTAGTTGACAATGACGCTGATATCAATGAAGGAGAAAGGGATGATGATACAAATTAAGATCACAACAATGATGTTGACATGGAAGAAAATGAAAGTGAGGCTAATGAAGGCAGTCAAGAACACAGTGCAGAAAACATCAGTGCAGAGGTCAATGAGGAAGATAAAAGAAGTCTTGAGGTTAGCCATGGTGAGGGCATTCAAATGAAAAAAATTGAGCTTTTCCCTCTCACATGCAAAAGAGGAAAGATGCATGTCTTTGCTGCCTCTAAAGGCAAGGGAACATGCCATCCTCCTTAGCTAAGAAGCTTGACAAAGGCAAAAAAAAAGATCAAAGAATAAAATGGAGAATATCAGCATGAGGTTGAGAGAGAGTTTGAAATCATTCATATTGACAGTGACGAGCAAAATGAAGCAAGGATCACAAACTTTCTCCTCCAGAACAAAAATGCCTGAATTGAAGACCTACAAGCAAATATATATAGGGCCAAAAGTGTGAATAATGTCCTTGAGATGGAGAACGAACAACTAAGGGAAAAAAATTCCATTTCTGAGGCTAGAGAAATCAAAGCCTGGAAAGAAGCTCAAAGGGCACAGGTAAAGCTAGAGGAATTCATGGGCACCTATCAGGAAAGTGAAGATGAAGAAGGGTAGTCCAGAAGAAGACCAAGAACCATGGGTTTAAAGAAGGCCTTGGCAAGACAAAGAGAGCAAGAGTCCGCCTTGGCAGAGCAGCTCCCTCTAAGTGAACTGCTTGCCATGGAGATAGAATACGATCAGGAGCCTTGGCTAGAAATAGCAAACACACACTTGGAGGCAAAATTGGACAAGGAAAATAAAGACCTTGACCTCCAAAGGAAGATGACCAAACACTATTCACCTAGAAATAAAATTGCAAGGGCCAAGCTCAAAAGAGCCCTTGCCAAAGTTCAAACCCTTAAGGAGGAAAAAGGTTAAATAAATATCAACCTTCTCGCTGATGCTTCCATGCAATCATCCCAAACATAACAAGGAAGATAATTGAAAATTTTGGGAACTTTTTGGAAATTTAGGATTTTTGCTGATTTGGATGGCCAAGGGCGCAACACCCTTGGTGCTACACTTTTTCTTAGGGCATCCTCAGGAGGGAAGATTTTCATTTTTGGAATCCTCAGCTCAATTACAACATTCTCACCAAATTTCAAGTCATTTGGAGTTGATTTGGTCCTCCAAAAGGGTAAAACAAACCCTAATTTTCACCTTTCTGCCTAG
Organism: Pinus albicaulis; assembly: GCA_034641835.2. Taxonomy (NCBI): domain Eukaryota; kingdom Viridiplantae; phylum Streptophyta; class Pinopsida; order Pinales; family Pinaceae; genus Pinus; species Pinus albicaulis. The sequence goes on along the minus strand of CM076571.1, from coordinate 285,786,971 downwards.
TTTTTAGGACATGTGTTGCACCTTTACTAGTCTTGGGAGTTTTTATTTTTGAAAGGGTTATAGGGTCCAATCAGAAAACCAAGGGTATTTATAGAAATTAGCCTCAACAGGCTTCCCAACGAGCCATCACGGAGCCCATTCCGACATCGGGAAGGCCTTCAAAACTTTTCTACAAGATGACCCAGTTTTCTTGCTCATGTGTTGTGCCCTTGGCCTGGAAATACATCCTAAAACTCAGTGCTGCACCCTGAAAGTAAAAAATTCAACAAAGTATGCTTGGAAATATTTTGGAGGCATGAGAAAACCCAAATTTCAATTTTTTTGCAAAAATAATCGAGAAGATATTTTATATTAGATATTTTGTGCCTTAGGCCTTGCAAGGTCTCAAAGGACAAAGTGAAATTTATGATTAAATAATAGGCTTCTAGAGACCTAATTAGGGTTTACTCCTCCAATTCAAGATAAATAGAGCATGGAGGTTTCATTGTATATGTTATATATTTTTTGAGAACGCTATGAAATAGACTTGGAGTTTATTGGTGAAACTGGTTTTTGGTGCCTTGTGATGGTGTTGGATTGTGCTTCCATGGATCAAGCTCACTCTTAGGATTCATTAAGATTGTTTAAATGGTGATTTATTCCATCTTTATGTTTGTTTCCTTTATTTATTCATTATGTTTATGGTTCATTTAGTTATTGAACAGAAATAGAGAATAGGATTTACCTTCTTGGTACCCTACTTCTGCCTGCTTTCTTAACTTCCATGTTTTCTTCCTCAAAGTTTTGCTAAAGAAATCCTTAAATGTTATTTAGTGTTACTGATATGTTATGCTAGAATCCTATCTATTTGCAAGTAATTTTTAGATAATCCTTCACTGCTCTCTTAGCTTACTTAACTATTGTTTTTAAGACTTGCTTAGCCTAGTTGATATTGAGGAATCCTTCATTGCTCTTCAAGTTTTCATTATGATATCATCTTAGAAGCTCTTTCTTGTCTATTGGTTTTTTAAAGGATCCTTGATTTCCCATTTAACTCACTATATTCACAACTCCATATTACTTCAATCTCTCTTGACCTAATTAGATCCATTTGATCTTGCCAACTTGCCCTTTAAACTATCCTTGACTCATTTTTACACATTTCAAGACTTTTGCAGACTCCATAGTCCAATGGATTGATTTTACCCACTCTATTAACCTACTTAACAACTTTCCCAACAAACCAAAAAAACAAACAAACCCTAAACTTAACAACTAGCTTAAAATCAAAACCTAAAAAGAAAATAAGTTCATATCCTTTGCACAAAATAGAGAGAGCCCACTCCGAGTCTAGGAAAGCTAGGTCCTAGGACTCCAAATATTGGTCTGATGTTACCCCTATTCATTTTTTCTCACCAATCTAACAAATTATGGGGACTTAACATAATGGCGATCACAGTGGGACCTTTGAGTCAGTGACATCCTAAGTATACCTTAGGAACTCTCAAATCCCTATCAAACTTAAAAAATTTAAGTGTTAGCAAAAATTAGAATCTAATTTTTTCACCATCCTAGAAAAATGATGACTCAACTGGAGGACACTCATAGAAACCTTAGGGCTACATAAAGGAACTCAAAAAAGCACAAAAAATCCTTATATTGTTTTTTTTGCAAATTATTGGTGGTGGACCACAAATATCTATCCTTAAAACAGCTAAAAACATCCACCTGGCGACTCCACTAGCCTCCAGTAGGCCTACTAACTTTAATAGTTCTCGTAGACTTCCCTTGGATAGTGTAAAACCATCCCTTAGTAGTTTAGAATCCTAGTCACCACTATGTGAGTTTATCAAACACTAAGAGATTTCAGCCTTCTGAAAGTAGTCATAAATTTTCAACCTCTCTACACTTTGGGTTTGAAATCTGGCTTCACAAAGGATCAGTACCAGATCTCACCTGGACACAAACCCTCCTACCATAGTTGACGACCTTGAAAGGATTTTTTGGCAAACTTACATAATTGAAGATTCAAAAACTGTTAAGACCATTCATAGAGCAAGTTTTGTCCCTGAACATCTTACAGCCTTGCAAGATCCCCAGTTTGACTTACACCATACAAGAAACCTTTTCCGAACTAAGTCACAAAGTGGGATTGACCAGATAGACCTTGAGCCCATAGATTTGCAGCAGAGTCCTAGCAGAGAAGCCTCTCCTTCCACTCCTCTTGATTTTTAACTTCTCCATCACATTGGCTCTTTTCATTCCAAGTCTGCTCAAAATCAGTTTGTTGGTCCAAGTACTTCCACCACACCCATTCATACCACCATTGTGCAAAACACACCACTTCATCCTACACCCTCTCTCAAAAACACCCCCCTTGTAAATCCTCCTTGGATTCCATTAGCTCCCATCATGGCAGCATGGCACGCCCCTCTAGTACTACCACAACCTCTGAAACCTTTGCCAAATGACTACCAATCCAAAATCCCTCACTTCACCGAAGCCAACTCTACAATTTCCCAATAGCATGTAGATAGAATAAATTATGATTTTGATTACATCGAATTAGAAGAAGAAACCATGAATATGAGGATGTTTTCCCAAAGCTTAGGAGGAGAAGCTAAAAAATGGTTCAAAATCTTGACTCCTAACATCATACATGATCTCCCCTCCCTTTACCAGAAATTCATAAACAAATTGGATATTAAGAAAAACCCTCTCCAAATTCTCTCAGAATATAACAACCCTAAGAGAAATGTCAGGGAAATAATCCAATACTATTACACTAGGTTCAATAGTGTGGACAATGCCTTCCCACCTCACATGAAACCCCCACAAGGCCTAGTGTTACACCATTTTTTGGTCATCTAACCTACTATCATTAGATGGACCCAAGTACACCATGTAAGACCAATTTTACCCTAAGTAAAATTTCTTTCACTATGTAAAATAACTTAATAAAACACATTTATTAGGTTGTTTATGGTCTAAACAGGAAACCCCAAAAGGAAATATTAAACAAACCTATATTTGTTTGATTTTCCTCAAGGAATAATCAATTAAACAATAATTTAATTATTATTCCTGGTCATGTTAAACCCAAAACAAAGAAATTAATTAGATAAATCTTTATTTGTCTTATTATTTTCTAGGAATAATTATTTAAATCTTATTTAAATAATATTCCTTGTTAAATATGACTAAATCACCCATAAATAATTAAATAAATCATTGTTTATTTGATTATCCTTCAACCACTTCCTTAAAATGATAAATAAATCATTTATTTATTTATTATTCACAAATAAAGGGATTTGACCCAAGTCAAATACCTTTTCCCTCCAACAAATATAATAAAATATTCCATAAAAGGTGGATCTAGATTTGGTTAATGTTATTTTAATCATGCACCAAGATCTAGAATGACCCAATATTTCGTTATAAATAGGAGGGTTTTTCCTACCATTCTTGAACTTTTTTTGCCTATTAGATCACTCTGGATCTATACTCTTGGTCTGACTTTGAGCCATTATCATTGTCATATTTTCCATTATTTGCTGTGTGAGCTCCCTTTGAGTTCTATCTTTGTCTAGGTTTTCTACACCAACAGGAGAGAGAAATGCTAGATCTGAAGTGTTGAGGACTTCCAAGAACCCATCCCATTGAGGAGAACTGGAAACACCTTCTTGTTTTCCTCCCAGGTGCCCTTAATACAAAAAATTCTTTCAAAAAATATTGTTCTTGTCTTGTCTATTGGATGTATGGAGCAAAACCTTATTTTTACTACTTAAAGTCTCTTTATGCATAGATCTGGTCTTTTACAGCACTTGTCTTGATCAACTAACTGCAGATATGAAGATATTGGCAGTCATATTTGATGTTAGGGCTATAAGTTATGCGTAGCTAAAGTGGTATTTTTTCGTACACTTCGACAAAAGATTCATACTAACAACTGGCGACTCCACACGGGTTTTCAATTAAGACCACTGTCGTTTTTCATATTCCTGCATATCCAGCTACTTCAGACCCTAGGGTTTCTTTTCAGATTTTTGTTTTTTCTATTTTTATGTTTTTTTTCCCATATAAAACCCTAAAACATTAAAATTTCTAACTTCTGCGTGTTTCTGGCCCTATTGCGCAGGTGACAGACATCAGCCGCAACTGAGACGGCAACTTTTTCAGAAATCTGCCGCCGGGACACTCGGAGCTTCAGGTCGCACTTTTCAGCCCAGAACCTGCGACCTGGACTCTAGGTCGCACTTTTCAGCCCATTATCTACGACCTGCACAGAAAACAGGTCAGAACCTGCGACTTGCCAGTTTTTCTGCTATTTTTCTGCAATTGTTCTGGGTTTTTCTGAAGCTTCTGTCAGAGTTTTCCAGCCTCTGTCTCAGCCGGTTTAGACCTATTTCTGATATATTTTTCTCATCTAAGTGGGAACATAGCCCCCTAGGGCTTCAGTACCCTCCACTTTTGGTGGAAGAGCTTTAACTGTTTCAGGTGTCTGTTTTTTCAGAGTTTTAGCTGCCCCTTTTTCAGATCTAATACCTCCTTTTCAGATCCCTTTTTAATCAGCTCTTCTCCCTTTCAAATCACCTCCTAAAGTTTTGTTTGGATCTACCTTTAGGGCCTCCTCCTTGTCCCTTCTGATTTTTACTGATTTCCTCCTTTTTCCAGCCACCTTGCCTCTGCCTCTTGGCTGTGTTCTGCCCCCCTTTTCAGCAGATTTCTCCTTTAGATCCCTGTCCCTCCCGACCTTAGATCTATTGGCCTCTTTTTAGTATGTTTTGACTAGATTTTTTCCCTCTTTTAGACTAGTTTTGAGAGACCCTCCTTTTTGGGTTAGATCGATGCATTGTTAGCTGCTAATTTTCTGTTGTTTCAACATTCTATACTGTTCTCTGCAGATTTATTTTCAGTTACGCAACACACTTTTTATTTTACTCTCAAAACGTCTGGGTTTAAAAATTAAAATTAACGCACGCCACACACTCACCCTAAGCGATGAAGAGCCTGGTTAACACTGCCAGGCAAAGACTTTAAAACATTGTATAATCAATTGACACTGCACCTTTCTGCCCTTGTTTCGACATTGTAATCACTTGATTCTGCACCTCCCTACCTTTGTTGGTCGTTCTTCTTCCCCTTGTGCTGTGTTTGTGTTGTCACCATTGTGCCCCCAAGGCGCACATCTTGGAGACTTCTTGGCCTTCACCCTCAGTTTCCGGTCGGTTGACCTACTCCTTCCCGCCATCGTCGAGTTACTCCTCCTCCAAGTCCACACTCTGACTCCTCTTTTGATTCATTGGGTTCTCCTTTTACTTCTGGTTCTTCCCCTGTCACCTTTGCTATGTCTGGTCCAGGGCCTAACGCTAGCGGTAATCCCGGCCCTAATGTCGGGACTACTACTAGCGGAACCGCCACAGGAACTACCTCGGCTGCACCTTTGCTCCCTTACATGGCAGGCCTCAGCCTCCCTGATCTCAATCAGTTGATCAATGACCCTATTCGCCATGACGTTGGTTGGCCTGCTATGCCAACCAAGCTCCCCTCCGACATCCCTAAGTTCGAAGGCCTTGCTGGAGAAGATCCAACCAACCATGTCCGATATTTCCACATGTGGTGTTCCTCCAATTCCATTACTGATTATTCCATCCATCTTTGGTTGTTCCAACGCACGCTTACGGGCGAAGCTTCTAAATGGTATGTTGACCAGGCCACCTCTTCCCATACCACCTTTGCGACCATTGCCCAAGCCTTTTTATCTTATTTCCAGCTCCCTCTCTGATACGACACTGGTACAGAGCTTTTGAATTCTTTCTGTCAAACCTCTTCAACCCGCCTTTCCACTCATGTCCAGGAATGGTGGAGAAGAAGGAGCTTATGTCGAGCTCCCACCTTCGAATATCGGGTTTATATGGACTAGTTCCTTCACACTCTCTTACCTCCCATTGGCAAAGATGCCGCCTCTCATTTCCCTCAAACCGAAGAAGCCGCTCTCCAAATAGCCTTGAAATATGACCTGATCTACGCTCAGTCTGGTTATGTTTATACCGTCCTTCCTGACCTCCCCAGGCCCGGTGGCGCTAATGCCCTGGGGGCATCTCATTCCGCTGACGGTATCGTTGGAGCCCTTTCTCATCCATATGCTCAACCTCCTATGGGCTATGGTCTCCCTCGAGGAGGGGTCAGCACCTCTAGCACTTTTCCCCCTCCAAGTAGCATGTATCCAGGATACGGCATGCCTCATCCTTTGGCCCAACCTCCTGCTTACCTCAATGTTGCCCAACCTAACCACTATCCTTATCCGCAGCTTGGTGCTCCAGCTCCTCCAGCATATGCACTTGCACCTCCCTTGCCTTCTCAACCCCAGCAACAGCACCTACAGCCCCCTCCAGGGCAAGTATTTGCACAGCAAGGCACGAATAATCGCCCTTCCTCTCAAAGAAGGTGGAGAGGCAATCAAAATCAATCTACCCCTGGTACTCATAGACCCAATCCTCAAGGTACTGACCCTAACACTGCTAACCAGCAACAGGGCACTCAGCCCAAGCCGTACAGGCCTATCTGCACAAATAAGCCTTGTTCGTGTTGCGGTGTTTACAGTCATTACACTCACGATTGTCCCCTTCTACCACAGATGCGGCAGATGTGGGAGTCTCAAGCCACATTGCGAGGAAAACATGCCTCCCCTCACGCTCCCCCTAATGTGGCCACTACTCAACCGGATGTGTTTACCAATCCTTTCTCCCAGCAAGGATTCGTGGCTACCCAACCACTTGATGGACAGGTCGCCACTCAACCTTCCCCTTTTGGTTCCTCTGATTACCAGATCCTCATGATGAACTCTGATCCATCCCCAACCGTCGACCTTAACCTTCAAACTCGGTCTCGCCAGTACCCCAAGCCTCCGCTCGATGCTGCCTCAGGTCCTTCTTTAGGTTCTAAAGACCTCTTTGAAACATCTAATAATTCTACATATCCCTCAACCCAAAGTTGAGGTTCATACCAAGATTCCTAAGGGACCATTACGTCGAAACGCTGCTTCCGGTCGAGCTGCTCATTCGTATAACATAGTAGATGATTTGGCGCAATCTCCTGCCGCCATTTCCACACTGGAACTCCTCCAGTCGTGCCCTTCCCAAAAGAAGGTGACCACCATTTTTTGGTCATCTCACCTTTTCTTATTAGATGGACCCAAGTACACCATGTAAGACCAGTTTTTCCCCAAGTAAAACTGCTTTCACTATGTTAATTAAGGAAACCCCAAAAGGAATAATTAATTAAACCACAATTTAATTATTATTCCCAGTCATGTTTAACCAAAAAACAAAGAAATTAATGAGATACACCCATAGTTATCTTATTATTTTCTAGGAATAATTATTTAAATAATATTCCTTGTTAAATATGACCAAATCAACCACTATTAATTAAATAAATCATTATTTATTTGATTATATCTCAACCACTTCCTTAAAAGGATAAATAAATCATTTATTTATTTATTCTTCACTAATCGAGGGATTTTGACCCAAGTCAAAGTCCCTTTCCCTCCAACAAATAATAATAAAATATTCCATAGAGGTGGATCTAGATTTGGTTAACATTATTTTAATCATGCACCAAGATCTAGAATGACCCAATATTTTGTTATAAATAGGAAGGTTTTCCCCTTCATTCTTCACCTTTTGTTGCATACTAGATCACTCTGGATCTATACACTCGGTCTCATTTTCTGCCATTGTTGCTCCCATTGAGCTCTACCTTCTACATTAGGTTTTCTACATCTACAAGAGAGAGAAAGCTTAGATCTGAAGTGCTGAGGACTACAAAGAACCCATCCCATTGAGGAGATCTAGATACACCTTCTTGTTTCCTCCCAGGTGCCCTGTAATATAAAAATTCATTCAAAAATCGCGTTCTTGTCTTGTCTGTTGGATGCATGGAGCAAACTCTTTACTTTTCTGCTTAATGTCTTTCCATTTATAGATCTGTTGTTGCAGCACTTTAACTACTAATTGCAGATCTGAAGATGTTTTGCAGCCCATATTGTTGTTAGGGCTATTAGTTATGCGTAGCTAAAGTGGTTCTTTTTCGTACGCTTCGACGAAGAATTCATACTAACAAAGGCTCTATTATCTGCCATGGGCACTGTGGATCCTGCTGATGACCAAATGATTTTTTTCAACGCCCATCAATCGGAACATCCTCCCCTTCCTGCTTCCGTAGCCTTCCAAATCCTACTCAAAATCTGGAACACCAACGTTTCTTGGTGTATAATTGATGAGGGGGCATCCACCTGTGTGATGTTCGCTTCGGTTTGGAAGCAACTCAGATCTCTTGAGTTGGCCCCTTCCACGATCACCCTTCGAGCGTGGGATGGCCACGCCTCCCAGCCCATTGGCCTCTTCCATAATTGTCTTATCACTCTTGCGGGCAAGACTGTTTGCGTTGACGTCAAATTCATCGACGCCCCTCTAGATTACAACATTCTCTTGGGGAAAAGCTACACCTATGCCATGTCTATTGTCCCATCCACGTTTTTTTGTAAGATGTCTTTTCCTCACAATGGAAATATAGTCACCATCGACCAGTTGACTTATCATGAGCCAAAGTCTCAGACCTCCCCTAAGACGACCATCTCTTCTGTAGCCAATAAGCAAACCGTCGATTCCTTGACCAGTGTCTCTCCCGGAGTCTACAAAGACTCCTCTTTGCTTGGAAATTTCCCTGGTCTCCCTCCTCCTCCTATCTCTGATCCCAACTTATCAAATGTTTGCATGATGCAATCGTCTCGGGCAACCCTTAAGCAGCCCGCTGCGGCTAGTCAGCAATCTCAACCTCGCCCACTGCAACCCGCTCCTAGCCATTCATCTTAGCCAGCCATACCTCCTCCTCCTGGCCCCTCTCCTATAGCTGGTATCCATGAGCCCCTCTATACTCCTGGATCGGTTCCTCCTGGCCTTAGCCACCTCGGAGCCGTTCCACCCGGCCATTACCCCTCCGGTCAAATACCGTTATTAATTCCACCTCCTGGAGTGTACTCGGTACCTGTTATGGCTACCCTCTCTCTCCCCAACCTGACCCTGGGTATCCCCGTCTGGTACCTTGACCCCCCAGCCACTACCCCACCTGGTCACCTAAAACCCTACCTTGCTTTGACTTCAGTTCAACCGATCCCCGCTACCACGGTGCCTCACACACCTCAGCCCGCACCATCTCCGTTTGCGACAGTATCAGGCAACAGGGGAAAAGCTCACACAAAAACCAATCAGGACCAAGCCGCCTCGACGAACCCTACCCCTCCTCGACCGCCAAAGCGCGCTATCCAGTGTGCTTTGTGCGATATTGTCGGTCATGCCACCCATACGTGTCCTGAATTACCACACCTCAAGACCATGGTCAACGAGACGTTTCCGAAATCTGATCTCCCTGAAGTCTACGTCACCATCCCGGATTCTATCCCGAAACTCAAAACCTTGCGCACAAATCACCCTTGTGCTTTGTGTGATTTCCATGGCCATTACACCCACCTATGTCCCCGCCTTGACGAGTATCATTCCTCCTTAGACACGTACCACAAATTCAAGGCTATCCATGACAAGATACCCTCTCACTTGTTTGCGAATTCTACTTCAGTCGGACCATAGGATCTTCCTCCTCCCATTCACATTCCTCCTCCCGCTATCGCCACGACAGAGCCTTTGACCACCATTTTTTCCCTATCGTCATCCTTGAGAGATGATTTGCCTAACCTCCTACCTGCGGACACTCTCGGCTCCACCTCAGTATACCTTGGATCTACTGACGTTTCACATGTCAGCCCTTCTCCATAGGATGACCAGTCAACCATTACTACATTCTCGGGTGATCCTCCTTCCTCCAGTCTTCCCATCTGCTAGTCCAATGAAGACATTATGGAAGCCATGACCAACCCTGACTTTCTGTGGGATGATATGCACCATCCGCATACTTCCTCCCACAGCAGTCCCATGACCAATACGCTGTGGAAACTAAAGACTTCATTCCAAAGTAAGTTGATTGGTTCAAAAATCCCATCCCTGCACCTGATGCTTTCGAAGAAGGAAACATGGCCAATATCTCTCCTACCATTAAAATTGACATTTCGATCAAACCAGGAATCGAATAATATATCACCTTGGGCGCCCAATGCGCCCCGGAAGAAATCGAGGCTTACACTAAGTTTTTCAAATAATTCCGCGATATTTTTGCCTGGTCCTACTTCGAAATGCCCGGACTCGATCCCAACATCGTCGAACATCATATCGACACATGGCCCGATGCCAACCCAGTCCATCAAAAATTGAGACCCATTAATCCTTCCAGACGTGATGCTATCAAAGCCGAAATCGACAAGCTCAAGCAGGCTGGTTTCATTTATCCCATTGAATACACCACTTGGGTGTCCAACCCAGTTCCCGTCCTCAAGAAACAAGGCACCATCCGTGTCTGCACGGACTTTCGCGACTTGAACAAAGCTTGTCCCAAAGACAACTTCCCCACACCATTTATTGACCAAATCATTGATGAGTGTGCGGGGCATGAGGTTCTATCTTTTATGGATGGTTTCTCTGGATACAACCAAATCATTATCCGTCCTGCTGATCAACTTAAAACCGCGTTCATCAGTCCGTGGGGAACTTTCGCTTACTGGGTCATGCCATTCGGCCTTAAAAACGCCAGCGCCACTTTTCAACGGGCCATGTCTTATTGTTTCCATGACTTAGCTCATATTATCCTTTCTTATTTAGATGACCTCACTGCGCGTTCTAAGCATCGGGCGCAGCACCTCCACGATCTGCGTACCGTCTTTCTCCGATGTCGCAAGTATAATATCCGCCTTAACCCATTGAAATGTGTCTTCTGCATTCCCGTCGGCTGTCTCCTAGGCTTCATAGTGTCTAAGGATGGTATCACTCTTGACCCTTTGAAAGTTCAAGCCATTCTTGAACTTCCCATTCCGCGTACCTTACGCCAGCTACAAAGTCTCCAAGGCAAAGCTAATTTTCTTCGTCGGTTCGTTCCTGACTATGCCACCACCGCACATGGGTTCCTTAGACTCCTCCGATCTAACATCCCATTGGTATGGGATACCTATTCTCATGAGTCTTTCGACGCCCTCAAGCAGGCTCTCACATCCGCTCCCTTGATCCGCCCTCCCGACTTTGATAGGGACTTCATCCTGTACATCTCCGCTTCCACCTATTCGGTCGCTGGAGTTCTTATCCAGGAAGATGACAATGGTATCGAGCATGTGATCTACTACGTCAGTAAGAACCTCGTAGGGCCTCATGTTTCCTACTCATATGAAGAAAAAATAGCACTCGCTGTCGTGTTCTCGGTCCAAAAATTTTGTCATTACATCCTCATGCGTTCCACCAAGGTCGTGACTAATTCCAACCCCATGGCTTTCCTATTGAGTCGCCGCATCCTCACTGGGAAGTACGCCCGTTGGGTCGTCATCCTTCAAGAATTCGACCTCGAATTTGTCACACCAAAAAGTAAGAAAGGTTTAGCCCTTGCTGAACTCATTTCTGAATTACCTACTGGAACACAGGATCCCCCAGTTAATGATGATTTTCCTGATGAGCACTTATTCGCCATTACTTCAGACGATCCTTGGTACGGCGATATCCTCACTTACTTGTGAACCCAAAAGTTCGCTCTTCACCTTGATCGGGACGCTCGACGACGTATCCGACACCAGGCTCCCCGCTACCTTCTTATCGGTGACGACCTCTATCGTCGCGGTATAGATACTGTCCTTCGTCGTTTTCTCACACACGCTGAAGCTGAACAAGTCCTCAATGCCTGCCATAGCGACGCTTGTGGTGGCCACCTCTCTCGTCTTGCTACTGCCCAGAAAGTCATGCGCGCTGGGTTATTTTGGCCTTCCCTCTTCAGTGATTGCATTGAGGCAGTCAAACACTATTCCAATTGCCAAAATTTCACCCCTAAGGCATGAGCTCCCCCAGCTCCCCTCCATCCTGTCGTCTCAACTAGTCCCTTTTGTAAATGGGCCATCGACTTTATGGAGTGTCGCCCGCCATCCGCTGGTAACCATAAATATATCATCGTGGCGGTCGACTATTTCACAAAATGGGCCGAGGCTATGCCAACATTTAACAACACGGAAGCTACCGCAGCCCTCTTTTTCTTTAACCACGTTATCACTCGATTCGGGGTTCCGAAACAACTGGTCTCTGACCACGGCCGACATTTTGAAGATGAGATATGGCGTGAGCTATCCTCACTGTTGGGTTTTGAGCACCAATATTCCTCCTCCTATTACCCCCAAGGTAATGGCCAAGTTGAAGCAGTCAAAAAAATCCTCAAGACTATGCTTCAACGAATGGTGAATAAGCACAAAACCAACTGGCATCTTATGCTCTTCCTTGCTTTGTGGGCCTATCAAACTTCTGTTAAAACCGCCATCGGGTTTACTCCTTTCCACCTCGTTTTTGGAGAGGAGGCAGTCTTACCGATCGAGTGTGAAATCCATTCCCTTCACCTAGCCGTTGAACTTCTCCCTGATACCCAACCTCTAGAACAACGACTTATCATGCTTGAGCACGCCTCCGAAGAACGTCGTGTTGCATTGCAAACCCTTGAAGCGGCTAAGAAATGCACCAAAGCTCAGTATGACCGAAAAGTCCACCCTCGTACTTTTCACAAAGGCGACCTTGTTCTAGTATATGACCAGGCCCATGATGTTCTTGGTCATGGGAAGTTCGACTCATTATGGCTAGGCCCTTACATCATCAGTAAGGATCTGGGTAAGGGGGCATACCTCTTAGAGGACTTCAAAGGCAACCCCCTTCCTAATCCTCGCAATGCACTCTATCTTAAGAAATATTACCCTTAGCATTTCCCTTCTGAAATGCATGTTTTATTTTCTTTTAGATAGCCAGCATATTTTTTGTTTTCGTACTTTGATACTTCACCAGGACATACTCTATCTAGAAGGGTCACTTCACCTCCCCCCAAAATCAAATTTCCTCACTTACAGCACTTGTACTTGGGGCACCACTTTGCCTCCATACTTGTCGTTGTTCGTGTCGATTTTCGTCATGAGATACCATCTTGTACTCATGTTTTCATGGTCCCCCATGGGACCTTTACTATGTGGCAGCACCATCGAGTCGCCCTTGTTTAGAGCATCCAAGTTGAGTCATCATCGCATTCATGGAGTCTATCCCGAGTCCCTTTGTACCCCGCTATAGTCCTCCCTCCTTCATTGCTTGGTCTCTTTCTTTTGTGGCACATTATGGCCGTCAGTCCCATTGTCCCCTATCCCTTATGATACTGTGTCACTCGCTACCATGTCATTCATGTCCTTTATGCTCTAGCAAGGGAGGTCGTCCATTTGCTACTCAGTCCCCTCCATTCCATCATCATCATTGGCATTCTTCTGTCAGTCGCTCTACTATTTTCTCTCGTGCCTTAGTTGAGGATCTCTCATTGCCTCACCTATGGCGGACCTTCTTCTGTCAACATCATCTCCTTCATTCCAGGAGACAGGTCTAGAGGGTAGTGTACCTTGGTTCCAGCTTCCACTCTTGTTCGGTGCCTCGTATCAGGCAAAGGGATCTCTCATTTCCCTTTGACTTGATTGTTTCTCCACTCAAGCGCCTTTCAGCATGATCGAGATCCGTATGCTTGATGGTTCAGTGATGCAGCAGTCGCTTTTGGTGATTCCCGGGTGTGTGTGAGATGTCTCAGCCCTCATGAGGGGGTGGCCCTGCAGGTAGCCCCCCACATGCCCGGATGACCTCTTCATTGCAGCCTTCGATGTAGCTCCATATATTTGATGATGGCGGCCTTAGCCGCTTGCAGCGCTTCTTTGATTTACATATATCAGTCAGATTTTTTGAGCCCTTCCCCGCTTATAGGGGGCATTTGGGTTGTAGTTGTATCTCATGTACTCAGATATTATTAAGTCCTGGCTGTTATCCCAGGCACAACATGTATATGGGATCCCTCATTGTATTGTTATTTGGCTCATGTTTATGCCGGCTGTACTTTATAGTTCGGTCCCTTGTTTACTGGACACACTATTCTTTTGTACTTTTTCTCGGCGGGCATAGGTATGCCTCCCCCGCCGCCTTTAGCACAAGTACCCTCTCATAAAAAGAGACTTGTTGCACCTGTAAGTCTCGTCTCCTCAGGGTCTAGTTCTTCAGCACATTAGTCTACCTTACATTTCTCTCTCTGACTTCCCTTTTGATGTCTGGTGATTGAGTTCTTACAACGTACTTCAATCATACGATTTGCTCCTAACACTCGCACGCTGGGGGGCAATCTGTTACACCATTTTTTGGTCATCTAACCTACTATCATTAGATGGACCCAAGTACACCATGTAAGACCAATTTTACCCTAAGTTAAATTGCTTTCACTATGTAAAATAACTTAATAAAACACATTTATTAGGTTGTTTATGGTCTAAACAGGAAACCCCAAAAGGAAATATTAAACAAACCTATATTTGTTTGATTTTTCTCAAGGAATAATTAATTAAACAATAATTTAATTATTATTCCTGGTCATGTTTAACCCAAAACAAAGAAATTAATTAGATAAATCTTTATTTATCTTATTATTTTCTAGGAATAATTATTTAAATCTTATTTAAATAATATTCCTTGTTAAATATGACTAAATGACCCATAAATACTTAAATAAATCATTATTTATTTGATTATCCTTCAACCACTTCCTTAAAATGATAAATAAATCATTTATTTATTTATTATTCACAAATAAAGGGATTTGACCCAAGTCAAATGCTTTTTCCCTCCAACAAATATAATAAAATATTCCATAAAAGGTGGATCTAGATTTGGTTAATGTTATTTTAATCATGCACCAAGATCTAGAATGACCCAATATTTTGTTATAAATAGGAGGGTTTTTCCTACCATTCTTGACCTTTTGTTGCCTATTAGATCACTCTGGATCTATACTCTTGGTCTGACTTTGAGCCATTATCATTGTCAAATTTTCCATTATTTGTTGTTTGAGCTCCCCTTGAGTTCTATCTTTGTCTGGGTTTTCTACACTGAACAGTGATAGGTTTGCTAGATCCGTTACCAAGACCCAAGAGCCCATCCCATTGAGGAGAACTGGAAACACCTTCTTGTTTTCTCCTGTGTGCCCTTAATACAAAAAATTCTTTCAAAAAACATTGTTCTTGTCTTCATTTTATTAATCTTAAAAATTCGTATCCTTATTTTACCGCTAATAGGCATTTCTTTGACTGCTTCTTGCAAGATTTGTCTTTGGATTGTCCAACTGTGATCCGAAGATATTAAGGACCATATTTGATGTTAGGGCTATAAGTTATGCGTAGCTAAAGTGGTCTTTTTTCGTACACTTCGACAAAAGTTTCATACTAACACCTAGCAATAGTGAAATTCCCAGAAGGCTCTGATCTAGACATGACCTACCAATTAAGAGAAAGGGATCCCAAAACTTTAGAAGACATGTAAAGGGGAGTTGTGATTGCAGAGGCCAACCTAATTGAAAAGAGGGCTAGGATGAGGTCAAAAATGAGAGTCACATACAAAGATGAAACTATGGCCTCAACCTCTTCATCCGATGCCAAAATTAATAGCCTAGTTAGAAAAATGGAGAGAATGATGGAGAGGATAAACTTGAATGAAAGAACACCTCCTAGGGGAAATCAACCAAATCCCCAAAACAAAAATAGGAATCAGAACTTCAGAAGAGACCCACCCCAAATCAGATAAAGGGAAAATGACCAACAAATTAGGCCTCCTTTCCAAGACAATTATGTGGATGAGGAGGAAAGATAAATAGAACAACCAGAAGAAAACCATGTAAACTTTATAGGCTCTGACAATGAGGGTGATGTTTTTCTCAGAGAAGAAGAACAAGGTTTATTTTCCTCAAATCAAAATGATATAACAAACTATGAGGAGTCTAAAAAGTATAAGTTTGGATTCGAGAATGCCATAATGGAGGTCCACAGACAATATGATATTAGGAGTAAGAGAAACCAAGAGGACTCCAAAACAAACAAATAAGAAACTACTGTTAAAAATACCCCTATAAATATAATGAAAAATACAGCAGAGGACACAATCACCATGGCTAAGAAATATGATCCTAACAAAGACAAAATAGGGCAATCAAATGGTGACCCAAGCTGCCCTAGTACATCAACTAGTGGCCCTAGTAAATCTTCTCAAAATGACAGTCCTAATAAAACTCAGCGAACCAAAATTGCTGAAAGAACTATGTGCGACAAAATAGATGTAAATATGCCAAAAACACTAACACCTTTCAGCTTTGAGGGATATATTTCCAAGATCAAAATAAGCATGCCTCTTGCTGAACTAGTAACTAAGGATGTATATAGGAATCAAGTCTTGAAATATTTTAATATAGGAAATGACACTGACACCTTGAACTTAATTGATGACAAACCAGAGCTACTTTTTGGACCTGAATTAGAGGGGAAAATATCAAGAAGGAGTTGTCCCTCCATTCTATGTCAGCTTAAACATTCATGACAAAATCTTGCATAATTTTATGCTAGACTCTGGAGCCTCACACAATCTCATGCCTAAGGTAGTAATGGATAGATTAGGCTTAGAAATAACCAAACCTTACAAGGACTTATACTCTTTTGATTAAAGTAGAGTCAAGTGTTTGGGTCTAATCATGGATTTATGTGTCAATCTGGCACAAATACCTGCTAAGAATCTAGTCATGGACATAGTGGTTGCTGACATTCCCCGAAGTATGTCATGCTTCTATCTAGATCATGGGGAGCCAAACTTCAGGGGAATCTCTAGATGGACATGTCCTATGCTACCATCCTGATTTTTAACCAAACATGAAGGTTCTACCAGGAATCACACATGAAATATATGGTTAGCAACGAAGATAGGCCAAACAACACCCCTATTTATTCCATCCATTCAAATCTTGACTCATTTATCTTGTATAACAATGATGACATTGACAAACAAGTAAATGAAATTGAGAATGATCTAGGCTTACTACAATAGTCAAACCAAACATTGAATCAGGAACTTGAAAACCAAAACTCTAGCAGCCCCGAACAACAACATAATGGAAAAGTTGAACTGGAAACACTTTGGAACATGAGCTTTTATGGCTCTTGTGGAAAAGCCGGTTTGGGAGCTGGTGTCTGGATTCATAACACCAATGAAGGCCACTCCTACAAGCTAAAATTTCAATGCACTAACAATATTTCCGAGTATGAGGCCCTTCTCCTTGGTTTACATTTTCTAAAATACATAGGAGCCAAGAAAATTTATGTTCAAGGAGACCCTAAACTAATCATTAGAAAAATCAAGGGAGAATATTCTGCCAAGAATACTAGACTAAGAGAATACCTGAATGTTTCCTTGGATCTCCTGAAAATTTTTGAGAAGTATAAACTTATCTCCATCCATAGAGCTCAAAACAGCTTGGCTAATGAACTTTCCTTTGCTTCCGACACATGCAAAATGCCTCATGCTAATGAACAATATACTGTGAAAGTCAAGTGCAAACCAGCAGTCCCAGATAACATAGATCACTGGAAAGTATTTGAAAATGACAAAGAGATTGAAAATTTCTTGCAGCCCAAAACCAAGTTTGAAATGTTAAAATCAGACTTAATCCATCAAGAAGCTTGCTTTGATGAAGAACAAACCCTCAAAACAGAGCTACCTTGTAAAAATGACATAAATCTGCTAGAATATCCTCTTAAGGCAGAATCATTGGTAGATTTAGATCAAAAAGACCTTGAGGAGCTACAATGCAAAGATAACTCATTACCAAGAGGTCATGCCCCCTTATAAGAGTTGTTTGACTTCAATGATGTTGCTAGGAATCCGAAAATGGAAACCACTGAAACTAATGTGGAAGAATGTAACATAGGCAGCATAGAAAAACCCAAAGTGATCAAGCTGTCCAAAACTCTCCCTCGTCACATAAAACAGAAATATATAGAGCTATTTAAAGAGTTTAAAGATATTTTTTCATGGGGGTATGCAGACTTTAAGTCCTACGACACAAGCATTATTCAACATAAAATTCCTCTCAAGGAAAATTAGAAACCATTCAAATAAAAAATTAAGAAGAATAAACCCTGTCCTAGTACCTCTTGTTGAAAAATAAATTAAAAATATGTATGATGTTGGGATTATAGTCCCACTTAGGTACTTAGAATGGGTGTCCAACCTCGTGTCAGTTAGGAAGAAAACAGGGGAGATTAGGTTGTGCATAGACTTTAGAAACTTGAACAAAGCCTCCCTAAAGGACAATTACCCTTTGCCCAAAATGGATTATATACTACAAAGGGTGGTAGGTTCTAAGAGAATATCATTGCCTGATGGTTTATCAGGGTACAACCGAGTACTAGTACTTCCAAGTGATCAACATAAAACCACTTTCACAACACCTTGGGGCACATTCATGTATGTAAAATTCCATTTGGGTTGATGAATGCAGGGGCTACTTTCCAAAGAGCCATGGATATAGCTTTTTCTAAAGACATAGGCTACTTCATAGTAATTTACCTTGATGACATCATTGTCTATTCTAAAACTAATGAAGAAAACCTAGTTCATTTGAGTAAGGTCTTTGAGAAGTGTAGGAAGTATGGCCTATCTATGAATCCTAAGAAAACATTTTTTGGTATTCAAGAGGGAAAAATCTTAGGCCACATCATTTCCGAAGAAGGGATAAAAATAGATCCCAAAAGGATTGAAGGCATACTACAAATTAGCCATCCTAGAAATTTTAAAGAGCTGCAATCTTTCATTGGAAAGATAAACTTCCTGAGAATATTCATTCCTAACCTCGCTGAACTCCTAAGAAATATCACAAACATGCTGAAAATAGAAGTAGGAGTCAAGTGGACCACGTAAGCCAAACAATCCTTTGAACAGGTGAAACAAGCCCTTACCCAAACACCAGTTCTAATCAGCCTCGAATTTACCAAGTATTTCTTCATATTATCCTTTGCATCTGAACACATTGTTGCTGTTGTATTGCTTCAAAAGAACATGATGGGACAAGAATAGCCCATAGCCTTCTTCATCAAATCATTAAGAGATGCTCCTCTAAAATATAACATCATGGAGATACAATCCTTCGCCTTGATCAAAGCATTGAAGGACTTCAAAGTTTACATTTTTCACTCCCATGTTATTGCTTTCATTCCACACACAATTGTTAAAGATATTTTGAATCAAGACCTTGATGGTAAAAGGGGTAAATGGATTGCTATTATCTTAGAATATGATTTAGAAATTAGACCCACTAAACTAGTTAAAGGACAAGGACTCACAAAACTCATGGTTGAATCAAATTTTCAAGCACTAGACATGAATATAGTTGATGCATTAGAGGAACAGGAAGAGTGCACAACTCCACACATTGAAGAAGTATTTCTGAATTCAACTGGGTATGTTGATATTCTATATGTACTTTTCTATCTTAATGCTCCTACAACTTTATCCAAAACAAAAGTTATATTCTTGAAACAAAAAGCTTTAAATTTCTGCATTTTTGATGTAGCTTTATATTGGAAAATTCTGTTGGCATATTTCTCAAATGTTTTCTGAAGATGATGCAGATAAAATTATGCATGAGTTCCATGAAAGAGAGTGTGGAGGTCACCTCTATTTGAAAACCATAACTAATAAAATCCTTAGAGCTAGTTACTATTGGCCCACTCTTTTCCCCGATACTCACAAACTAGTTGCAACTTGCCATAAATTCCAAATCCTTGATGGTAAGAAAAAGCTACTACCTTTGCCCTTGCATCCTATTAGTGTTGAAACTACTTTTCAGCAGTGGGGTTTAGATTTCATTGGCGAAATCAACCCTACCTCATCCTCCCAACACAAGTGGATTCTCATTGCTACCGATTATTTCACCAAATGGATAGAATCCATCCCTTCAAGGAATTTTATCGACTCAGTCATCATAAAATTCCTTGAAACCAACATCTTTTCTAGATTCAGCTGTCCCAAGAAGGTCATCATCGATAATGCTGCATCATTTAAGTCTAAGAGAATGGTGGACTTCTGCTACAAATATCACATCACACTGCGGCACTCTACAGTTTATTACCCTCAAGGTAATGGACTGGCTGAGTCCTCTAATAAGATTTTGGTGAACATCATCAAGAAATTGTTGGAAGAGAACAAAAAATCATGGCATGGAAAAATGGTACATGCACTATGGGCTGATAGAATAACAACTAATAAATCTATCAATATGTCTCCTTATCAGCTAGTTTATGGCATGGATGTTGTTTTCCCAACATCCTTGGGAGTTCCTGTTATGAAGCTTCTTCAAGAGGTTCAATCAAAAGAAAATGACATGCAAAGGAGGCTGAACCAAACCATTCATTTGTAGTAGTCAAGGGAAGAAGTTTACAAAAGAACACAAGAAGTGCAAGAAAACATAAAAAATATCTTTGAGAGAAGAACCAAAGCCAATGATTTCCAAATTGGAGACACAATGCTGAAATGGGATTCCACGAGGGAGGACAAAGGAAAAAATGGCAAGTTTGAAAATTTGTGGAAAGTTCCTTACGTCATTCATTCATCTAGAGGTAACAATGCTTTCTTTTTACAAGAGCTGGATGGAGTAGAGGTGTTCGGAGGTCCTGTCAATGGTAGGATGCTCAAACACTATTATTGTAAAAGTTCCTAGTTTGAAGCTTTCATTCATTGTACATAACATTAATTGATGAAAAGTCAGGAAAAATAAAAACAAAAAAAATGATGAAAAAGAGGGCAGAAAAAGAATAGGTATAGCCCCATACCAAAAAAGAATACTGTTGAAAGTGTGCAAGCCTAAGTGCCACTACTGGTTAATAAAAAAGGGTCTTGTTCAGTCCTCTATCCTAATCATGGCTAAACATGTTTTGAATTTATGTTGATAGGTTAGTGAAAAAATTCTTGTCAAACCATTTAAGCTTGACTTGTCAGTAGGAATAAATTAGGAGGAAAAGATGTTGGTTCTCAAAGCTCAAATATGAACCAAAGAGAAAGATAGGGATGATTAACAAATGATGAAACACAACCCTCATACTTTCTAGTTTTTTTTATACAAAAATAATGTCTGTGTGCAGCTTGTCTGAATGCCATAGCCCATGGAAAATCAGATTGCTCAATCCTGGTTTAGTCATGTTTTTCAATTTCATGTCAGTAGATTAGAGAAGAAAAGTTTGTTAAACAGCTTAATCTTGACAAATAACTAGACTAGGTAGAGAATAAGAGAGTTCATTAGCCTAATCTGAACTCTTGGAAGTGATAAGGGTACAAGTAGGTAGTTTTTTTTTATGCTTTCAAAGAAAAAGGAATGTTAAGGGTTTTCCAGTCCAAGTGCACCCAAAGGAAGAAAAAAAATTTAGGCAAGGTATGATGGGTAGGTAGAGATGAGGTTGAAGAAAGCATGTCTTTAAGATTCTTAAGATCATAACTTCAATGAAACATCAACAAATGAAAGAAGAGAAATTTGTCCAATGGATGAGGCACTGGTCTTCAAAACTCAGAGATTTGAGCTTTGAGGTCCTGGACACCTCCTGAAAAGGAGTTTCCCTCCCCAAGTGGAGCCACTGTTAGTCATCGGTAATTTTTACTATCTGAATATGACTAAATATTAGTCCTAGATTTCTAAAAACAAGATTCTTGAATATTGTGAGTTTTAGAAATCTCACTGCCTTCATTATCCTTGTCACAAATTTTTCATTATTCTATTATTTACCAGTCTATGATTAACTTTCCATTCCTGAAATGCCCCTCCTAGGCTTATGCCACTCATCTAGTTTGTTTTTCCCACCTATCACCCCAGCACTCTGTTTTTTCCTTTACCCCATTTTTTCACTTTCATCTAGGGTTTACAATCAGCCTATTCTTTCTTATTTTCATTAGGTTCCTCAAACCTTGATGGTCTCAAGACTAACCCTATAAGCCCTTTAGATCAATCAAGTACATCAGTTTCTATATGTTCAAATACAACAATTGGTCAAAAAACTCTGTTTTTACACTATTACGATCCCAAGCCTAATTTTAGTCAAAATACCAAGTTAAAACCCTCCCACTAGATCATTATGGTTTCCTAGGTTATAGGGTCTTCATTGGTATTTTAAGCTCTGTTCTTCTTATGTTAAGACCTGGTTCTAATGAAAAAGAAGAGAAACACATGATGGCCCAAGAAAGAGCAGAAGATCTCCAAAGGAGGCTATTTTGTCAATTTCAAGTCTTGCAAAAGGTAAATGTTCTTGACATTTCTGCAGGAATGTCAAAGGTAAATCAGCAAAGGGAATTGATATAGTAATTGATGAGTTTCTAAAGAAAAGCAGGGTGCACTAAGTCAAGATGAGAAATCAAGGTTACTAAGCTTAATTGGATCAAAAGTATGCCAAATAGGGATCCAATGTAGCAAAACACACAAAGGAGGGTCAACCTCTCATTTCAGTCATTTACATTTAGTGGTTAAAGGATGGAAAAACATGGTACAAGCTCCAAGGTAAATATAAAAAGTTTTGAGGATGCCACCACTGTGTAAATGTCTAAGGTTATCTAAGAGAATTCAGAATTTTCAAGGATCAGAAGGAAAATTCACTTCAGGGTTTCATAACACCTGCTAAAGTGAAAATGTTCAATGACATAGACCAAAAAAATAAAGTAAGCTTCGTCACTCAAAAAAAATTTGCAGAATTGGGAGAAGAAGAGTATCAGAGGGAAAGTTTCAAAATTATAAATTCAGACACCTCTGAAACATAAGTGGTCAAAAAAGGTAATAAACATGATTTTGAATTTCATAATGCTAGTAAAAAGGTGATTTTATCATGCCTGATGATCAGTAAGAAAGGTCAGGACAATATTTTCATAGTCATATATCAAGCAAATGATGAAAGGCATCACTAGGCCAAAAGGAAGTCAAAATTCACCAAATGGAGAAAATATTCTTACAAACAGTGCAAGGAGGTCTGCAAAGATCAAGGGGTTAAATTGATTTTTATAAAAGAGGTTTCACATCAAGATGAGGAGGCTGTTGTATGGAAAACTTCACCAAAGAGAAGGAATAAGCTCTTCATGCCTCAAGAGACCAAAAGTAAGTTTTGTTCACCTACAACAAAAGGGCCAAATAAAATATCAGCAAAAGGTCAAAGGCTTAAAAAGAAGACATTATAAAAGTGGGTTTGACATTTAACAATAAAAATTTTAAACCTATAAAGACCCTCTTCACCCTTCAGCAACTCGTTTTTCTTTCACAAAATCATCAAAGAGCATTCAAAGAAAAATTTGTGATTTCTTAGCAAGTTTGGGCAAAGTTTCCCTGTGCTACGCACATGGAAGCTTATGCTACTCTCGTGGAGGTATTTTGCTACGTAAATTCATCTATGCACTACATGCCTAAGGTTATGTGCTACACATACACCAAAGACCCTACAGTCCCGTGCACAAGTGCAAACGCTGCATGTTTACTCTGTTCAAAAGACCTGGCATCCCTGCCCGCGTTGCGCGTTCGGCCTTCTGCTCGCCCGCCAGACCCGTGCTGATGATGCATTCAGCAGTGAATGCGCTGCACATTTAAACCTTTCAGCGACCCGACATGCCCATGTGCTACGCATTTTACCCAACAGACCCGTGCAGAGCTCACCCGACTGCCCATTTGCGTTCAGCAGTGCTGCGCATTCAGTGCTGCATGGAGGTTCACCCGACTAGCCCAGTTGTGTTCAAACGCTGCGCATTTAACCCAGCATGAAATTCACTTGATAGGACCTGTAGTGATACGCGTTCAGCGCTACGCCCTCCGTTGACCTGACAACACATGCAACCACTCGACCGCACGTTCAGGTGTTGCACTCTTGTCCAGGAGAGCCTCTGCACTAGTGAAAGCATTTAATTGCCTTAAAAACCCCTCCAGTTTTTTGCTAGGTGCCTTCCTAACATTTTTTTGAGAGGTATGTGGATGCCTTGCCATATTTCATGTAGCTTGATGATGTGAAGTTAGAAAGGAATGTAAAAAACCCTAAAAGAAAAGGAAAAATCATTTTCCTTCATTTACATCCTTTTGATATCAGTGCAAGGTGTCCAAAGCATAGTGTTTTACAGATATGTAGGGTGATCATCAAGTTTTCCAAACCTCTCATTCTGCTCATTTTCCATCACCCTCATTCACTCATCCTTTTCATCCACTTGAAAAAACTGCCTTTCTCATCACCATCTCATTTCACCTCTCCATATCATTTCATAAACATAGTTAGGGTGTTTGTTTTCAAAAAATTAAAGTCAAGATGTCAAGGGAAGGTAATAGTGACAGTGGTGAGGGAGGCCAAGGGCCTAAAATACAACAACGCAAAGGTGGAAGAGTAAATAGGTTTGAACTATTGAATACTACAGAGTTGATGGCATCTCCTATGACAGTTTCATATTTCCAAGATGTGGGTTGTTTTGACTTTTGTGAAAAATTACAACAGATACATAGTCATCCTGAGTTGACCAAGCTATTTATCCTTAACCTTCATGATGATCAAGTAAATTCAGTAGGGGTAAAATTTAAGATATATTCAAATATCATTTCTATGGCCTCTGGGATACCTAGTATGGGAGAAAAGTGGTTCATGCAGGCTAGTTTGGATTTGAGCCACTATGAACCTTTCCTAAAACCTAGATACCAGGCTGACTGCAAATCCATTTTTCCCTTTTCACATTTTCTGGAGAGATATGTGTCCTTGATGAGAGTCATCATGAAATATTTTACATGCGAGCGGAGGTTTTCTAGGCTTTATTCATACCATATAAGACTACTCATGCACTTCACTAGGGTGAAGATGCTACATTTGTCGTATTATCTCTATAGGAGTATTGATAATATGTCTTATATTTTTCAAAAGATACATCATTCACAACAAATGCAGAGTATTTTTCACCATTTTCTTGTCAAGATAGTTGGTTTCATCAATTAGAGAAAAATGGTATTCCATGGGAGGTGTTCATCGTCCATGAAGTGTTCACAAACCCACAACCCCATCTTCAGCTAAATGCACCCTCATCATCCCATCCACCCTTCCTCACCCTCTCCTAATGCTTCAGGAAGTGAACAAGAAAGTGACCATAAGGAAAAGGACAATGAAGAGGAAAATGATGAAGAAGAGGACAATGAAGAGGAAAATTATGAAGAAGAGGACAATGAGGAGGAAGATGATTAAGAAGAGGCAGAGGTGAGAAATGAAGCAGAAGAAATGGAGATAGATGGCACCTCTGACAGTGAGAACACAAATGATGATAAGGGTTGTGATGATTTTAGAAACAAAGAGGACATTGATGAAACATAGAACATGGTAACTAATGGCAATGATGATGATGATGACAATAGTTTCACTAAAGACCAAAAATTCAGTGAAGAGATTGATAACAGTAGTGAAAATCATAGCAAAGGGTTAAGCAGTAGTAAGAAGGGAAGCAGTGACAATAATGACAGCAGTCCTAATGGCCAAGAAGGTAGTGAAAACAATGAGCCTGATAGTGGTAATGATGATAGTGCAGAGACTAGTGCCAAAGACAGTAAGACTCCTAGAAATATTGAAGGAAACGAAGAAAGTGGCCAAGGTAATGATAATGATGAGGGTGACAATAGCTCATAGAACCTAGATGAAAATGAACCTGATATCAGTGAAGGAGAAAGGGATGATGTTACAAATGAGGAACACAATAGTGATGTTAGCATGGAAGAAAATGAAAGTGAGGCTAATGAAGGCACTCAGCAACACACTACAAAAAACATTAGTGCAGAGGTAAATGAGGAAGAGAAAATCAGTCCTAAGGTTAGCCATGGTGAGGGAATTCAGATGAACAAAATTGAGCTTTTCCCTCTCACATACCAAAGAGGAAAGAGGCATGTGTTTTCTGCCTCTAAAAGGCAAGGGACCATGCCATCCTCCTCAGCTAAGAAGCTTGACAAAGGAAAACAAAAAATAAGAGAAGAAAAAGGAGAAGATTAGCATGAGGTTGAGAGAGATTTTGAAGTCATTCATATTGACAGTGATGAGGAAAATGAAGCAAGGGTCACAAAATTTCTCCTGCAAAACAAAAATGCCCAAATTTAAGACCTCCAAGAAAATCTTGATAGGGCCAAGAGTGTGAATAATGTCCTTGAGATGGAGAATAGATAGCTAGGGGCACAAAATGCCATTTATAAGGCTAGAGAAATCATATCTCAGAAAGAAGCTAAAAGGGCACAAGTAAAGCTAGAGGAATTCATGGGCACCTATGAGGAAAGTGAAGATGAAGAAGGACAGTCCAGAAGAAGACCAAGAACCATGGGTTTAAAGAAGTCCTTGGCAAGACAAAGAGAGCAAGAGTTCGCCTTGGCAGAGCAGTCCCTCTAAGTGAACTGCCTTCCATGGAGATAGAATATGATCGGGAGCCTTGGCTAGAAAGAGCAAACACACACTTGGAGGCCAAATTAGAGAAGGCAAATAGAGACCTTAACCTCCAAAGGAAGATGACCAAACACTATGCACTTAGAAATCAAATTGCAAGGGCCAAGCTCAAAAGAGCCCTTGCCAAATTTCAAACCCTCAAGGAGGAAAAAGGTCAAAGAAAGTGTAACCTTCTTGTTGATGCTTCCATGCAAGCATCCCAGACATAACAAGGAAGATAATTGAAAATTTTGGGAACTTTTTGGAAATTTTGGATTTTTGCTGATTTGGAGGGCCAAGGGCACAACACCCTTGGTGCTACGCTTTTTCTCAGGGGATACTCAGCAGGAAAAATTTGTATTTTTGGAATCCTCAGCTCCAGTACAACATTCTCACCAAATTTCAGGTCATATGGATTTGATTTGGTCCTCCAAAAGGGTCAAAAACACCCTAATTTTCACCTTTCTGCCTAGTTTTTAGGACATGTGTTGCGCCTTTACCAATCTTTAGAGTTTTTCTTTTTGAATAGGTTACAGGGGTCCAATTCAAAAACCAAGGGTATTTTTGGAAATTAGACTCAATAGGCTTCCTAACGAGTCATCACGGAGCCCATTCCGACATAAGGAAGGCCTTCAAAACTTTGCTACAAGATGACCCAAGTTTATTGCTCATGTGCTGCACCCTTGGTTTGGAAATACATCCTAAAACTCAATGCTGCACCCTGACAATAAAAAAGTCAACAAAGTACGCTTCAAAATATTTTGGAGGCTTGGGAAAGCCCAAATGTCAATTTTTTTCCAAAATTAGTAGAGAAGATATTTTTTAATAGATATTTTGTGCCTTGTGCCTCACAAGGTCTCAAAGGACAAAAGTGACATTTATGATTAACTAATAGGCTTCTAGAGACCTAACTAGGTTTTAGTCCTCCAATGCAAGATAAATAGAGCATGGAGGTTTCATTGTATATGTTGGATATTTGTTGAGCATGTTATGAAATAGACTTGGAGTTTATTGGTGAAACTGGTTTTTGGTGCTTTTTGATGGTGTTGGATTATGCTTCCATGGATCAAGCTCACTCTTAGGATTCATTAAGCTTGTTTAGATGGTGATGTATTCCATCTTTATGTTTTTTTTCTTCAGTTATTTTTTTTTATGGTTCATTTAGTTATATAACATAAATAGAGAATAGGATTTACCTTCTTGGTACCCTACTTCTACCTGCTTTCTTAACTTCCATGTTTTCTTCCTCAAAATTTTGCTAAAGAAATCCTTAAATGATCTTTAGTGTTACTGATATGTTATGTTAGAATGATATCTATTTGAAAGTAAGTTTTAGAGAATCCTTCACTGCTCTCTTAGCTTACTTAACTGTTGTTTTTAAGACTTTCTTAGCCTAGTTGATATTGAGGATTGCTTCATTGCTCTTCAAGTTTTCATTATGCTATCATCTTAGAATATTTTTCTTGTTTATTGGTTTGTTAAAGGATCCTTGATTTCCCATTTAACTCACTATATTCACAACTCCATGTTACTTCACTCTCCCTTGACCTAATAATATCCATTTGATCTTGCCAACTTTCCCTTTGAACTATCCTTGACTCATTTTTACACATTTCAAGACTTTTGCAGACTCCATAGCCCAATGGATTTATTTTCCCCATTCTATTAACCTACTTAACAAATTTCCCAACCAACCAAACAAACAAGCAAACCCTAAACTTAACAACTAGATTACAATCAAAACCTAAAAAGAAAATAAGTTCATATCCTTTGCACAAAATAGAGAGAGCCCTCTCTGAGTCCAGGAAGGCTAGGTCCTAGGACTCCAAAGACTTGTCTGATGTTACCCCTGTTCATTTTTTCTCATCAATCTAACAAATTACGAGGACCTAACAATAGGTATACTTTTTTTGTTCTATATTTTGAATTACTTTCTACAAAGCACTAGAGTACAATTGTGTCTTGTGATTTTGATTAAAACGTCATGAGCAGTTGAAAATATACATTGTAATTTCTATAGAAATATACTATGATGACAAGGAAAATTATTTCTATGAGTTGAAGATGGGGTCTATGATCAATTCTATGACCGATTAGGAGTCTACTAGTAGATTGTTAGAGTTGTTGAGATATGTGCCTTATATTAAGGAGGAGAAAGAAAAGATTCAAAGATTCATGAGTGGGTTGTTAGTATCATTTGAAGACAAGATTGAGTTTGATGAGCCTAGATCATTGGAGAAGCCATCAAATAGTTGAAGCACTCTTATGAGTAATTGAAGAGCACGATCGAGTCTAAGCATGATTTTAAAGGTAATGATAATAATAAGGGAAAGTGAGTTAAGAGGAGATGAAAACCACATGGTACATATGAAAATGAGAATGAAACACCACACAATAAATTCAAAGCAACTAACAGAGGACAAGGATTTCGGTCAGAGGAGTAGAACAAGTGTGATCGCATGAAGCTTTTACAGCGTTGCACTTGTGGCAAGGATAATTGTAGGAGAGATTTTCCATAGCATCAAGGTGGTATATCGCATATTTACAGTGCTCAAGAGGCACATAGAGTTCAGTATGTTGGACATAATATCCCTCATATTTATGTATCATTAGACAACAGGTAGGATGATCATCAAGAATATATTATCGAGATGGAAGGTAATTTTTTTGATCAAGTTGTTTCTATTTTTATTGACCCTAGATCTAACTATAGTTATATCAGTCTTGACCTGGTGGATAATTGTTGCTTGAATAAATAAGTACATGTAGAATATTGGTTAGTGTAGTTGGCTACAGGTACTAAGAAAATAGTTCATCATTTGGTAAGATCTTATGAATTTGATTTGAGTGGTATATCTATGTCAGCGCACCTAAATGTGCTTCCGTTGGAATCATACAATATTTTGTTGGGTATGAATTGGTTGTACATTCATATGACTAAGGTGGAGTGTTATGATAAGGCTATTGAGTGCTTGGACGACAATGGAGAAAAACAATTTTTCACAGTAAGAATAATGCTACATCAGTAAGAATTGTTACAAATATGCAGGCCAAGCGCATTAGTAAGAAATGATGTGTTCTTTTTGCAGTTCATATTTCCAGTGATAAATGTAAGGATGTTGAGGATGTTGAGGTATTGAATAGCTACTCAGTTTTGCATTAGTTTCAGTATGCAATCCAACAGAGATCTTAGAGTTACCTCCTTACGGGGAAGTGAAATTTTTTATTGAGTTGATACCTAGGGCAACACCAACATAAAAGGAACCATACAAGATGAGAACTAAAGAGTTAGTGGAACTGAAATTGCATTTGGATGAAATTATTGATAAGGGATACATTACGCCAGGTGGGTCACCTTGGGGTGAACTAATGTTATTTTTTATGAAGAAGGATGGTACTCATAGGTTATGCATTGATTACAAGAAGTTGAACAAGGTGATGATTAAGAACATGTACCCTTTACTGTGGATTGATGCCTTGTTTTATCAGTTGAAGGGAGTAGTATTGCTCTCAAAGATTGATTTGAGATCAGGATACCATCAGGTATGCATAAATTAAGAGGAAATATACAAGACTGATTTCTGGACTAGGTATGGGAATAATGCATTTGTAGTAGTTCCTTTTGGGTTGACTAATGTTCAAACTACTTTCATGTGTTTGATGAGTAGTGCCTTGTGCCTTTATTTGGACATCTTTGTGATTGTATTCATTGATGACATATTGATATATTCTAAGTATGAGGAAGAGCATGAAAAAAATCTAGAAGCAGTTTTAATACTATTGAGAGAGCATCAATTGTATGCCAAACATATAAAAACTAGTTTCTTTCATACATAGGTTCATTACTTGGGGAATGTGGTTTCCAAGGAAGGTATAGAAATGGACCCGAAAAAGATTAGAGTTATCATGGAGTGGGTAAATCCTATAAATGTCTATGAAGTAAGATCATTTATGGTATTATCAGGTTATTACAATAATTTCATCAGGAACTTCTCACATATTGTCAATCCTATCACATCCTTGTAGTGAAAAGGGTATAAATTTGAATGGACAGAAGAATGTGAAGCTAGTTTTAAGAAATTGAAGTAGTTCCTTACAAATCCTTGAGTTATAAATATTTCAGATATAGATAAAGAGTTTGTGGTATGTACAGATTATCATAAGAGAGGACTTGGTGGAGTTTTTATATAGAAAGGGCATGTAGTGTGTTATGTGTCAAAGAAATATAATGATCACAAGAAGAAATACATGACACATGATCTTGAGTTGGTAGCGTTGATTCATTAATTGAAGATGTGGATACTGTTGCATTAGAAATTGCAAGGAGTTGTTTCTCCATGATCTAGTGTCTGATTAGAACATCATACAGTAAGAGACAATACTAATGAGAAAAAAATGGATCCCAATCCCATATGACCAGACAAGAAGCCTGAAAAAAATTCTATATTATAATGAAGAGAGATGGAACTTGGCATCCTCGCAGGTTGGGGAAGGATATTGAATTTGTAGCAGAATTCCACTCAAGTGATTTGCTTCATCTTCACTTGATCACAACACCTACACAAAACCAAAAACACTCAAGGATGACAAGTGATCTTCCTCTAAATATCATTAGATCACAAGAAATATAGATTGATTATAATATTCCTAAAGAGATAATAATGTAAGGGAAGGAATCATAACTCTTCATTAACCATATAAAAATATACAATGCTTATACCTTTTCTTCAATGCTTCCTCTCCATGATCTGGTAGATTTTTTCCACTATATCCAAGAAATGAGCATGAAGAGAACACACATATGGAAAATACCTCACAAGCTATCTATAGTAAAAAAATGACAACATAGGATCAAGATCTCAGATCTCTCAAATATTGGCTCTCCAAAAAACTAGCCCGACCCTCTCAAATGGTCCAGTATAAATAGGTAGACGAGAGGTCATAGGAGGATGTATGTGGATTTTCTGGACAATGAGAAGTTACATAAGCTTGTAACTGATGAGTCCTAGCCAGCTCGAATAAATGAGACATCGAACTAATATCCTAGGGACCAAGTCATTTTAGAACATTCCCTTGGTTGTAGGCATATAAAGGGATAAAAAGGGCCTTAGACGCAGGAATAAGCAGGCTTCGTAGTAGCTATAGGGTCCTGGCCATAGGCATAAGCTTGCCCGCCTATGACTAAGGGTCAAACTACCAAAAAATTTTCCTCATGTAGGAAAACATCATCTAATCATGAGGGCTAAGGGTCAGTGATATAGGGGAGAAAAATTGGCTGAAAATAGATGCCCCCTAATGTATGAGGTCAAAATGAGAAGCTGATGGTTGAAATACATTATGATAAAACTCAAAGTTCCAAACAACAATTTGGAAACAAAGCCAAGGATGTGAATCAGAAGACACTGAAGCTGAAGTATCAACTATGCTAATAACATCCCTGAGGTGGGCATACCCATGCTTGGTCATAAGAGAATATTGAACATGGTTGCCAGACATACATAGTGGATTTGCGTGACTTAATGAATATATCATAGCCACTAGGAAATACAATTGTGGATCTATGTCACAGTATACATACGTAGGGCTATGGACACATGAAAGACATAGAATTGTCCCAGATATCCCTCAAAGTACATAAACGTCACATAACTCCAACACAACCTCGAAAGGATGCCATATAAGAACGATAATAGATGAGCTGGAGTCGATCAAGGTAGAAACAACATGATTACCAGCAAATGAGGTAAACAGTAACATATGCGAGGGAAGCCACCAATTTGGAAAATAGATCCCAAGGAATATTGTACAATTTACTAAGTGTGAATAAATGAGCTGATGTCGAACACCAGTGAACTCAACCAATTAGGATCTAATGATGTAAACCCATTCTCGATCGTGAGGAAGCATGCCACCGAGGTCTACAAGATCCAAGGTACTACTGGTTCATAGATCAAGCTTCTGGATAATGAGTTGAATTCAATAGGATAAGATCTGCTAGAGGAGCTTAATGTATCCCCCACCAATCGAAATGAAACAAATCAGGATGATATGATGTAAGGATGAAGTCATGAAGTGATGAATTACAACTAGCACAGGGATGACTGATTCAAGAAGGTCGATAGGCTACTGTAGATGGCTAACACAGCCTAAGAATTCCCTTGAACACATAAAGACACGACACAAGAGTGACTTGGCAACATGAATAAATGAGCACCATGTGATGTCATGAAACGATGCAGGAGGAATTGAGGCATCATCCATATGACTGGAAGAGTAACCAGTCGGAGGAATAAAGAGACTCATATGATTGGAACGACTCCTAGGAAAGCTAAAAACCAACTATAATATAATGAAGCAGACATGTGTCGCATTCAAGGATGATGCAACTAACACTACCAATGGATGATAAATGAAAATAGATGATCCTTCCCTTCTCTTTTTATAAGTTCCTTTTTTTGTAAACTTGTCCCCCAAGATCGAAAAAAATAATTAAAGTATGCAAGGGAAAACCTACTAGCGACAATAGACTAGGGTGTTCCTTTTTCATAACTAGTCTATCCCAATCTGGAAAAGTGTTAAAATTATAATGGGTAGAAGACACTTCAAGTACTTTAACGAGCATGAAGTAGACAAGTTCACTCGAAAATATTTTCTAATTTAAGGAATCTGAAAAGAGTTTAAAGGAAACACCTCTTGGAGGAACGAGTGGTATATAGGGTAGAAAATGGTTCTGGTAATGGTGGAACTACTCATGACATAAAGTGGATAGGAGGATGGCTAATAGGACCACTTATCATAGTGGTTCCTCCAAGAAAGGGAAAAAATCCAAGTGAAAGCGGATGGTAGGTCGAGTAGATGATGACAATGGAATGAGTACAAACCAAGTCTCAAAACGCAAAAGTAGGCTGATAAAAAGTGGAAATCACAAGGGGTAAAAATGTTGAATCCTCCTAGGGTATGGCCAATATAAAGATGAAGAAGAGGACATGAGGCTCAAATTCTAGGTCATGGCAGGTCAAGAGGAGGGATTTCGAAAAGAGAATAAAAATGACTGGATGGACACCAATTCAGGAAGAAGGTGCTAACTTGGGTATCCATTAGAAGGTAATCTCTATTGCTAAGCTACGACATGCATACATTATATGGAGAAACTTACAACATGACAGGGTCATACATAAGGCATAAAAATAGTGATGATGATCAAAATCAAAAATTGGAAAAAATGACCTACCCCTATATACTAGTAGAAGCATCACACCTCAAGTTTGATGTAATAAATGGTGGTCTCCCAATATAGAAACAAAATTTCACTCCCAAATCCTCCTGCTAAAAGGTAGACTAAAAAAACAGATTATAAAGCTCAAAAACCCCTTTAAACCCAAAAAATTAAAAAAAAATATTCTGTAAGATGTCAAAATTGGTTATAAAGGGAACTCATACCTCTCTAATTTTTCAATGTGAACTTGTGAAGAAAGGAGGAGAGAGTTTCCAAGGGTTTGAGAGCAAGAGTAAGGAGGAGAAAGTGGGCATAATCAACTAAGTAAGTAAAAATTGCTGCTTTCTCTGTAATTTCCAAACTGGATGCTTGAGCACAGTAAATTTTTAAGAGGCTTTAGTTTTTAATAGTAAAAAATGCCCATTTGTAGGCTTGTAACGACAAATTTTTTTCCAGACAGGCCTAGCCACTGGCATGCTACAAGCTGCCTATGGCTAGGGCTGATTTTTTCCCATGTCAAGGTTGCGACTGAGGGAAAAAATAGAAAAAATTTAAGTGGTTTTTCCCTAAATTGATTTCTCTATGCATGAAATACATTTGCTTCAAATGGCCCTAAATGATAGAGTGATTTTTTATTACAAGAGAAAATATGGTGGTGTAGTAGAGTGAGAGGTAACATTCAAAAAATGAAATCCAAGTTATCGGCCATGGGCCATTCATTAATTGTAATATTCCAAAATACGAAAAACAAGAATATTGATCATAAAACTAGTGTTGAAACCTTAGTTAAACTGAGAGAGGGGGGGGGGGGGGGGTGAATCAGTTTAAAACCTTCAAATTATTTTTAAAAAATTTTCAATTAAACTTATTTACAATTTAAATTTTATGATCAATTTTATACAGAACCAAACTTATATGTGTAGAAATGTTAAGATAATGTAACAACAGAATTATGACAAGAGTAGTAAGTATTAAGCAGACTGAATAACCATATCAACACATAGGCATCACACACAGAGACAACAGATATACGTGGAAACCCATAAAGGGAGAAAACCACATCTTATTATTGATGTGATGTAAAGGCAAGCTCCAACTCCCTCTCACCACTGGTTTTCTGTAAGCACCAACCTACAGGAGGCTCCAACCTCAAATTCTGCAAGCTACAACTTGCAAGGAAGCTTCAACTCCCTCTTTTTCATGAAGGAAACATTTGTTGATTTACCTTGAATATCAGCTCTATTCTGTACCTTTTATTGGTTTCCTTACTGTACTCCAATCTTCATATTTGCTTGATTATTTCTTTTTCTTCAATTCTGCATTCTCTTCTCTTTTATCAATTTACTCAGAGAAATGTATCCATTTCAACTTTACAGTGGGATTTTTTCTTTCTCCCGGAGACATGCCAATTACATCACAAACAATGTAAATCATTAAAAAAATTCATTCAATTACAGTATAAATTTCGATTCATTTCAACAACTCCACTCTCTCTCTGTTTTCCTCTCTCTTTTCAACAACCGCCACTCCTCTCTTTTTCGGTTTACTATCTTCATTTTCTCGTTCATTGCAGTTACATAACTTCTGATTGTACAACTGTCTTTTAATCCAATCATATATAACTCTCAGCAATATTATAAAACCTTTTTAATAAACCTTGGATTTTAATTACCAAGCAACCAACGCTAACCTTTAAAAACTCTAGGTCCCACAACCTTATAAATTCTAAACTCTTCTACTCTAATCGCTGATGCGATTAATCGCAACTTCAGTAGTATGTTTCGATGTCCTGATTTTACTCCGATGCAATTGACCACTGTTCATTTAAATGTGCCGATGCGATTAGGCCGAACCTCAAACCTATAAAATCACAGTTTATACGCCCATCGGGTCCGGACTTCAATCGCAATTGCAACTTTCTGTTCATATGATCCGCTGCCGACTTCTTCTTTTTTCGATGCGATTGATGAGGGTCCCACCATGTGGTACTTTTCTTTTGATAGAACCTTTGGTTCTTTAGAGCTCGTGCTACACACACACACACACACACACACATATATATATATATATATGCTTTGGTCCTTTTTGTATAAGGTGCAACATAAATAAGGCGCTGCATATACATATACTTTTCTCTTTCGTATTTAATATATCCACCAGATGGGGTAATGATTCTCAGAATTTTATGTGGGGTCCCACTTGCATATTAATTTTAGTTATATCCAAGCATTTACATAAGGTATTTGGTCATCCACCTTATACATTCACATACCAACTCATTTTCAGCATACATATATGAAGTCAACCTTGTACATTCAATCTTATAACTCGACCCTGGTTCAATACAAACTCAATGCTCGGCATGTACATATATTAACCCATATATCACATAATTCATATTGCGCCGAATTTGCATATTCAACCATTATATGTGCCTCGGTTAAACTCGCAACCGTAGTTTGAACAGTCCCGATCAATATAAACTAGAACTGGGCCCCGCACTAACGACGCTTCCACATCTAACGGCGGACAGCACGTAGCCTTGATCCATACAATCTGACAGATATCACTCGAGTTAACTGCACGAAATTTAACTCGCGATGAGGGGTGGTTTTCCAAAATCGCTCAGGGACACATGTCACCCAGCGTATGGAATCGTGCTAATTTTCTAATTACCGCTTGCCCGACGAAGGCGGTGCAATCAAAACTGGAAACCCACCTTTACTGTTCACTCCAGTCATGGTTCAGCTGCTTTCTCCCTCAGCGTTCCGTCGCGCTTATATATATATGAACTCTGCCTTTCATGTGCAATTCCTCAACATAGTTTAATTAACAAACACCACTTCCACTGTTTCTTTATATGATTCTGCTTACCCATGACTGTTCGACATTACAATTAACACACAACATATTCAATCTTGTTGGCTTCTCCAATGGTTCCTCTGTAATTTCCAGCCACTTCTGATTTCCTTCACCATAGGCAAACAACTTTGACACTAAGTCAACAACATCGACATAAATTTTGATTCTTTAAATAACCCGCAAAACGCAATTCACCCCAATTACAGGGATTATTTGCACATTCTTTCACCATTTCTTCTTGACAGTCAAAGCCCATTCACACAGATTTCAAAACAGATTCCTCATTTATACATACAGGTTTAATTACAAACCCTTTATGCATTCAAAACCGGAGTACCATCCAAAAACCTATCACAGAGTCTTATTCATACATGCCCACACAAACTCATACAATTTCTTATGGAACCTCTCAATTCACTACCTTTGCTTCCTCTGCTCCTTGACTGATGCTGCTCCTTACTTCTCTTTTTGCTACCTCTGCTACCTCTCTGTTGCCTCTATTCCCTGTCTTCTACTTTTCCTTATTGTTGGTTCAGGTGCTGCTCCTTTTCCATCTCCTTTTCCATCAATGACAACACTTCTAACAGTCTCCCCCTTTGGCATTGATGGCAATAACATCTGTATGTTTATAGCTATTCTCTATTCTTTTCCATAGCTATTATCCTACTTATAGCTATCCTCCCCCTTTGACATCAATGGAAAAGGGCTGATATTCTGATCTTGAGGACCTGTTACATGTTCTCTGTGGATCTCCCCCTGAAATGATGTTTTCTCTTCTATTCTCCCCCTGAAACTATGTTTTCTCTTTATA
Source organism: Pinus albicaulis (assembly GCA_034641835.2). Classification (NCBI taxonomy): domain Eukaryota; kingdom Viridiplantae; phylum Streptophyta; class Pinopsida; order Pinales; family Pinaceae; genus Pinus; species Pinus albicaulis. Next base: position 285,749,648 of record CM076571.1, on the reverse strand, counting down.
TCAGAGAGTAGCATCTACAGACACTACCCCTAGTCTATCTCTTAGATATTCAAATGGTTCTCTAGCAAGAGTTTTTGTAAATATATCTGTTGTTTGTTATTTTTTTGGCACATATTCCAACTTCACTACTTTTTGAGCTACTTGTTCTCTGAGAAAATGATACTTGATTGGAATATGTTTAGTTTTTGAATGAAGCACAGGATTTTTTGATATGCTTATGGCACTTGTATTATTACATTTGATAGAGATAGGTTCATCAATGCTTACCTTCATGTCTTGGAGGGTTTGTTTCATCCACATGACTTGTGTGCAACATGTTGCTGCTACTATGTATTCCGCTTCTGCTGTAGATAGAGAAACAGATGTTTGCTTCTTGCTTAGCCATGCCACCAGACTGTGCTTTTCCTGTCATCAACAAAGCTGGCCCAATCCACATCTGTATATGCTGTCAAAATGAAATTTTTGCCTTTTGGATACCATAGCCCATAATGTGTAGTCCCTTGTAGATATGTGAATATTATTTTAATTTCTAGTAAGTGATTTTGTTTTGGTGTTGCTTGATATCTTGCCACAAGTCCTACAGCCAGCATAATGTCTAGTCTAGAAGCTGTTAGGTATAACAGACTTCCAACCATGGATTTGTAAATTTTTTGATCTACATCAGTTGTTCCATCATCTGCACAAATCTTGCATCCAGTAGTCATGGGAGTTGACACAGGTTTGCAATCTTCCATTTTGAATCTTTTCAGCATCTCTTTTAGATATTTTCCTTGTGAGATAAATGTGCCTGTGCTCTTTTGTTGAATTTGTAGTCCTAGATAGAAGGTAAGCTCTCCAATCATAGACATTTCAAATTTTGATTTCATCTCTTCAGAAAATCCTTTTGTTAACTCATCTTTGTTGCTTCCAAACATGATATCATCTACATACACTACTACAATCAAAATTTCATCTTCATTTGCTTTTATGTACAAGTTGTTGTACATACCATGCTCGAGGAGCTTGTTTCAGCCCATATAATGATTTCTTTAATCTGCAAACATAGTCTACATTATCTATTAAGGAGAACCCTTCTGGTTGCTCCATGTATACTTCTTCCTCTAAATCTCCATTCAGGAAGGCAGACTTCACATCCATTTGGTATACCTTGAAGTCATGATAGCAAGAAAAAGCTAAAAACAGTCTAATAGCTTCCATTCTAGCTACAGGGGCAAATGTTTCATCATAATCAAGTCCTTCAACCTGTGAATATCCCTTGCATACAAGTCTAGCCTTATTTCTGATTACCTATCCTTGTTCATTCATCTTATTTTTGAATACCCATTTTGAGCCAATGACATTTTTCTCACTGGGTCTTGGAACTAGTTCCCAAGTGTTGTTCTTCTCAATTTGGTCCAATTCTTCATTCATGGAATTCACCCAATGTTTGTCTCTACTGGCTTCTTCAAACTTCTTCGGCTCTATTTGTGACAATATTGCGAGGTATACCTCTTCAGTGTGTTCAGTTAGTTGTCTTCTTGTCTGTACACCTACACTCTTGTCCCCAATGATTTGATCTTCTGGATGGTTCTTCTGAGTGTATCTTGAGGAGATTTTTGATCTTAGATCTGTATCTTCTAGTGTTGGCTATTTCATCATCATCTTGATTCTCTTCTTCATGAAATTTCGGAGGATTGTTGCAATTTCTACTTCTTAACTTGTCTAATAGTTCTTCATCAAATCTTACATCAATACTTTCTACAATTTTGTGAAGTATTTTGTTATAGCACCTGTAACCTTTACTCTTGGATGCATATCCTAATAATATTTCTTCATTAGCTCTTGCATCAAAATTTCCCAAATTTTCATCATTATTTTTTATAAAACACTTACTTCCAAAAACTCTAAAATGCTTGATTGATGCAGGTTTACCATGCCATAATTCATAAGGAGTCTTGTCACTCTTTGGTCTTAATGAGCTTTGTTCAGGATATGCACAGCTGTGTGTACTGCTTCTGCCCAAAAGGTTTGAGGAATGTTACTTTCTTACATCATGGCTCTGGCAATCTGTTGTACAGACCTGTTCTGTCTCTATGCCACTCTGTTTTGTTGAGGTGTTCCTACAACTATGAACTGTTGCTTTATCCCATACTCATTGAACAGGTCTGAAAAATCATAATCTGTAAATTCACCCCCTCTATCTGATCTGATGCACTTTAGCTTGCATCTTGTTTGATTTTCTAACAAAGCCTTGAATATTTTGAATTTATCAAGTGCTTCTAATTTGTGCTTGAGAAATGCAACCCATGTCATTATGGAAAAATCATATATTATTAGCATGAAATAGGATTCTCCATTTTTTGTTTTACTTCTCGAAGGCCCACACAGATCCATGTGAACAAGTTGAAGAGGTTTTCTTGTAGATAGCTTCTCTTTGATTTTGAAAGATGTACGGGTCTGCTTACCTAGCTGACAGGATTTACATATTGTATTTGAAGGCTTCTTTATGGCCGGAATATCTCTGACTACATTCTTTTTGCTTAGACTTATAATATGATCAAAGTTAAGATGTCCCAATCTCCTATGCCATAACCAAGAATCTTCAAATTTGCTAAGATGACATGCTTCATTTTCTTCTTTTACTACATAGACATTGCTTTCTGTTCGAACACCTTTGATCAGGGTTTTTCCAGTGATGCTTGATCTTACTTCACAGTCTTGAGCTCTAAAAAGAACTTCACAGCCTTTATCACACATTTGACTGACACTCAGCAAATTTACTTTCAGTCCATCCACAAATAGTAAATCCTGAGCTTTTCCTCTACCATTGTCCAGACTGACTGAGCCTCTTCCTTTGATCTTTCCTGCTTTATCATTTCCAAAAGTAACATTTCCAGATTTCTTTTCATCAAAGGTTATAAACTTGCTTCTATCTCCTGACATATGCTTTGAGCAACCGCTGTCCAAATACCATTGGCTTTTAGATCTCGAGATATTAGGGCCAAGTCACATTTATAAACTTTCTTTTTCCACTGCAAGCATCCTCTTGTGTGATACATTTTCTGAGATGATGAACTATATTCTCTTAGAGGAAATTTGGAAGACATATGTTCACTTTTATTCCATACACATCATTTGGATATATCCTTAGCAGAATTATAAGTGGGAATAAACTCTCCATGATTCGTAAACCTTCTTGAGGTTTTGAACAACAGTCTTTGTTCATATTTCCTGCATTCTATGATTTTATGACCAAAATCATTACAATAAAAATAGTATCCATAAAATCAATTTGCATACCTGATAAAAGGTTGTCTTCTCCATCTTCCTGCTTGAGTAAAAAATTTTACTGTTTGCATCCTTTGCTGGTTTGTATTATTCTTCTTGTATGACAATATGCAGCAATGTGTCCTAATTTGTGGCAGGCATAACAAGTAGCATTTTTCATAGGAGGAAAAAATCTCCTTTGATGACTTCCAAATTTGACATATTCAGGAGTATATGAGGTCTTTTCAGTTGACAATTTATTTACTTCATCCTTTGTCATTAGAGCTTCCTCCTAGTTTTTATCTACTTTATTGCAGGATTCTTCTTCCTTTGAAATCTTCTAAGCTGCTTTGATATTCTCATTTTCTTTTACAAAAATAATATTTTTGTTTTCTTTCTCTTTGCCTTTGCTTGATTCTCCTTCATAGCCTATCCCAGTTTTTATCAGAGGAGATCTTTGAGCATCTAGAATCTCATTTAACTTACCATAGCTTGTTATTTGAGAAGTATCTAATTTCCTCTAGGCATTTTCTAATTTCTTCCTTAAGCAAACTACTTCTTCTTCCAAATTCTCTTGTTCCTGAGTTTTATCCTTGATCTGCTTAAGTATAATATCCTCTACCTTTTGTCTTCTTCAAGCTCTACTTTCAACTGAATGAGGGCTTCTGAATTTTTTTCCTCTCTTACGTATTTGAGAAGAATGTCTTTCTATTTTCTGCACTTCAGTGTTAGTCTGTCAATTTCCTCCAAGGCACTTCTTAGCTCCCCCTCAAGGTCCACTTCACCTTCTACCTCATCTTCTAAGATACATTATTCCAATGTTCCTTCTAATGTTCCTTCTTCACTAGAGAATTCTGCTGAGTCTTCTGATGCACTGTTGTCTTGCTGAGCATAGAAATATTTTCTATTAAAAATCTTCCCTTTCTGCCAGTTCTTAGATATAGTCTTCTTTGATTCCTAAGCCTGATTCTTTGTTTTCTTATAAGGACACTTAGAAGCATAGTTTCCAAATCTTCCACAATTGAAACACTTAAATGGAAGTTTACCTTTATACTTACCTGCGCCTTTATTCAACTTCCTGATAAATTTGGCCTCTTCTTCATCAGAACAAGAGCATATATCTTCTTTTTCTTATTTCTTCTTCTCTGCCTTAAAAGCTGCCTCCCTTACATTTGACTTCCTCTGTGGCAGTCTCATCTCATAAGATGTTAGTTTTCCAAGAAGCTGGTTCATGGTCAAGGTTTCCTAATCTGCAGTGACCTTGGGATTAAAACTAGATGGCAAAGATCTTAGGATATTTTGAGCAATTACACATTCTTGCATGGTTTCACCTAGTGCTTTCATATTATTGACAATTTCTGTAACCCTTAAAAAGAAACTAGAAATATATTCATCATCATTCATCTTTAAATTTTCAAACTGGGCTCTATAGACTTGAAGTTTAGCTGTCTTCACCTTTTTGTCTCCCTCACGAATATTTTCTAGAGTTTCCCACATTTATTTGGCAGTCTCGTTGTGCATTACTTTGATGAATTCTGCCTCACACAGTCCATTCAAGATTGCATTCATTGCCTTTGCATTAGCCACAAAATCTTGTTTGGATTCTTTCTCTGAGACATTTTCCTTAGATTCATATCCAAATTCCACAGCAGCCCAAAATTATATTCCTAAATACATTATGTATGTTCTCATTCTGATTTTCTAGAAGGCATAATTTGCACCAGTGAAAAAATGGGCTTTGTTTGTTGAGGATCCTTCTTGACTAGCCATCCCAAAAACCAAGGATCTCCTTTCAGTTGTTTAAACTGCTACAAAAAGGAACCGGCTCTGATACCAATTGTTGAAACATTAGTTAAACTGAGAGGGGGGGGGGGGGTGAATCAGTTTAAAACCTTCAAATTATTTTTAAAAACTTTTCAATTAAACTTATTTACAATTTAAATTTTATGATAAATTTTATACAGAACCAAACTTATATGTGCAGAAATGTTAAGATAATGTAACAACAGAATTATGACAAGAGCAGTAAGTATTAAGTAGACTGAATAACCATATCAACACATAGGCATCACACACACAGACAATAGATATACGTGGAAACCCATAAAGGGAGAAAATCACATCTTATTATTGTTGTGATGTAAAGGCAAGCTCCAAATTCCTCTCACCACTGGTTTTTTGTAAGCACCAACCTACAGGAGGCTCCAACCTCAAATTCTGCAAGCTACAACTTGGAAGGAAGCTTCAACTCACTCTTTTTCATGAAGGAAACATTTGCTGATTTACCTTGAATATCAACTATATTTTGTACCTTTGATTGGTTTCCTTACTGTACTCCAATCTTCATATTTGCTTGATTATTTATTTTTCTTCAATTCTGCATTCTCTTCTCTTTTATCAATTTACTCAGAGAAATGTATCCATTTCAACTTTACAGTGGGATTTTTTCTTTCTCCCGGAGACTTGCCAATTACATCACAAACAATGTAAATCATTAAAAAATTTCATTCAATTACAGTATAAATTTCGAGTCATTTCAATAACTCCACTCTCTCTCTCTTTTCCTCTCTCTTTTCAACAACCGCCACTCCTCTCTTTTTCAGTTTACTATCTTCATTTTCCCGTTCATTGCAGTTACATAACTGCTACTTGTAAAACTGTATTTTAATCCAATCATAAATAAATCTCAGCAATATTATAAAACCTTTTTAATAAACCTTGGATTTTAATTACTGAGCAACCAACGCTAACCTTTAAAAACTTTGGGTCCCACAGCCTTATAAATTCTAAACTCTTCTGCTCTAATTGCTGATGCGATTAATCACAACTTTCAGTAGTATGTTCCGATGTCCTGCTTTTACTCCGATGCGATTGACCACTGTTCATTTAAATGTGCTGATGCGATTAGGCCAAACCTCAAACCTATAAAATAACAGTTTATACGCCCATCGGGTTCGGACTTCAATCGCAATCGCAACTTTCTGTTCATATGATCTGCTGCCACAGTACTTGGTAAGGATTGGAATTCATCACTAGTTTTCACAAGGGGCTAAGCCTCTCTTTCGACTTCATGGTTTTCGTAAGACCATAGTCAGGGATGGAGATAGCCACTTCCTGGATGGCTTTGGGTAGGATTTGTTCCGGTTGGGGGGTACCAAGCTGAGACTGAGTACCAGTTATTACCCCAAGACATACATGCAGACAGAGGTAGTAAACAAGTGGCTATAAAGCTACTTGCAGAACTATGTTCTGGGGCAGCAAAGAGCATGGTTGCGCTGGTTCCATTTTGAGGTATATTGTTACCATCAAACATTTCCTATGGCAATCATTATGTCTCTATTTTTAGTTCCATATGGTGATGATGCTCTATGGGAAACCTAGTGATGAATTCCATAGAAGGGCTCTTCCATCTCCCTCTTGGAAAAGGAAGTGATTGTAACAACCTTGCAGGATGTTTTTTTTATTCTTCATTCTTATGGAAAACTATGCACCTCCTGATATGATGGAGCATATCCTCTTAGAGACCCTCCCATGAGAATCTCTCCATAATGGCCTAATATGCCTTAATGACACCTTGGTGGCCGAAGAGGTGTGAATCATGTGCTACATGTAGAATTTTCTCCATCAGCTTAGAATCTCTAGTCAATAAGATATGATACTGGTAGTAGAAGACCCCATCCACTACTCTATGCCTCCCATCAGTCACCTACCCATAAAGTACCTTACATGTGATGTGGTTCTTGGAATACTCCACCAACAACTGGGACTCCCAATCTGAATCCACACTTATCAATGACAGTGCTTTTGGTCTCTGTGATAAGGCATATGTTACCTCATTTCTTCTCTCTTTTACATGTTCAATGTCATATTCATATGTCACAATTCCGCTAGCCCATTTTTTCTCCCTCTCTTGCAACTTCTTTTTCTCAGTAAAAGATTGAAGATTGTGAGGGTCAATCTTCAATTGGAAGCTATTGCCCATCCAACATTGCCTGATTTTGGCCATTGTATGCATGATGGACAACAATCCCCTCTCATATATGGAATACACATTTCTGCGTAGTCATTAGGGGAATTTTGAGGTCTAAAATGGTCCTCCAAAGGAAATTAAAAAATAATAATGGAAATAATAAAATAAGATTTGATTACATCATCAAATTTTAGAGGGAAAAAAGAAAAAACTACTTTTTCAACTCATATTTTCAACTTATCTCCCAATTTTTTTACTCAATTTCGAGTAAGGGTACTCGTTGGATGCAACATTTAATTTCTCATCCAAGGAGTACCCATGTTGCATAATTTCGATGGATCCTTCCACACGAAAAAATGAGAAATACATGAAAAACGTGATTAGAATCACGTTTTTAATGTATTTCTCATTTTTCGTGTAGAAGGATCCATCGAAAGCATGCAACATGGGTACTCCTTGGTTGAGGAATTAAATTTTACATCCAATGAGTAATCCCGCTCTAAATTGAGTAAAAACTTTGGGATAAGTTGAAAATACGAGTTGAAAAAGTAGTTTTATTATTTTATTATTTTTTAATCTTTTTACCCTTTTACTTAAAAAATGGTGAATCATCCCCCATGGTTGACATCATCATCTTGAATCCTATTGGTTCTTCAGGGGTAGGTATTGAAAAATTCTTTCACAATATCTTGCATGGTTTGGAGAATAAGTTTTGGAAACTCCTTTTCATCCATTTCTCCTGATATTGGAGTTTTGCCTTTATATTCTTTGTTGTTTGTATAATCAAACCTCCGAACTCTATTAATATACTGCTTCTCCCATTTTGAATGAGTTTATTCTTCTTCTGATAACATAGATGTAGTGCTTCACAGGCTGAGCCAATATTATGCTATGATACCAATGTAATATTCCAAAATAGGAAAAACAAGAATATTGAACGTAAAACTAGAAAATGCAGTAAACATCAACACATCAAAACATGAGCAGATCATTGAGCCATTTTATTATATATGATAGCAAAAAATGACATACAAGATCTTGAGGAAAAGACACTCAAGCTAGGAAAAGCAAGCCTTGAATGACCCTATACATCAAGACATGAAAAAATGCTGTTACATAAACTGCTAGGAGGCCATGACTATGCAATCCTGTTGGAAATAATTGTTGCTAGAAAATATGAATGCATAGATTTGATGATATAGTGCTAAAAAAATGTCGGGATCAGAGATCTAGGCTTTCTAGATCAATTCCAAGAGAACCCAAGAAGTGTTTCCGAAAATACATAAGATGAAAAATTAAGCCCTAGGGATGAATTACCCTCTGTAGTTGGGTAACTGTTGGGAGGTGGCTGATCTGATGTAAAAAGGGCTGATACTCCTCCCCACTAACTTTCTAGATGAAGGCTTTCTCCCCTCACTCAAAAACAAGCTCAAAAACTTGGGTTATGAACCCTCCACTAAAACTGCCCTCCTGGATTGCGCAATTCTTGAAGGAGACTGCACTGCTGAAGGTGGATGAAGATTGTCCTAATTCCGGATGATGGAATGAAGCTCAAAGGAACCTCTCCTGAGTGGCACTCAAATTCCCCTGAGGATGAAAGTGGGATTTCTGCCCGAAAACACCCTTGTGCTAGACAACACAACAAACTCCGATAAACAACTGAAGCGTGCAGAAATTCATAATATAAAATACATAAAAAATATTCATAATACCCTCTATGGCTTCCATCCCCTTCCTTATATGCTTTGTGAGCCTCGCCCCCCTTGGTCCCACTCATTTAGGATTCTACTCTCATGGAGACTTCCTCCCATTATGACTGTGTTGTCCTCCAATATCTCTCTACTACCTCCATGACTGCACTGTTGATTTGGTCAATCTTGACCCCATCCACATGCATTGATCCCCCTTGCATACCAAGGAGTGATTTATTCAACTAGATGCATTGATCCAAGTTCACATTAGAAGAGTTTTTATTCCTACTAAAGAGATTTATGGGTCCCTTTACCCTCTTATTCATATATCTTATTGACAAAAACAAAATTTAATATTCTAACTAGCTAAAAGCTAATTAGGAATATTACATCAATGATCTAAACGATTGTGTTTTGATTAATTTTATCAGAATACCAATCATTACCATCCAGTCATATATCCGTACATACATTATAAGGTGGTGGGATGTAGACACTAAGAAATTCATTATTGGCCCAAAGAGATTTAATATAGATGCCTCAAACATATACTTCCTTACCGGTTTTTTGAGGCGGGGAGCTCCAATCGTGTTATCACGAGTTTGCAGCACTAGTGGGGCAGCTATTAGAAGTCTGAGGGTTTCTCATTACAGGAAAGTTGAAGGGGCAGATAAAACGAAGATCCTCATAGAGGACATACATGACTTGACCCTATAAACACTAGCTTATAGTGTAACCCAAGTGGTAGGGACAACAATACCCCATGCAGTGACAATACCACACATGGAGTTATGTATCTAATGCTAAGAACCCACCTTGTTTAACTTGTGTGAAGGGATGGTGGACAACGTGAAGGATTAGCTTAGAAGGCTCAAGAGGAGAAAAACTGACACTTGTGGTTATGGGAGCTTACTTTTAAGTTTATTATTCGATATGATTGCATTTATGATACCCCCAGACATTGGATTATGCAGTCTTTCCACTGGAAACAGAACCCTCGATGGCTAGATGGTGTTCCATTTTACCACGAGATGACAAAGTGAACACTAGCAACTGGTACCCAGAAACTTATTGGAAATGTCTAAGAGCAGCCACATTTTTAGTAGATGACAACCTATATGATGGGGTGGAATTCACATGAGATCCTACCTTAGTCTTTCCCCCTAGCAAAGGCTTTGATGGTAGAGGTAAAAAAAATGATTTTTTATGTTTTGTAAATATTTTATATTTTGGAATATATATATATATATATATATATATATATATATATTGACAAGATTAAATGTTAGCTTTATGGGGCCTACATCCAAGTTCAAAGTGATTGCGCAACACAACAAAACCCACTATTTCGAGCCCTTTCGGCGACGATCTGTTTGCGCAGACGGAACTCTCACATGAGGCAATATAGTGAGATGCTAGAACCATGTTTATGCATCTAGAGGGATAGAGGATTATGGGTTTAAGGATTTTCTTTCTTATCAGCCCTTCACAGATGAGATCTATCAATACTATAAGCATTGTTCAACACATTTGTTGAACTTTATACATATTGCGCGATCTTACTTTGTCATGCATTAAAAAATGTAAATAACCATAAACAATATTGCGTTATTCAACTATAGATCAAAATCCTTATTCAGCATAAAAATTAACAAACAGTAAGTAAAAATCAAACACATCAATGTAGCTCATATCTTCTCAATAGTTCTTTCAATAATAGCCAGATCTTTCTCAGACATTCAGTTTCACCCTGCACACACAGCTGCAGGGACCTGCGCACCAAGCTGTAGACTTCCTAAGGTCTCTGTGCACACAGCTGCAGGAGCATTTTATGTAACCCAAAACACATACTCTAAATAAAAATAATCTTACATCCAAATGCATTTGATTAAATTATACTTTTATTCCTATGACTTTTATATAGACTCCTTATATAGATTTTTCATTTACAATACCATGGTCGAAAACCATGGCCGAAGTTCAACGTTAAAAAAATATCCAATCCCATTACGTAATAAGGGGCTTTCACCCACCCCAAAGCCCATATGAATCAAAATAGACTATGTTTTACAAGCTCCGCTCCTTGATCTACAATGTCTTTCCTTGCTACTTCCTTCAAGGGGATCCCATCTCTAACATGCCCTCAACATAAAATTGTGACTCGTCCTGTATCACAAAGTTGTTGAGCCATCTATCTTCGCTTTGATTCCACTCAAGGAATGCTTCAACTGACTGGGTCACTGATTTGGCACACTGCTTTTCAAACTCCTTAATCTCTCCAAGAAATGTCTCTGAAACCTTCTTAGTTTCCTTCTTCTCAAATCCTCATTACTTTGTGTGCAATTCCTTCAACTTATTTTCCGTCGTTTGGGAGAGATGGCTGGCCTCAACTTCCCATGGTTTAATTCTATATATAAGTAGCTGATCCTTCCTGCACATCTCATCAACCTGTTCCTATAATAATTTACCCTCTTGGATATGGGTAAGCGACTGCATTAGTGCTAAGTTATTAGCAATGACCTTAATGTCATCTAGTTGTTCCAACTTCTCGTGCACTTTGGCCTATAAATTTTGCACCTAAGGGTCCTCCTACAGTGAGGCCCATACATCAATAACTTCACCAAAGATATGTGCATACTCCTATATGTAGGAATCAACATGTTCTGATGAAGCTTTTAGCTCAGTTGTGTTCTTCTCCCAGACTTCTGGCAGAGTAGCATGTTGCAACTGCATTTGCAACTCAACTATATTCATCACATTTCCAAGCACACTTTGTCAACCTTGGCCTTGGATTTCTTAACTGTGCTAGCTAGCTTGGCCATTTTCTCTTTCGACACAGATGCAGCCTAAATTTGGATCTTCGATAGCTCTTTGAAGTCTTTAGAGATAGCCTCCTCCAGCTTCTGCCATTGTGCTGCTTCATATGCACAATCTTGGAAAGTAAGCTTCTTATACTTAGCCATGCTTTGTCATTCCCTCGTAACATTCTGAATGATCAGAAAGGACCATTGTTTTATGATATTTAGTTCCTAATCAATGCCTTGGTGGATTTCATGTAAATCCTGCAGTGGCATCACAACGAGATTCAACTTTGTATTCTGCTAAAGGTCCAACTTCCTTAGCTGCTTCGCCGTGTCAAAACTTATCATGCTTGCAGGGATAGGCACTAAGAGGGTATCAAATTTCAGTGCCAACTCATTAACAATTGTGCTTGTACTGACCTGTGCTCTTCTTTTTTGAACCACACTCATTTGCAATCTTCTCACACTTTCCTGAACAGTGGTTTTCTACACCTACAAGTCTTGCAATCCCTTGTGAAAATTAGCCAACACTTCTTTATATTGTTCCTCGATACTATCCCATAAGTACTCAGTGGTCTACTTCATGGTATCCCTAATTTCATCAAGGTCCCATTTAGTAAGGACCATGGCTTTTGGGCCAGTGTATTTATCAAACTTTGAATTCTTTCGCATGCCACCCTTTTTTGGTTGTCTTTCGTTGGTAGTAAAGGGAGAATATGTATCTGTGCCAAGATCACCACCAAGAATATCATCCCCTCCTATGTTTTGCTCAGTCACAAATGTGACCTTTGTGTCTTTCTTTCCTATTATCTTAGTGGTATTTTTCCCACTTGTTCCTGTTTGCATCGTGCCTTCAGGGAGAGCACTTAACCAATCACTCGACCAATGGTTGATTATGGCCTCCACATCTTCTTTCTCAACCAGGTACGATAGGTCATACTAAACCCCCGTGAGGCCATTTTTCACTTGGATGTGTATATGATGGAATTTTTCTTTGAACTACACTACTTGGCGACATTGTCAAACAATTCTTGGTGATAACTGGGGCTTTTCGTTAATCACTATCTGCAAGGTCATCTCAAATCCTATCAAAGAAAACTTACTATGTTAGGTAACTATATTACTAGTGTAGTACCTTATTGTGTTAGTGTAGTCCCCTTATTCTTAGTTTTATATGCCTATAGCCCCCATATTGTTATTATTGTGCCTCATAAAACCCCACTATTGTTATTTTTATGCCCTTACATTATTATTGTTAGGTCGGCTAGGATTATATTGTGACCTCATGGACTCCTATATATAGAAAGGAGGTTTTTTCATTTGAATCATCCAAGAAATTTTTGTTTATGTAATGTAAAGGAGGTTTCCCCCTCGAAGTGGCTTATTTCTAAGGCGTTGATCTCTCTTTTCTTCTATTTTGGAGCTGGTTTCATAACATTTGGAATCAGAGCTTTGGATTCTAGGGTTTCGCTGCTCCAAACATGTCATCATGGAATGTTTGCTATAAAAAAATTTCTACAAAGGTTCAGAAGCAAAAAAATTTACCACGAGAAACTAAAATCCTGAGGAACTTCATGTAAAAATTTCAATTCGTGGTTCACAATTGTTTCAGATATATAAACTGTGGAAGTTATGGTTTTTCAAGCTCTCGAATTTCGTCTCAAAGATGGGACTGTCAGAAAATCGTCATAATGCTCGCTCTAAGCATTGGATTGGAATTCTATAAAAGGCGTCGAGATGTACACACACTATAGTTTCGTATGTATAAATTTAAGATCCAAAGGAGGAAACAGTTACGTGTGGAACATCGTACAAGTTCGCTCTACTAAACCAGTCCACAATTACGTCATTTTGGGAGATTGGACATAAATTTTTCTTGAAGAATCAAAATTATGTCAAACCTGTGGCATTCGAAATAAAATTCAGAGGGATACTATAGGACCGAATTTTAGATATTGAAGATTGGAAATCACTGAGATAATTTAGTTTCAATATCGAGATCCTTAAAAGAAAGAAGAAGGTGTGTATTTTGTTTTTCAAATTGAATAAGTCTTGTTTGAAAAATCAGTTTGAAGTGATTCCAAGGGAATATTGTTATGGTCAATGTTACCCTAAGGTCTTGGGTTGATAAACCTTCACATATCAGGGGCATTTCATCACAATAAGGACTCAATTAACCAACTTCTATGCTTTAAACTAGGGAATAAAGATTGCAGATCTTACCCGTTTATCCTTCGGTTGTAGTAGATCCCGCAGGGTTCAAACCCCTTGCAACTCCTTGTGCTTCGGAACTTGCAAACCAGCAAAGAAACAACACAAAAAACCTAGTTTTACAACATACATATGATTCTATATGTTAGCAAAAAGCATGCATAATATCATAAAAATAACAATAAATGAACTATTTAAGATCATTAAGCATGTATAAGAGATAAATGACACATGAACATCAAGAACAAGATGGAACTTCTTTTATTGATAACATGTATAGTAAATAAATGTGGAGAGATCACCTAAAATCTGCCATGGCCTTAAGCATAGCGTCCTCTGGATCCGTCCAGCCCTAGCCTTGTAAAAATTCTTCTAAGAATAGTGCACAATGGATGTCACATAGGATGAGTGAACATCTCAAGGAAACAAGGATTTCCTGAAAATATGGGGAGTGTAGGAGGCACAAGGGAAATATCAGACTTGGATAGGGTTATAATAGGTTATAATATCTATAATTCTCTCTCTCTTCCTCCCTTACGCCATTCCCTTGAGGGGTTTTTATACTCCCTCAAATTAGTTTTTCTAGCTGGGGAACAATTAGGCCACAGGTTGGGGTAGTTAAGTTATAGGAAAAACCATAAACATCACCTCAAAAATAGGGAAATTGTATATTTTTTAATATTTTAAATAGCATACACGGGTTCTCTATGTATGGACTCACGTGTATACACATAAAAGTCTGGGTAGAGTCACATATGGGTTTTGAAATAATGTTTTTTGAGAAATATGACCAAGTCTGAATGGAAGGGCTACCCAAGGCCAATGCATAAGTCATCAAGTATATAATGGTGATAAATGATGCTATAACAGATTCCCCCTAATAGATGAGGTCAGAATGGGCACATGATGGCCGAAATGTATTATGTGCATAGAAAGAACCTTGCGAGTACTAGAGAGGTCTTCACCAGATTTCATCCTACCAAAAAAGCAGTGATAGAAATCAGAAAGATAGCTCATGTCTGAGGTGGGCATACCCATGCTCAGTGAAATAAAATCATGTCTGCATATTAAGTATGGAGCGGATCCAATATGTATACAAGTATAGTTGAAATGTAAAGTACATAGTGAATCATCTGATCACTGACCGGAAGTATAAGTGAAAATCATATCCAAGTATCACATATAGAAGACTGATCAATGATGCTGCAAAGATATCTGATCACGAAAGTCACAGCCAAATCTCCAAGTACCAAATCATAAGTGGTGGAAAAAATGGTACAACACACAACTCAGGAGCCAACATATAAGATGTTGCTGTGATGAAACTAAAACATATAAGGGTGGATGGTGTCGATGGCAGAAAACTCAAGGAGCTGTCAAAGTGAACCAAAGCGTGTTGATGCAAACCCGAGGTCTTCACCGACCACCATGGCACAATTATACACAATGGGAATAAAGGAGCTGAGGTCGACCATGTGAGAAATCGTTTGATTAACGGTCATTGATGTATACTATTAACAAACGCGAGACAACCCACCAATAATGATAATGAGTATCAAGGTGCCCCATTACAATCTAGTAAGTGTGAATAAATGAATTGAAGTTGAACACTTGAAAGAATCAATGATGTATTCTCACAATCGATATCAAAGATCCTATAACTGATGACTGCAAACCCTAAGGTACTAACAAAAGGACTCTATAACTTATTCCCAGAGCAAGGAGTTGCAGTCGATGGGAAAATATCTGTTGGAAGGAAGGAATTAAGGTATCCCACATAAGTCCAGTGTGATTATAACTCGTAGGCCAAGCTTTGGAAGGAATCAGATGAAGTAAAGTGAAGTAACCAACCCAAAGTACATTTCTGGCATGCACAAGATGAAGTTAGCGCACGGCAAAAACCCTCTGAACCAACCAATAATGAAAGCTGACAAAGAGGTGAGATATCCACCGATAGGGTCAAATGGAAATCAAGGTACTGCATGAATCCCATGTGTGATAATGTAAGCTGAATTCAAACAGAAGGGAAACCACTCAGTCAAAGACCCATTGTGTTGATCAAATGTTGAGCACAAGGTCGCCTATCAATGATGTAAATAGGGCCAAGGTGAGGCTCTAGGTTTACTCTAAGAGAAATATTTCGTAGTTGATAAGAGACAAACTAGCCAACAAGAAGTCAGTGGAGACCTTATCAAAATAACACAAGCAAAGGACCAAATAATTGATGTGATATAACAAGATCCAAACAAGACAGGGAAGGCTGACTGAAAAATGAGTCAAGAGACACTGCAGAAAGGTCGACTCAGGTTAACTTCCCTTGAAAAAAAACACGACACATGTTCACTATGGCAGAAAATGATAACTTTGTATAATTTTTTCATGTAGGAGGCAAAAAATACCCTCCATATGATTGGAAGAGATAACCAAATGGGGGAGTACTAACTCAAAAACAAGGTTATGGCTTCTCCTAAGTCAAAAACTAAAACCATCCCAAATGGAGAAAAGACTTGGCTTTGTGATTTGTTCAAGGGTGACACAACTGACACTGTAGCTGCCATCAAGTATGGAAGTAATATCTCGTTCCCACTCTTTTTCAAATATTTAATTTTTTTTGTCTTTTTCATATTTCAAATCTTGGAAAAGAATAAAAGAATTCCTATAGTACAATGGATAGAACTAGTGTCGATAAACATATGCATTATTTACTAGGATAGGAACAATCCTATGCTCAATGCAAGGTGGTGAAAACTACTAAGTGACACTCAAAGGAATGTTCCATCCATGGGTAAAGGTGTCAAGTCGCAAAGGCTAAGTGATTGCATCGTTAACTTGTACAGAAATACATGGTCAAAAGAGGGCTTAAACATGAGTCTAAATGAAGCTAGCTAAAGGCCATGATAAACAAGTAATCAATATGCAATACAGTAATACAACTCGACAACATATGGGAGCCTCTAGGGTAAATGGCTAGAATAAATATAGTGAAGAAGAAGAATAATGAAACTTCAACGCATAAGTCATGGCGAGACTAAAGAGGACTCTCGAGACCACATAAATTGCAGCATGGGCGACAAATGCTAGCGAGGAACTAACTAGGAAGCCAATGGAAAGGATGGATCTACCACCAAGTCATGATTAAAACATCGACGAGTGAAATGGGTTAAATACTCATGACATGATGGGATCGACCCTATGGCAAGTGATAAAAATGGAGGATATTATGCAAAATGCAACGGAAAGTGAATTCCCTTAAGCTATATGCCAGTTCAAAAACAAATAACTTCCATGACATGTCAGTGGTCATGGATCCGAAGGAAATCTAGGAATATCTCAAATTCAGCAGAATTTACCTGAAAAATCCTTTTCCCAATGCTTACGAGCCAAAAGGTTAAACAACCTTAATAAAATTCAAAGAATAAACACAAATGGATTTTGCAAAAAAAATTCAAATTCTGGGCATAAATAAACATTACTGACATTTTGATCATTTGTGCATTGTAGAAGTGGAAAAAGGAGCTCTAGGGAAAAAATTCCTCTTCTCAAATATGGAGCAACCGATCACCAAATCACATCAAATCAGTCAGGTAAACCTTATACTCATCCTATTTATCAATTTCGTTCCTATTTTAAGAAAAAAAAATTATTTTTGACCATAGGAAATAGATTTTTGTTGAAACCCTCTATGCATACGCGAGTTCGTGAGAAGGAACCTACATATGATACGCGACTATGTACAAACAGGGCCGCGTAGTCACAGAGAGAAATTAAAAAATTATATCTAATCAGTCAATTGATGATTTTGCCCAGGATGTTGATCAGTTGGAGAGAATGTGAGCATAGTGCTATTGATAATGAAGTGATCGAGGATCAACCATCCTTAGATATTTTTTGGAATTATGGGTTACTCAAAATTTTCAAAATGTTGAATATGAAAAGCAATGTTCATTTTCTTCAGATGTTGGTTGATCATTAGGAACCAGAAGAATATTTCTTTATAATTGATTAGATGCCACTACAAATAGAGGTGGAAGACATATACTTTATTACTGGACTTTCCCAAAGGGGAGACCCAGTAGATTTTCACAGCAAGCACCTTGGAGGGCTTAACGCAGAGGATTATGTCCAAGTATATTGCATAGATGATGCAAAGAAGGTGGGAGCTCAGATTCCCATCAAATATATGAAGGATTTGTACATGAAAATCCTTCTCTTTACCATTGGTAGAGTAGCAATATCAACTTCTCTACATTAGGCTTTGTTGAGCCTCAAATTTGTGTTTTCCTTCACCTCATTTTACCTCATTTCTCCCTTGTCCATTTCTATTTTGAACCCAATTGATCAATAAAAATAGTTAAAATTACTTCTAGAATGGTTTACATGACTGACTTGTTGAATTTTGTGATTGTTGCCATTGTTAAGCATTTTAACCGGAACTAACTGCAGAATGCATGCATTCCGTAGCTAACCGGCGATTCTGCAGCTACCTTTATGTTTGAGTATGTTCCAGGTGGTCTCTTGAGGAAAAACGCATATGGTCATGATCCACGTCGTGCCTACATGGTGTGTTGCTCGTTATGGAAGAGGAAATGAATTCTGTGTACGGTTATGCACGTGGGAACACATTTGTGAAGGAAGACTCCTACTAGGACTGTCTCAGTCCAGGTGTCTTTTCTCCTTCACGCAGCCACCTCAAAGACTCCTAAAATTATTTGGATAAGGAAAGACATCATTCCTAAATTATTGTAATTATTGTTACTTGCATTTACTTTATAAACTCTTGAGTAGGCCGAGAGCTTAGTTAGAAAATTTTGTGTTAGATTTGCTGCTAGATTTTGTGTAAACTCTGTGTTACGTCTTTGAAGACACAGAGCATTATGTTCAAACTATTGCATCGTTAATGGAGCGGACAAAATTATCTTGAAGGCGTGATTTAATTTGGAGTTGAATGCCGTCAAGTGGTAGAGGGCCCCTGCCCCTTGAACGGATTTCTTTTGCGTAAACTAGATAAGTTGTTCCTAGCTGTCTTTACGTTCTGCATATTGAATTAGTAGTTGTTTTGTTTTATATACTGTAGTCGTACTCATTCTAGTTCTTCCATCAGAAGACACTCTTCCAACAGATTAAAATGATGAATGTTTAATGACTATGGTATTGTAGGATAGGAGTTAGATTTGTATTTGTTTTAACTAGCTACTGTAGCCATAATTCATTCCAGTTCTTCCACAAGAAGACATTATTCCAACAGACCAAAATGATGAATGATTAATGACTATGGTATTGTAGGATATCAGTTAGATTTGTATTTGTTTTAACTAGCTACTGTAGCCATAATTCGTTCCAGTTCTTCCACAAGAAGACATTCTTCCAACAGACCAAAATGATGAATGCTTAATGACTATGGTATTGTAGGATAGGAGTTAAATTTGTATTTGTTTTTCTAACTAGATACTGTGGTTATATTCATTCCAGTTCTTTCACAAGAAGACATTCTTCCAATAGATCATAACACTGAATGATGAATAACTATAGTACTGTAGGAAGTAATTGTAGTTTTTTGTTATTCACTATCACAGTTGCACTTGTCCTAATCATTCTTCCACAAGAAGAAATTCTTCCAAGACATCCTTAAGAAGTTCAAGATATGACCGTGATGTGATAGCTTAGTTTTTCATTTGTTTTTAGTTCATTTGTTTTCAATTGCATACAAGTCCACAGTCAGAATTGTTCTACCTCTTCCACAAGAAGGAACTCTTCCAAAATATCACTAATGATGAACAAACAGATTGTGTAACTTCATAGAATAATGCATGTTAGTTAGAATGCTCCGGAGTTTCATTTGCATTTAATTCATGTTCAGTTACTTTGTTTCAAGTTTGATGATGACTTACAGTTCAACATTGTTCTAGTTTAGAAGCATCTTAGGTTCATGCTTAAATTAACTCATTGCACTTGCATCTCATAGTCACACTGTCATCCTTTGCACAATAGATTACTTTAGTTGTTAGGATTCACAAGACAGCCTTCATTATTCACAAACATCTTTTTGTTCTGAAAACTACAAGTGATCCATAACCATAGGAACAGAAGATAACATCACTATAAGGTCTGAAGTATCTCTGCAATCTCCTCATCATTTTATAAACAGAGCTCTTCCTCAAAAGAACTACTTTGAACTGGAATCCAATAACTTCTTGAGTATAAGTTCTGTGACATTCAATTAAATTGCAGAATAGAACTAGGAATTAATCATATAATAAAAGAGCTTAGGACAGATTATTGCATCATTAGTGTTTAATTGTTTAGTTAGAGGATTTGCATATTTAATGATCATTTCTCAAGTTTAGTTTGTGTCATCTGCCTAAAAAGTCATTATCAAGCTTTTGCTTTCATTCAGTCATAGTTCAGATTATGCTTCATTGTTTTCAATTGCATTTACCATTCCATACATTAGGCTTAACTCTGTTTTTGACCATCAACTTCTTTCCATTAGTTTTCTAGGCATTTTCATTGTGAGCATAAAACATCAAAAGACCAAAAACATCAAAAATCAACATAAAAGACCAAAAACATCACAAAACACTACACACAACGCATTAGGAAACAAGCACCTAGGTACATATGGTACACTTCACTTCAGCAAT
Source organism: Pinus albicaulis (assembly GCA_034641835.2). Taxonomy (NCBI): domain Eukaryota; kingdom Viridiplantae; phylum Streptophyta; class Pinopsida; order Pinales; family Pinaceae; genus Pinus; species Pinus albicaulis. Next base: position 285,729,088 of record CM076571.1, on the reverse strand, counting down.
TTACAAATCCTGGTTGACAATTAAATGAGCTCAGTTTAGGAGACTAGATTGAGACCCAACATTTTGGCGCCGTTGCCGGGGAAGTGAAAACTAGGTAACCTTTGTTTCTTAGCATCAAAAAACAATTTTATGCGTAGGGAGAGAGATTCAAGGGGAAGATTTATAAGCAGCAGAGGCAGAAGTTTGATTTCTAGAACACCACTTGTTTCATCTAGATCCAGGACTAGTACACCTTCAACTCAAACCCATCTTCCATCCTTTACTGATCCTGGACTTCTAGAAGATCTAAGGTCACCTATTCCATTAGAGAAACCTTCCACTTCATCCACTGAACCTGCCATAGAAAAGGATCCAAAAACTTTTGTTGAGGACACAAACCTTTCTACTTCCACAGGAGAGTCAACCATGGCAGAAGAAGGAGGAGGAGGAGTTGTTAATGGAGAACACACATTGTTTGGAGGAGGTAGAGGTAGAGGTAGGGGAGAAGGAGGAAGAGGAGAAGGAGGTAGAGGTGCAGAAGGAGGAAGAGGTAGAATGGGAAGCTCTTTTGGGTTCCCTATATTTGATGAAGAAACCAATACAACCATGAAAAAAATTTCACCTTCTGTCCTTCCGAACTTCTATGGACTTAAAACTGAGGATCCTGAAACTTTCTTATTCGAATTTGAAGTGTTGTGTAGAACTTATGACTATCTACAAGATGCTCAAAAATTGAAATTATTTCCTTCAACTCTGAAAGGAGCAGCATTGAAGTGGTTTATGAGTTTAAACATCAGTTCTATTAGAACATGGGAAGACATGAGACAAGCATTTCTAGAGAGATACTTAGATTATTGTATGCCGGTTAATCATAAGGAAGAAGTGTTCAAGATGTTACAAAAAGAAGATGAAAACTTAGAAGATTTGTTGGAAAGATTTAAATACAACATAAAAAGGGCACAAATGGAAAACCTAGACCAGGACACTTTAAAAGCTCTTTTGTTGAAAACAATTAGGGATGAATGGTTGGATATCCTTAACATGATGGGAAAAGGGGATATATCACAACTCACATTACCTGAAATATCAGAGTTATGTATTAACCTTTCAAGAGGGAAATCTAAAATTGTCAAAGGTCCAAGAGATCTTGCTCTTGCAAGGGCAAGTAAATCTGCTTCTCGGACAGTAAGTAGATCAGAAATAGGACACATGCTTGATGATTTTAAATCTGACATCTTAGGGAGTCTTAGTGAACAAATAGACACCCTCAAGATACAAAACAAGCAAAAGGCTGAATATGATGCTTTGGCAATCTTTTGTCCCAAATGTAGGAAGAAACATGCCTTGAGAGAATGTCCTCTAGATGTAAAAGTTGTAGAAACCTGTGCTATTTGTTCTGAGAAACATGAGACCAAGAGTTGTCCTTCTCTTCCTGGTCTCAAGGCTGTTTTTCAGGAAGAAACTCCTACAGACTCCACAGAATCTCTTAACTTTGTATCTAGAAGACCTTGGCAGGGACCTCAGACACAAGGATTCCATGATCAAATGTATAATCAACCTCCACCTTGGAATTCTTGGCAGTAACCTTGGCCCCAATTTCAAAATCAATCTCAATCTTGGGCACAAGGAACACAAAGTCCCTATGGAAGATACTCTCCATACTATCAGTATCCACCATCCTATCCACCATATCCACAATTTTATCCTCAAAATCCTCAACAAAATTTTCCTCAAAATCTTCAACAAAATTTTCAACAAAATCCTCAACAACATCATCTGAACCAACCTCATCAAAATCAACCACTTCCATTGCCATTCCCACAAAAATCCAATCAATTGCCAGCTCAACCCATACCAAACCCCAATAATAAGAACCCTCAGAATACATATATGTTAGAAGGACAACAATTTCCAACTTACTTGATTACTCCTCTAGACCTTAGTAATGTTCAACTTAGGTCTGGAAGGATACTTGAGAAAAGGAAACCTTCTGTGATCATACAAGAACAAGATAATTCTGAGGAAGACTCCCTACGGGTTAATAAAAGTCTTGAGGAAGGTACATCCTTTCAAGGCCAAAACATTGAAAAACTGAAACAAAAAGATCCAATAAGCCCAACTCCAGTATTAGAGAAACCATCCACATCTACTTCTATACCCCCCTTTCCGGAAAGATTACAAATTGATAAAGGTGTAGAAAAACAAATAATGGTGCCTAATTATGATTTCTTGGATGAATTGAGAAATGTTTGCATTAAAATTCCATTACTGCAAGCCATCAAAGAAATCCCAATTTTAGCCAAAACAATAAAGGAGTTGAGTATGAAAACAACAAGAAAAAGAATAAGAGAAACCAAGAAAATTCAACTGGTAGGACAAATAGCAGACATTATGATGGGTAAGATTACTATTCCAAAGTACCTTGACCCGGGAAATCCAGTTGTCAAAATTCACATCAATGGAATTGAAATTCAAAACACACTCATTGACTTAGGAGCAGCAATAAATATCATGAGTAGACAAATCATGGACAAGCTGAAACTTCCTAATCTTCTCTTTACACCCACACTATTACAATTAGCAGATAGATCTGTGATCAGACCAGATGGGGTAATAGAAGATATTCCAGTGTCCCTAGACTCTTGGGAGTATCCTGTGGATTTCATGATCCTGACACCCAAGAATAATCTAGGAGGCCATCCTGTTATATTAGGAAGACCTTGGTTGGCCACAACTGATGCTTTTATTAGTTGTAGGTCTGGTGATATGTATATTTCTGATGGAAGTTCAACAAAGAAATTCACCTTATATCCTCCAGCTAGGACAATTACAGAATTAGATGACACTCAATGGATAGAGGATGAAGAATACTTACAACCACTCTTCACAATTTTAGAAATTAGTGAAGATAATCAAATTCTGAATACTCTAGAAAATTTTGAATCTTCTCCAGAGCATAAACATGAATCATTTCAGGAGGGATCCAATATTGAATTTTTGTCATCTAGGCAGATGTCTCTTCATTTTATGGATAAATTTGGCAGTTCTACAAGTGAAATTTTTCCAGGCAAAACCTTGAACATAAACAAAAACCTAGAAAAATCTCAACAAGAAGAGCTAGTCAAAGTATTACAGAGACATTCTTCTGCATATGCATGGGAATACACTGACATGAAAGGGATAAGTCCCAAGACTTGTACTCATCACATCTATATAGAGGCAAATTGCAAACCAATCAGACAACCTCAAAGACGGATGAATCCAAATCTTAGGAAAATTGTCAAGGAAGAATTACAAAAATTGTTAAATGTTAACTTCATCTATCCTATTTCAGATAGTCAGTGGGTTTCCCCTTTAGTAATTGTACCTAAGAAAAATGGAAAATGGAGGGTGTGTGTTGACTATCGAGAACTGAATAAAGCTACTCTTAAAGACCATTTCCCCTTACCTTTCATAGATCAAGTATTAGATACATTAGCAGGTAAAAAGTACTTTTCATTCCTGGATGGATTTAGTGGTTACAATCAAATCCAAGTAGCACTTGAAGACAAAGATAAAACCACATTTACTTGTCCTTGGGGTACCTATGCCTACCGAGTATTGCCATTTGGATTGTGCAATGCACCTGCAACATTCCAAAGGGCAGTATTAGGAATTTTTTCTGATCTGATACATGACTGTGTAGAGGTGTATATGGATGATTTTACAGTTTATGGGGATACATTTGAAGAGGCTTTAGAAAACTTGGAAAAGGTCTTAAAAAGATTTCAAGAAGCAAACCTTTCACTTAGTCATGAAAAATGTTTTATGATGTTCACTGAAGGTATTGTTTTAGGGCACCACATTTCAGGGGATGGGATTAGAGTAGATGAAGCGAAAGTTGAAGTTATTTCTAACCTATCCATTCCAAGTTGTCAAAGAGATGTAAGAAGTTTTCTAGGATTTACGGGGTACTATCGGAGATTTATAGAAAACTTTACCAAAATAGCATCTCCTCTCTTCAAATTACTCACCAAAGATTGTGAATTTAAGTGGACTTCTGATTGCCAGTTAGCTTTTGAAACCCTGAAAACCAAAATTTCTGAAGCACCTATATTAAGGGGACCTAACTGGAAGTTACCTTTTCATATCTCGACAGATGCTTCCGATACAGCTCTGGGAGCAGTATTGGGACAAAAATATTTAATTCCCTATGCCATCTATTATATTAGTAAAAATTTGACTCCTGCAGAGTTAAACTATAATGTAACTGAAAAAGAGTTTTTAGCTGTTGTTCATGCCATTAACAAATTTAGACACTATATAACAGGCTATGAAACTTTTGTTCACACTGATCATTCTGCCATTAGATATCTAATGAATAAATCAATTACTAATGGCAGAGTTATAAGATGGTTGTTGTTATTGCAAGAATTCAACATTACTATTCTAGATAGGCCTGGAAAACAAAACACTGTGGCTGACTTCCTGTCTAGAATTCAAAATATCAAAGATGACACTCCGGTTGAAGATCAATTTCCTGATGAATATCTTTTTGCAATCTCTACTCAAACTCCATGGTTTGCTGATATTGCTAATTATTTAGTTTCAGCAAAATTTCCTTCAATTATGAATGCAAGGGATAAAAGAAAAATCATTAATGATAGTGCAATATATTCATGGGTCGCTAATGAGTTGTACAAGACAGGTCCAGATTTGATCATTAGAAGGTGTGTTCGTGAAGATGAGATGCCTTAAATTCTCAAGGCATGTCATGATGAACCTTGTGGCGGACACTTTGCAGATAAGAGGACAGCCTATAAGATCCTTAACTTAGGATATTATTGGCCATCTTTGTTTAAAGATGCAAGGGAGTATGTCAAAAGGTGTGACAGTTGCCAAAGGGTAGGGAAACCTTCTCCTTCAGGTGAGATGCCATTACAACCTCGGGTACACATTGAACCTTTTGAAAAATGGGCTTTGGATTTTGTAGGACCTATTAGTCCTCCATCAAGACAAAAGAAATACATATTAGTTTGCACTGATTATGTTACTAAGTGGGTAGAAGCTAAACCATTACTTGTTGCTAATGAATCATCTGTGGTTACTTTTCTTTTTGAGGATATTTTTACTCGTTTTGGTGTCCCAAGGGAAATTGTTACAGATCAAGGAGCTCAATTTACATCAAGGCTAGTGGAGCAAATGATGAAGAAGTACAAAATCAGACATAGAACATCCACTCCTTATCATCCACAAGCAAATGGTCAAGTGGAATCTACTAATAAAGTCATTGAAGGAATCCTAACAAAGACTGTTCATCTACATAGAAGGGATTGGGTAGATAGGCTTCCTGAAGCCTTGTGGGCCTATAGAACTACATGGAGAGACACAATAGGCCATACTCCTTATGAGCTTGTTTATGGGAAGCAAGTTTTGTTTCCTATAGAGTTCCAAATCCAGACATTCAAGATGGCAGTTCAGCTAGGACTTGATCTAACGGAGGCACAAAAGCATAGACTGGAGAAAATTAATGAATTGGATGAGATCAGACAAGATGCAGTTCAGAAAACAAGTCTAGTCCAACAGCAAAGGGCTAGATGGCATGACAAGTACATCAGGGAGAAGAAATTTAAAGAGGGTGACTGGGCTCTCTTGTTTGATTCAAAATTCAAGGATTTTCAAGGGAAATTTCAGACACATTGGCTTGGGCCATATGAAATTGTTCGAATTTTTGATAATGGGGCGGTAAAAATCAGAACTATAGATGAAGAAGAGGTCACTTTTCTTGTGAATGGTCATAGACTGAAGCTATACCATAAGCCACTCTCAAGAGAAGAGTTTGTCAAGAAGTTCCAAGAAGACAATGATGTGAAGTTAATGAAGAAGAGTCTCTCTTCTTCATCAACTTGATTAAATTTTCTGAAGCATTTCTCTTTGTAAAAAATAAAAAAAAATAAAAAAAAAAATAAAAAAATAAAAATAAAAAAAATAAAGGTATAAACATGAAAACCAATCACTGATTGGCATGTTTATGCAGAAAAGATAGGGTGGAAATCAGAGTTTCTCTGACACTCTAACTTTTCCCATTCTTGTTTTCATAAGCAGTTGTTATAAAAAAAATCATAAGTACAGTGCCATAGTACTTATGATTCATTTCATCTCACTCCATTCATTTATTCATCCATACTCCATCTCAGCCATCATTCACATTTTCACTCCATTCTACATCTCATTCATTTCACTCCATCTTCCATTCATTTCATTTTCATCTCAAAACACAAAATTTGATACCTTGCTGTAAGTGAATAAAATATGTCATGAACTGCAGTACAACCCTTATGTTCCTTCATTCCATGAACTGAATCCATCCCATTCCATTAACTACTTCATACATATCATAATCCATCATCCATTTTCATCCATTTCATCCATACTTGAAAAACATTTCATTTTCATGATAAAAGTGTTCTACAGGGACATTCTGCAGCTCAGTGTACATTCTGCAGCTGATCAGCCTTTCTGCAGCCCGATAGTCTTTCCACAACTACAAGTCCTGAAGGTATCAACTAGCAGACATCAGAATTACAACAAAGTGATCCAGTGAATTCATGAATCAAAGACATCAAGAAAATAGTGAAAGATTCCTCCAAAAATGAGCAAAGAAGACAAAGGCTACGAAAACATCAAGGGCAGAGGTAACAAATTTAAAATTACGATGGCATTTCATAAGAATTCAGCATAGTTTAGTTGTAGATTATTCGAAAGGTTATTTTAATTGTTTTATTGATCAAACACCAAACAAACCCTTTACAGACTTTATGTTAAAATCTTCCATTTTAAACTTCATATCCGATAGAAAATAAGCGGTGAAACGGCCAAAGCATTTGAATTTCCCACGTCTCCTAACCAACACATTTAATGATGATGATTTCCCTGCCGTCGTGAATCTTCCGCCGTCTCCTCAAATCATTAACACAATCCTGCCACCACACTTCACCACTCTATTCCATGACCATTGTCATAACTTCATTCCGTAGCCAGTATTCTATTCCGAAGGCAGATATTATTATCATCAGAAGCAGAGCAGGAGAGGTAAATTTGAAAGTATAACAGATGAGGACTCAAAGCTACTTGACCCCATGGACAGATAGCATATCACTGTGAACAAAGTTTGGAGCACTTCCACTGTCAACACTTAATTGTGGCCGCGTAGAGTTTAAAGCCTATTGCTACCAGAAGACAGAGGTGCTAAAATTGAAGACTTTCGCTACCAAAGGCAGAGGTGTGGTAGTGATTAAGTTTGAAGTCTATTGTTACCCGAGACAGAGATGCTGTGGTGTTGAATTTGAAGCATACCATTTGCTACCAGAGACAGAGGTTGAGTTTGAAGTTTGTTGTACTAGAAACAGAAGTGTTTATCAGTGATTGAGTTTGAAGTCTTTCTGTTACCAAAGACGGAGGTATTGCACAAAAAGAAACTTGAAATCATCTACCACTGTCTATCAGAGACACATTAGCTCGAAAATTGAAATTGTTTTCATATCATTCCAAAGTTCAACAGAAGTACATCAGTCCAAGGTTTCGAGGGCATTTTTCAAACAGAGGCATACCAGCCAGAGGCTTTGAAGCTGTTGCCATTATAAATTAGAGGTATTTCATTCCAAAATTAAAACCATTTCCATTTTAAAAAGCTTGAAGCCATTTTAATCCGAAATCAAAAGCCATTGTTTTGTGGATAGAGAAGAGTGTTAATTGATATTGAAAAATCATGGGTTTCATCGTAAGGATTGAGCCTATAGGATCAAAATATTTAGAAGGTTATCCACAATGCAAGGAGATGCTACAACAAATAGGATGGCTTCAATTCTTGGAAAAGTTTAATGGTTGCCATAAGGAAGTCACCAAAACATTTGCCAGATCATTCCAAGGTACTGAAGTTGAAATAGGGGATGTTAAGTTTACCGTTACTGAAGTTTTTATAGCAGAGGCTACAGGATTATCCAGAACTGGGGAAAGATGGTTTAAAAATAGGGAATTCCATAATGACTCCTGGAAAAAAATCTTAAAATCACCAAACATGGATGTTAGTGTGTTCAAGAAGGGAATTCCCAGTACAGCATTGAAGAGCAAATGGAGGAATATACTACTTCTTTTACAAAAATTTGTTACATGTGAGGGTAGATATGGGACATTTTATGTCTATCATATTAGACTAATGTTGCATTTTCTAGGAGAAGATTTGAATCTACCATATTTCTTGTATCAAAGTTTGAAGAAAATGGCTTCATGTGTTTAGAGAAGAGTTCAGTTTTTGGAGACAACCCTGTATCATCATGGGTTGGTCAAAATTTTGATTGAGCATCATCTATCTAAAACCAATGATACATGGGATGATTTCTTAATAAGAAATCATTTTGAGGAAGCAAAAGAACTATCACCTGAACCACAGGCCACAAAGAGAAGTAGGAGATGGAGGACTCCAAAAGGTAAAATTGACAAATCGGTTCAAGAAAGCAGTGAAGAAGTCATTTTGGAGAAGTTGACTAGAATCAAGAGTCAACTCAAGGCAGAGAAGATAATCAAGGAATCTGTTATAGAAAAAGGGGAGGGTTCCTCTCAGCTTAGGAGAAGTCACGGGTTAAAAGGAAAATTGAAGAAAACATCAATCAAACACACAGGGGTAATCAATATTGAGGATGAAGAAACGCCCATTGAAGGGGATGATGATGAAGATTTTTATGAAGGCACCCCTGAGATTGATCCTGCTCAACAGGAAATCTATGATTATGTGGAAACTTTAGAGAGAACAGCTTCAGAAAGAGAAGAGAGAACCCCCAGTCCTCCACTGTCTGAAATTGATATATTGAGGAGGGATAGGTATGAGTTAGAATTGTTGAATAGACACATCAAAAATGAAAACGAAATTCTCAGAGATCAAATCAAACTCAAAACAGATATGAACTCTACCTTATCCCTGCATATAGACAAAGTGGAGAGAACCAATGAGAAGTTGAAGACAAGGAACAAAAAGCTGGTCAGGGCACTCACCAATCTCAGGTTCAAACTTGTGATCAAGAAACCTAGAAGGCCTCTAACTTTCAGACAAAGGAGAAGAAGGGGATTAGATGTCCTTGCAGAAGCCTCTGAATTCATGGGATTATTTGCATGAGGACATGCAAAGAAACAGCAGTGGGGGTATGTTGAGCCTCAAATTTGTGTTTTCCTTCACCTCATTTTACCTCATTTCTCCCTTGTCCATTTCTATTTTGAACCCAATTGATCAATAAAAATAGTTAAAATTACTTCTAGAATGGTTTACATGACTGACTTGTTGAATTTTGTGATTGTTTCCATTGTTAAGCATTTTAACCGGAACTAGCTGCAGAATGCATGCATTCCGTAGCTAACCAGCGATTCTGCAGCTACCTTTATGTTTGAGTATGTTCCAGGTGGTCTCTTGAGGAAAAACGCATATGGGCATGATCCACGTCGTGCCTACATGGTGTGTTGCTCGTTATGGAAGAGGAAATGAATTCTGTGTACGGTTATGCACGTGGGAACACATTTGTGAAGGAAGACTCCTACTAGGACTGTCTCAGTCCAGGTGTCTTTTCTCCTTCACGCAGCCACCTCAAAGACTCCTAAAATGATTTGGATAAGGAAAGAAATCATTCCTAAATTATTGTAATTATTGTTACTTGCATTTACTTTATAAACTCTTGAGTAGGCCGAGAGCTTAGTTAGAAAATTTTGTGTTAGATTTGCTGTTGGATTTTGTGTAAACTCTGTGTTACGTCTTTGAAGACACAGAGCATTATGTTCAGACTCTTGCATCGTTAATGGATCAGACAAAATTATCTTGAAGGCGTGATTTAATTTGGAGTTGAATGCCGTCAAGTGGTAGAGGGCCCCTGCCTCTTGCACGGATTTCTTTTGCGTAAACTAGATAAGTTTTCCTAGCTGCCTTTACATTTTGCATTTGAATTGGTAGTTGTTTTGTTTTATCTACTGTAGTCGTATTCATTCTAGCTCCTCCACAAGAAGACACTCTTCCAACAGACCAAAATGATGAATGATTAATGACTATGGTATTGTAGGATAGGAGTTGAATTTGTATTTGTTTTTAACTAGATACTGTAGTTATATTCATTCCAGTTCTTCCACAAGAAGACACTCTTCCAACAGGCCAAAATGATGAATGATTAATGACTATGGTATTGTAGGATCTCGATTAGATTTGTTGTTTTAACCAACTCTTTGTAGCCATAATTCGTTCAGTTCTTCCACAAGAAGACATTCTTCCAACGAGACCAAAATGATGAATGCTTAATGACTATGGTATTGTAGGATAGGAGTTAAATTTGTATTTGTTTTCTAACTAGATCTTGTGGTCTATTCATTCAGTTCTTTCTAGAAGAAATTCTTCCAATAGATCATAACAACTGAATGATGAATAACTATAGTCATGTGGAAGTAATTGTAGTTTTTGTTATTCACTATCACAGTTGCACTTGTTCTAATCATTCTTCCATAAGAAGAAATTCTTCCAAAACATCCTTAAGAAGTTCAAGATATGACCGTGATGTGATAGCTTAGCTTTTCATTTGTTTTTAGTTCATTTGTTTTCAATTGCATACAAGTCCACAGTCAGAATTGTTCTACCTCTTCCACAAGAAGGAACTCTTCCAAAATATCATTAAAATGATGAACAAACAGATTGTGTAACTTCATAGGTCAATGCATGTTAGTCAGAACAACTCCGGAGTCTCATTTGCATTTAATTTATGAACAGTTACTTCATTTCAAGTTTGATGATGACTTACAGTTTGACATTGTTCTAGTTTAGAAGCATCTTAGGTTCATGCTTAAATTAACTCATTGCACTTGCATCTCATAGTCACATTGTCATCCTTTGCACAACAGGTTATTTTAGTTGTTAGAATTTACAAAGACAGCCTTCATTATTCACAAAACACCTTCTTGTTCTAACAAACTACAATAGATCCATAACTATAGGAACAGAAGGCCGAAATCACTATATAGTTTGAAATTCTCCTACAATCTCCTTATCAATTCTTATAAATGTAGCTCTTCCTCAAGAAAATACTTTGAACCGTAATCCACAATTTTGTTGTAAGTCCAGACATTCAATTAAATTGCATAATAGAACTAGGAATTAATCATAGAATAAAAGAGCTTAGGACAGAGTATTGCATCATTAGTGTTTAATTGTTTAGTTAGAGGATTTTCATATTTAATGATCATTTCTCAAGTTTAGTTTGTGTCATTTTCCTAAAAAGTCATTATCAAGCTTTTGCTTTCATTTAGTCATAGTTCAGATTCTGCTTTAGTGTTTCCAATTGCATTTGCCAATCCATACATTAGGCTCAACTTTGTTTTTGATCACTAATCCCTTCCCATTAGTTTTCTAGGCACTTTCATTGTAAACATAAAACACCAAAAGACCAAAAACATTATAAATCAACATAAAAGACCAAAAACATCACAAAACACTACACACAACGCATTAGGAAACAAGCACCTAGGTACATATGGTACATTTCACTTCAAAGAACTTTTTACAACTCGTTGACAATTAAATGAACTCAAAGAGACGATTGAGACCTTTAAATGAAGCCTTTGTGACACACATGAGTATAGCAGTGTAATGCTTGATTCTTCTTTTTGGTTAGTGCACGGCCTTGCTCGGAATTCTGAAAAAACAATTGACTTCAATCCGGAAGACAAATATTAAACACTTTGGATGCAGTACAATCTTGATGACATTCTTCTTTGAGAGAGTCCCAGGGCTTCGGCCCAAGGTCATCTCGACTATCAGCAGCCCAAGAGATCCAAGAATAGTCCAATGGGCATATCTGATGAAGAGACTGGGGGGAGGTGAAGTTCCCCAAACCACCTGGGATGATGAGTTCTTCTAGTGGTGGGAAGAACAATTCATCGCAGTGGAGAACTATCCCTACGTTGGGATGGAATTTCAAGCAAATCCTGATTTAGTTCTTCCACCCAGAGCAACATGGGGTGCAATTGGTAAGATTGCATTTTTTTAATTTTTAATTATATGATTTTTTTTTAATTTTTAAAACTTACATGGAAAATGATTTTTTTTTTTGATAGGACAATATGACATACAAAATTTTAATGATCATGATGCAGACATAGGACCAGTTAGCCCAGAGGGCTACCCAAGGCACAAGTGTTGCAGAGGTGAGGCGGATGCTAAAGACACCGGAAGGACCCTCCATGTAGTACAGAGAAACTTGGAGAGTTGACTTTCCAAGTGCCTATGGCTGCTATAGAGGACCTACCGGAGGCTATCCATAGGCGGGTAGTAGGGGTACCACGAGACTGGGTGCAATTATTCCACCGTGTAGCGACTGCCATTGTGTTCTATAGGAACACAAATTTTTGGCAGGGACCTCAGGAGTAGACTTAGATTTGATTGGATGACTGTAATATTATTTTAATGATAGAAATAATCAGGCATAAGCCCTAATTTTGTACGACATGATGGTCCAGATTGGTAGGTAACTGAAGTATTACATCAACCTTGAAGGGATCTACCCAAATCCATTCCATAGACACAATGAATCCCAACAACCGGCCAGATGTTACATCGAAAACACACTTAGTAGGGTTCAACTGAATTTTGTAATATCGACATTGTTCAAAAAATTTATGGAGGTGAGAAGAATGATCAATTCTCTTGCGATAATGAGCAGCTAAATCATCCAAATATGCCTTGATAATATGTTTGATGTCGTGGAAGGCGTAAGACATGGCCCGATGAAAGGTAGCTCCAACATTTTTAAGGACAAAAGGCATCTTCTTGTAAGAAAAGGTACCCCAGGGGAAAATAAATGCAATCTTATGATGATATTCAGGACAGATAGCGATTTGATTATATCCCAAGAAACTGTCCATGAAGGAGAAAATCTCATTCCCTGCATACTCATCGATGATATGATCTATAGTGTGGGGTAATTATCTTTAGGATATGTCTTATTTAGGTCCCTGAAATCAATGCAAACTCAGATCATTCCTTATTTATTATCCACCAAAACTGGATTTGAAACCCACTCAGTTAATGGAATGGGGTAAATTAAACCCACCTTAAGTAGCTTCTCCACCTTGGCTTTGATAGCTGATGCCTTCCTAGGGTTGACTGGACGAAGCTTCTGCTTGATAGGCTTAGCATTTTCATATGTCTGGATCTCATTCTAGAAAATAGATGGCTCTATACAAGGAATCTCCTCATAATACCAAGCAAACACATCCCGAAATTCTCAAAAGAGATCGGTGTAAATCTAAATTTCATCAGGGGAACACTCGGATCCAATGAAGACATTCTATATAATGTTGGGATCTCTAGAGATTTTCACAGGGGTAGTAGTAGAAATAACAACCATGTTTCCTTCAACAAATACCTGTGTTGGTGCTAAAGGGTTCAGGATTGGATGAACAGGACCAGAAGATTGAAGGCGGGGAAACTTGATTCAAATTCTCACAAGTCTGGTAGAAAGTAAGACCGATGATGCAAATCATCCCACGATCTCTCTACACCAGTCATTTCTTCGAGGATGGCCTCTTTAGATGGAAGAGTGGTATCAAGGAAATCATGAGTAGAAGATAAACTAAGATTCCAAGACGGAGCCACATCTACATCCAATTCCTCCGGTGAAAGAGAAACTGGCATAGAATCTACAAAGTCAACAATAGATCTATAAGAAATCTCAGCTGCAGACATAGGAAATACCATTCCACCCACTTGGCCTTCTTTTAATGTGGAGGTAGGAGAAGGTAAGGTCCAAGGGTCCGAAAATTAGTGATTTCGGAATAACTCTCTTCAAGTAGGAACCCTGGAGGATGAAATAGCATTGATATGAACCAAAGGAGGTGGAAGATCAAAAGTACCAATCAAGGAAATATGCGTTCTGTTAGCCCCCCTATAAATTTTTAACAAAGCAAAGCAGGGGGCTAAATTTGTTTTTGAGACCTCAAGGAATGCATCTCCCCGAAGACACATCATCCTTGAGGTCTCCTATGCCTTTACCTTTGATAAATTTCCCTCTACAGAACTCTCCATGTTGCTCCTCTCTCCCCCTTCACAAAATCCCCTTTCCATCCCAATTTTTCCCCAATTTCCCCTTTGAATCCTACCCTTACCGTTGGTTTCCTCAAAATTCCCTTCTGTTTCTCTATCGTTACCCTCCTCGGGCCTCAAAATGCATTAAAAATGGCTAAAAACCCACTTTTGGACCATATAATAGGCCTCAGCCCCTTCCCCGCTAGCCCCGTAACCTTTCTCTCCACAGAACCCAGCGCTGTGACCGAAGCGCTAGCCCTGAAGGCATTTGTCCCATATGATTGTCGGGCGTTGTCCCAGTCGTTGATCTCGGTAGATCGGATGACTATCGTTAAATCTTCAGCGCCCGTGTTTCTCCGTTCAAATCTCCAATCATGCCATCGCCGTCCATTCACCGCCAGATCAACGGTCCGGATTTTACCTGCCGGTGGTCCTCGCAGCGCACTATTTCAAAACCCAGCGGTTTCCATCGCACCGCCTTTGGGCGGTCGGTGGTTTTTCCTCATCGGCCAGTGATTCCATACACCTCTTGACGTGTGGCTCCTATACGATTTCAAAACCGCTATTCCATCACACGTTATCGTTCGGTACAGGATGCACAACGATATTCATGTTAGCCGTTAGATCTTGGGAGCCTCATCTGACGGTCATCGATCGACGAAGCTGAGCGGGGTTTAAAACATAGCCTCTGTACCCCTAGCCCACTATTCGTCGTCCTCCGCTGTGTTTCCCACCGTTGATCTCCTTTGAGATCTGACGGTCCAGATTGGTCCTCTCCCCACTGTTGACTATTCCGCTGTCAACCGGTCCCGCCACGTCACCTCCACGTGTCCCACCATACAGTCTCCATCCAGTTTCATATATTTGTTTGTAGGTCGGATTTATTAATTTTTTCATTTATTTTGCCTCCACGCCACCCCCCGACTGTAATTCATGTCGTTTTCACCACACTATGGGTCTTCCACGATGTTTTTGCCATCTTCCCAGTCTGCATAGTCAGTCTAGCCATCCCATTGCGTCCACCACCCCCATTGTTTTCTTAACATGTTTTCGTATTGTGCAGGGTTTCCAGAAAGGCGGAAAGTAGCCATGATTCGTAGGAATCATTGTAAGCGGCACATTGAGCAGGCAGAATTAAAAATGAAGCTGGTACTGTAGGGATATGTCAAGAAAGGTGGCGGTAGTGTAAATTCCATCGAAGGACGAAGTTCGAAACTTTTCAGACTCCATCCCGCACCATTAAAACCCAGATCTTGTAGAATCAAGACATTTATGAAGCCATGGAGAAAAACCAGCTTACGATCAAGAATTTCAGCATTCGGCATTGAGTGTTTTGAGTTTTAATACGGCAATTTAGAGGCAAAGCACCAGATCAATGATCCCACAGATCATGCAAAGGTACAGCACGCAGAAATCAATGCATATCAGGGGTTTTTTTACAACAGCAGAATGTTTTTCCTCCATGAAGGACAGAGCACCCATACAGTATTCAATCTATGCCGTGTTCTGGAGAGATCTCCTACCCTGATACAGCCCCAGTTTATCAGAGCATTTACTTCATCAGTATGGCAGATTTCTTTATCATTTCTCTACCTATTGTTTATTCACCAATATCACCACGCAGTGCTACAGTCAGAACACATCAGAGTCATATCAGAGTAATCCCCAGTCTGAAAGAGATCATTTGTTAACCCAAGAACGCCAGAGATTAATGCACAGGATCTATACAAATAGGCTTCAGCTCTCTTTCTTTTCAGGAATTTAATACTGCATTTAGTTCTCCACCTACCTCCTCCATTCCTCCGGGGCTATAAATTCATGAATAACTCATTGTAATGGTTGTTGATAAGTTATCAGAGTTTCTTTTGAGACACAGTCTTTGTGTAAAGATTGTAAGATAGGTTGAAGGATATGTGTTTAGACTGAGTTTTCAGCTATTGGAAATTTTGTACTTGATTGGTATTGTTATTTAATATGACAAGCGCATTTCTTTGGATCCTGATCTGAAGTAGCGGTGATGTTTTCCTATCTCTGTGTTTACATTCATTTCATTTCGTTTCTACTGGCTTGCATCAGAATATTGGCATAGGATTTACCCTTGTTAGGTACCATATGTTTCTGCTCCCCTTTCCATTCATGTTTCTCTTCTGAATGTATTATCTAAGGAATGTTTTCAGTTGGTTTAACCAGTGTAGTGGATGTTATGTCCTACTCAAATCCAAGCTAAATGCATGGTCATGGATGTTGTGGTGGCAGATGTGCCGCCCAAGTATGGCATGCTATTATCAAGATCATGGGGAGCCAAGCTGCAGGGTACAATGCATATGGATGGCTCATATGCCACGATCCCAATATTTGACCAACTTCGAAAACTGTATAGGGAGACACAGATGAAATTCCTAGTCAGCAGCCCCGAAAAACCAGAAAATTCACCTGTTTATTCTGTACATATAGACCTTGACTCCTTCATCTTCTGTAATTATGAATCTTTAGAAGGGTCAGGGTCCCAAGACAGAAAAACAAACCAAGAGGCAGAGGCCATGGATTTTAGCATAATGGCTGCTCTGGATCTAGAGGACAACGAAGAAGAAAATCGCAACGAAACCTGTAGGATGTGCGGTGGAGACCTAACCCCGAGTGAACAAGAAACAGAGCGCGAACATTCATCCAGCCAGACCTCTAAACCTCACACACTTGACAAAGAACAAAGCGATCCACAGCCCAGTACAGACCCTATAGAACAACATAATGGCGAACCCAACTGTAGGGAAATAAATGATGACACCGAAACCAAGAGTGAACCCCTATGGGTGATGAAATTTGATGGGTCATGCACCAAGAGAACTTCCGGAGCAGGCGTGTGGTTATATAATACAGAAAACGACCATGCTGAGAGTCATGCCTGTAGCTTGCATTTCAAATGCACAAATAACGTCGCTGAATATGAGGCTTTGATCTTGAGTCTAAATCTGTTGAGGAAATTTGGGGCCCGTAGGATAGCCGTGCAGGGAGATTCTGAGCTGGTGATAAAACAGGTAAACGGGGAATACACAGCGAAACATCCTAGGCTGAGAGCATATAGGAATGACACCATGGATCTAATGAAAACGTTTGTTGAATACAAATTAGTGTTCGTTCCTAGGAGTCAAAATTTCATTGCAAATGGATTAGCGTGCCTAGCCAGTTCCTACCCCAAGACTCCCAGTGACCAGCAAATCATCATTCAGACTAAATTTAGACCGGCTATGCCAGACAATGAAAAATATTGGCAGGTCTTTGAAGGTGATAACCAGATCGAAGATTTTCTGGTAGGAAGAAACAAGTTTGAGTTTTCTGATTCAGACTCTAAATCTGACCATAGCTGCCTAAGTGATGAGTCCTCAGATGAGGAAGAAACATCCTGTAACATAGAAATAAAATCTTTAGATGAACATACTGGAAACCCAGACCACAAATGTGAAAATGCAGATAGCGAAGAGGTAGAGGTGTTATAGGCCAAAGATAAGAATATACCTAGAGGCCTGGCACCCTTAGAGGACCTTTTTGATTTTGATGATGTTGCAAAAAATACCACTATAGAACATGCAGACTCTGATGTGGAAGAATGAAACATAGGCACCAAGGAGAAACCCAAAATGATTAAACTGGCTAAGTCTTTACCTACAGACATGAAGAAGAAATACATTGACCTTTTCAAGGAATTCATTGATGTGTTTGCATGGAACTATGAGGACTTAAAGGCCTATGACACAAATATCATTCAGCATAAGATACCCTTGAAAGAAAATCATAAGCCCTTTGTTAGCCCCCCTATGAAATTTTTGACAAGCAAATAGGGGGCTAAATTATTTTTGAGTCTTCAAAGAATGCATTTCCTCTGAAAACACAGTCTCCTTGAAGCCTCTTTATGTCTTCTATCCTTTGATCAAATCCCCTCTGCTGGTTCCCCTTTTAAAGCCTCTCTGTTATGGGAAGAAATGCCCAAAGGCCTCCTTTCCCCTTTATTTTTCCCTCATTTAACCTCTTTTTATTCCCCCTTTTCTCCCCTTCTATTTCCCCAATTACCCCCCAAATCCTCCCAAAGTCCCATTTAATTTCTTCCCCTACCCTTTGTTTAGCTTTCTTCCCCCTTTTCCCCTCTATCGTTCCCCTCCTTCACCTTCAAAATCCATTAAAAGGGGCTAAAACCCACTTTCCGACCTTATTATAAGGCCTAGCCCCTTTCCCTTAACCACTTCCCCACGTGACCCCGCGCCAGGACCAAGTGCTTAAGTCCCAGGCGCCAATCGCAATTGGAAGTCGGGCGGGTGCACATCTCCTTTGATTATATTCAAAAGTTCCGATGCGATTCTTTTAACACATAAGTCCCGCGGGGCGTTCCGCACCGTTTATCTTCCGCGGAGATCCAACGGCTGTCCGCTAATCGCAAACCCCCCGCTCATCACAATCGCAACTCTCCACGTCCGACCTCCGATTGATCGCAAGTCCCTCTTCCCATCCCCCGATTACTTCCCCACCGTTGATCTGTC